>ML681964.1:73575742-73849005 GCA_007922195.1 Podocnemis expansa
CAGGAATACGACAATGAGACAGACAGTTCCACAGCACTCCCACTTTTTTCAGCTAAATTCATCACTCATAAATGTCACATTTCTTGCATTTACTATGGTTACAGTCTTATTTGAGAGTTTTGCAACATAATGCAGACAACGAGCTAAAGAAGGCTCAAATGCATTCATGTTTCAAATTCACCAGAAAAAATACACGTCGCCTCAGTTTTGCCCGTCAGCCCCCTGCGTTTAGCATGTTCATGTTTTAGAATTGAAAGACTGATACCTCGCTTTTAATTCGATGATTAATGAGTTTTTTTGAACTGTAATTATGGCTGGATAGAATATCGTTTAAGATGAAACAATGTTTGTTTTACATTGATTTTCATTACCTTTGTACAAAATTATTTCATGGCATGCTTGGACAGTTCTCACGACACACTGGTTTGCCATGGCAAACTGGTTGAAAACCACTGACCTAGTCAACGCTATCTGTCAAAGGGAGGTGGTGCCTCCTCCTGGCCACCCTGCAGATTAGCTTTGGCCAGGCATGCCATCGCCTGAACTTGACCTCTCCACAGCCCCCTTGCTCCGGGAACTGCAGCCTCTCAGACCTCTTTGGAGGGCTGCGCCCAGATTTCCCTGCTGGAGGGTTAACAGTGCTACTAACCTGAAGCAAAATGCCTCAAAGCTGGGGAAAACAGCCTGCTGTCTGCTCCTGGCTCAGAGCATATGGGCTCTTCTCGATGCAACTGCCCTGGCTGGCTGCTTGCTCTCAGGCATCTCACCGCCTCACTCAGGGAACCTTGGCTGAGACATATGTCCCCTTGTCCCCCATTGTAGGGTATGAATGTCCCTCCGTGTCCTACTGCCATGTCCCCTTTGAGTGGTGCGGGAACCTGTCCTGTCTCTACTCCAAATTCCAGCTCAGGGGCCTTCCAGTCTTCAAAGCCAAGGTCTGCAATCCTATGCCTATGTCCACTAACAGCTATCAGCCAAAACAGTCAGGGATACAATCCCACGCTCTGGGTATCCCTAAACCACCCATTGCCAGAAGCTGTTAATGGGGTGGATCACCTGAAATTGCCCTGCTCTGTTCCCCCTTTCTGAAGCAATTGCCCCCAGCCACTGCCAGTGAAAGGAGACTGAGCTTCGCTGATCATTGGGGCTGACCCAGTTTGGGTCACTTCTTGATCAAAGATCATTGGTTCAGATCCTTAGAGGTATTTAAGGTCCAAAGGGGCAGCCCTGTTAGTCTAGTTCAGCAAAACAAGCAAAGAGTCCTGTGGCACTTAAAGACTAACAAATTTATTTATCGCATGAGCTTTCATGGGAGAAAATCCCACTTTGTCAGAAATTTCTATTTGCAGCAGTTTGATGGTATAAATTCATCTTTACAATTAAATCTTTCATGAAAAAGCCAGTTATATACCAGCTCTAATGTTTGTAATATCTGCATACTATGCATTCCTGTGAAAACAAGTCTTGGTACTGAATTAAAGACAATTTTAAGAATATAAAATGCATTTATTTCTAAAAAAAATTAGATACTTGAACATACACACAGCTTAAAATGGAAAATTATGTTATCAAGTAATAATGGGAATTTTGTGCTTGCATGTTGGAACAAAGTTCATCTATTCTTGGAGTAAGGTTTGTCAAAGAAAATCTTACCATGGGAGTCATGTTCAAGAGATAGGTAGGGGTGGGAGTTAGCTGCAGAACACCCTCACCATGCCCGTGGAGCACCAGCTGAGAAATGCTGATCTAGTTTATTCTACAAGGTCTTAAATATTTCATAGGGCTCATGTACTGATGTATTATTGCTGTGGTTTTCAAGCGTAGGGTCAGGACCCCGCACTGGGTCACAGACCCTCAGGTAGTGAGTCGTGGCACTGCCTGCTGGTGCTGCCAAAAAACTGTAGTGCATTGCTCAATGACGTAATTGTTGGGTTGTGGGCATAAATTTTTTTCAACTGGGTCCTGAGGAAAAAAGTTTGAAAACCACTGTATTATTGGGCCCTTGCTATTAAATCTGGTTTATTTGCATAGGGTCTTCCTCACTAAAGCAATCAATACTTTGTGTTTTGCATTTTCTAGGTGCTCACACAGCAGTGAATCCTCACCAGGAGAGGAGAGAAGTTAATAACGTTAATGCTGATGTAAGAAGGGAGATTTAGGAGACTTCCAAAAGGGCAACTGTGTTAGTCTAGTCTGGGGGGGGAGAACCAGCAAAGAGTCCTGTGGCACTTAAAGACAAACAGATTTATTTTTCACATGAGAAATAGAAGAAAATCCCACTTTGTCAGATCCTTTGAGGATGGGGGAACTTACAGAATGGAATGAAAATAAATGCAAGGCCGTGTAAGACATGCGTTCAAGTCATACAGTAACAGCAAATAAGAGCAATTGTTAAAGTTCAAACCCTAGGAAGGCTGAAGTCAAATTACCTGCTGTAATGGGAAAAGATGCCATAGGCTTGATTTAATCCTGCTGTCACAGTTGAATTGGTATTAATATGCAAATTAGATTGTGTGAAAGCAGGATTAAATCATGACTCTGGCTTCTTTTCCCAGTACAACAGGTAATTTGACTTCAGCCTTCCCAGGGTTTGACCCTTAACAACTGCTCTGATTTGTTGTTACTGTATGACCTGATCCCAATGCCTTACACTCCCCTGCATTCATTTTCATTCCATTAAGTCCCCCCATCTTCAAAGCATCTGACAAAGTGGGATTTTATCCCACAAAAGCTCATGTGACAGATAAATCTGTTAGTCTTTAAGCCACAGGACTCCTTGATGGTTGCTTTTTTGTTTATTATTATTATTTTTTATTTTTGGTTTTTGTTTTTTTTTTTCACATTTAAGAGACCCAGCTGTTACTAACAGGTTGCATTGCATTGCAGGGGTTAAAACAACTTCCCTGGTTGCACACACGGGAGCCTTTGCTCATGCAGGGGATGAGCAGCCCCAACCTTGGCGGACAAACCCGACCCCAAAGGCCCCAAGAAGTAGGGTTAGCAGATGTCCTTTTTAACTTCACATCCTCTGTCTGGTAAAGGGTTACCAGATGTCATGCAAAAGGAGGACATGTCCTCCTTTTAAACTTCACGTCCTCCATCCAGCAGGCATTTTAAAAATACATGATTGTATCTGGCTTTTTACTTACAGGGGTTCAAGTATGCTGGAACGCCACAGAGCGCCTTATTTTTGGGAGCAAGCGTTCCAGGGCCCCCTAAAAACAGAAGGCTATTACATTAATAATGCATTTTCTGCATGACTCCTCCAATGTCCTCCTTTTTATACTTCCCTGCCCTCCTTTCCATGCTGGACTCGATGATCTCACGAGGTCCCTTCCAACCCTATGATTTGATTTGATTCTATTCTATTCTATTTGGTAACCCTAGCTTGGCAGGCATTTGAAAAGACATGATTTTGTCTGGCTTTTCACTCATGGGGGTTAAAGCATGCTATCAATTTCCAAAGGAATAGCCGTGTTAGTCTAGTCCAGCAAAAAACCCAAGGAGTCGTGTGGCACTTTAAGACTAACAGATTTATTCTTCACAGGAGCTTTCGTGGGAGAAAATCCTGCTTCGTCAGATGCTTTGAAGATGGGGGAACTTACAGAATGGAATGAAAATAAATGCAAGGGGGTGTAAACATAGCATCAGGTCATACAGTAACAGCAAATCAGAGCAGTTGCTCATGCTTTGAACCTAACAACTGCCCTAATTTGCTGTTTACTGTATGACCTGATCCTATGTTTTACACCCCGTTGCATTTAGTTTCATTCCATTCTGTAAGTTCCCCCATCTTGGAAGCATCTGACGAAGCAGGATTTTCTCCCACGAAAGCTCATGCAAAAAATAAATCTGTTAGTCTTTAAGTGCCACAGGACTCCTTGGTTTTTTTTAAAGCATGCTGGAATACCTTATTTCGATGATCTCATGAGGTCCCTTCCAACCCTATGATTCTAGTCTATTCTAGTCTATTCTAGTCTAGTCTATTTTTAGGGGAAAGCATTGCAGATCCCCCTAAAAACAGAAGACTAATTAATGCTACATTTTCTCCATGTCTCCTCCAATGTCCTCCTTTGGGTACTTCCCTCCCCTCCTTGCCTGGCTCTGCTACCTATTAGCCCTACCAAGAAGTGGCTGCAGGGGAAGTGCAATGAGCGCCCCCCCTCCTTGCAGCAACTTGGTACAGCTCATGGCTTCCCCCCCCTGCCCATCGCAGTGGTAGCGGCTCAGGCCCGGGCCGGCGCCCCGGGATCGTCTCGCGCCGCTTGCAGCGCGCGCTGCTGGTGCAGGGGCCGGGGCTGGTGCAATGCACGGGGCAGGCTCCCGGCTGCAAGGATGGAGGCCTGCAGCTAAAATGCAGCCAGGGGCCCAGCCCGGCGGGTGGAGCTGAGCAAGGAGCAGGCCCCCTGCCTCTGAGCGCTGCACGCCTTCCTGGTAACAAGGGTGGGGGTCCCTGTGTGCTGGGCTGGGCGGGCGAGCAGCAGATTGCATGGGTGAAAAGTCAGGAGGGGAGTAATGGGCACCAGGCTAAGACACAGCGCCCAGTCTTGGGGCTGCTCCTATAAAATCAGGCCGACTAGTCACCATAATTTGCTGTTCCAAGGCATTCTGCTCATGGGGGGGCATCAGCTTCATGGCTGCTGGTGCAAGGCCCCAGCAAGAGAGAAGGAGAAAATTGGGTGTGTGGTCTCAAAAAACTTGACCTGAGACACACGTGTGCTGGCCGGGTGGGAAAAGAGGCTGGCTCATTTCTGTGGCTTGGGTTACCAGACGTCAGGCCAAAGGAGGACATGTCCTGCTTTTTACTTCCATGTTCTCCTTTTTACCTTTACGTTCTCCATACAGCAGGCATTTTAAAAATACATGATTTTGTCTGGCTTCTTATTTACAGGGGTTGCAGTATGCTGGAATGCCCCAGCACACCCTGTTTTTAGGGGGAAGCATTCCAGGGTATCCTAAAAACAGAAGAATGTTACATTAATACTACATTGTCTCCCTCTGTCCTCCAATGTCTTCCTTTTTGTATTTCCCTGCCCTCCCTTCCAGGCTTTGGTACCTGGTAACCCTAGTAATGGCATCTGTTGGGCCCGGTGGTGGTTGGTTTCTGCACTGACAGCCAGCATGGTCTGCAAAAATTAATGGCCCAAAGATTCACCTCCTCTGCCCCAGTCCTACGAGTCAGTGTGGCAGAGAGCCTCTGATTATGTGGAATAGGTGGCAGCGTTTGGGCCTCAAAAGCAGAGCTGCAGAGGAGAGACCCAGATAAAATGTCCAGGAAGGAAAAATGTACAGCAGGGATCTTAAACTCAAATCACCACAAGGGCTGCATGAAGACTAGTACATTAGCCCAAGGGCTGCACCACTGAAACCTTTTGATACAACGCTGTTGCAGATATTGATAGCAATGGTGTTGTTGCAGGCTGCAGGAAATAACTTCAGGGGCTGTGAGTTTGAGGCCGCTGCTCTAAGTCAACACGGTTGACTTAAAGTTGACCGTGTTAAAACAACTGAACAGAGCTTCCAGTATAGACATACCCTGTAGAGCCACCAGGCCTCCTGGTCATCTCCCCTGGGTGTATCGCTGATTGGAGGGAGGCTTCTGAGCTGTTTCTGAGTGGAAACAGATGAGAAAACTTAGAAGAATGGAGTTTTGGTCCCTGTTAGTGAGGGAAAGGCAGGTTGTGTTGCTTCTGTTTTGTGTGTGGTTCTTCTGGGGGAAACTTGTTTCCATCAAAACAAATGAGTCTGGTGGCACTTTTAAAGGCCAACAAATTTATTTATCAGATGGATGAGCTTTTGTGGGCGAGAATCCCACTTGTCAGATGCTTGCATTTCTGTGAGTTTGCAAAGTTTTGTTTGTTTTCGTGGCACAAGGTAAAAATTCCAGCTGTGCGTGCTGAGATACGGGGTCAGTTAAATCTGCATCAGGGCACAAGCTGATTGCAGTGGGGGTCAGGGAGAGCGTCTCTTCATACACAACAATCTGCCAGGGTGTTCTGCCTGCCTTTGAAGCACTGCACTGCCTCTGTGAGGATGCTGCCTCTAAAGCAGGGATTCCTAACCTTTTCAAGGATGGGGACCCCTTCCCACTATTAAAACATTTTGCAGTTTCCCCACCCCACTGCTGCTGGGATTCAGCCCCTTCCAGGGAGTGATGGAGCTGGGGGGGGGGCAGAATCCTGCCCCCCTCTGCAGAGCGGTGGTGCCGGCAGAGTCTGGCCCCAGCTCTCAGCAGATCCGCAGACCCCTTTTAGTAACTGCGTCCATCCCAGGGGTCCGCAGCTATGTTCCCTCTAAGCTGTGCGCATGTGTGCGCGCACACAGGTTGTGAAACCCGTGCACACAACAAAATAAAGCATGCACAAAATAATTCAACAGTGCTAATATTTCTGTGCTACTTTTAAGAAGGCCATTTCAAATAGTATGTTTCAAATAAGGTTTTGTAACTTATAAAATCATTTCCATCACCATATCAAAATAAAATTTAGATATTATTTGCATCATATGCTTTGTTGTGCTCACAAGTTTGAACACACTCATTGGAGTGTGCACAAATTTGGATACTGGTTCTGAAAATTTGCACAGAAGAAATTTTTTGCACGCGCAGACTATGAAAAATTAGGGGGAACATTGGTCCACAGCCCACAAGTTGGGACCCACTGCTCTAAAGGGTCTGACCTGCCTGCAGCTCCTGCGTTCTGCTAGACGTGACCTGAGTGCGGCCTCTTTAGCTCCACGTGCCTTGGAGTCGGGGTAGCCTGCATAGAGCATGGCTCGCTGGAGGAATCCACCCCACTCTGTGAGACAGTGTTGCTCTTCTTTAGGGCTGGGATGATGCCCTCTAGCACACTACATGGATAGTGGGATGCACTGAGCTCAGTTTTTCACCACTTTCTGCCTGTGTAAACCCAGGGGCCGAGGAAAGCTCAGCAGAGGCAAGGTCATGCTGGCAGAGAACAACTTGAGCCTTTCCCAGGGCCAGAAAGTGGTGGTGGCCAAAGGACGCGCTCTCATTTTATCCCTATAGAAGCCCAGCTACAGAGGCCTTCGGCTGAAATGCCACTTGGTCTCTCCTGGGCATGAATCCCCACAAAGATATTGCGGGGCCGCCTAGCCCAGGATGCCGCCATTCATGGCACCCTGTGCCTGCCGCAGGAATCCCTGCTGATTTTAGCAGTAAATTTCCCTCTTAGACAATCGTGGCTTGCCTGACTCCCCTGTCTGCTGGAAGCTGTTTGGCTGTTGGATGTGGTCTGTAACCTGTGGGATTGTCCTGTTGTGTTTTCCAGATCTGGATGATTCCAGGCAGAGCTGTGAGCACCACGTACTGACCGATTTCCTTCCTGGTCCCAGCAGCTGTTTCTCCCCTGCACCATGTTCGGCTCATCCAGAGGAGGTGTGAGGGGAGGGCAGGACCAGTTCAACTGGGAGGATGTGAAGACGGATAAACAGAGGGAAAATTACCTGGGTAAGAGTTGATCCTATAAAGCAGTGGTTCTCAACTGCTGTGTCATGACACCAAAGCGTGTCACGGCATTGTCTCTGAGCGTGTCGCCACCTCGCAGCCTGTCACCAAAAGCCCAAGCCCACTGCCAAAGGAGGCTCTGGGCAGTGAGGGGACTTTCCGCAGTAGGTCACTGACCCTTTAAGAAGCTGCTGCCGAAATCCCTAGGGGAGGTAGGTTTCTGTGGTGGAGAGGGTGTTTCATGAGAAGCTGCTGCTGAAAGCGTTCTGGGTGGCTGGCTTGTGCAGTGGTGAGGGCTGTTCCTGCTGTTTGCTCCCAATATAAATGGCTCCAAAGAAGTTTTTATTGAAAGTGCTTGCACAGGAGAGAACCACACTGGCAGTGGCTGCAGAGCAGGGGAGCATTCCCTGTGTCACACATGGCTGGTGGTGCTCCCCGCCATGTCATGGCACTATAAAGCAGGCCTTGACAAATTTATGTTTCTGGTTGTCGTGCTGACCAGTTTTAGTAGCCTGTCGCATAACTCCACCGCAGAAATGTAACAGAGGAGTGCCCTCTGGCAACCAAAAGTAAAATTGCTGGCTCACTAGCTGTGAGCCAGTTTTGTCCACCCCTAGTATGAAGTGTCTTGTATAAATTCGGTTCTTGCAAAAAGTTCCCGACGGGCATCACTGGAGGCTGATGTTCTTCATGTACCTGCAGGATGTGTACAGCGGGGCACCAAGCCTTCTCTTTCCCTGCTCCCTTCTCCCATGTGAGCATTGGCCCTGACCCGAGAGCCCCACTTCTGGAGCTCACGGGAGGATTTCGCCTTCCTGGTATATTTAGTCCTTTGCTGAAGCTGCCAATGTGGAGGGCCCACCGTGACTGTTACTTTGATATTCACGTGGTAACTAGGAACTGGACACATGGGAATATTAATGCTAATATTATTCATGTGGAGATAGTGTTGCTCTTTTCTTCATGCCCTAAAATGTGTCATGGTGGTGATCTTAAACACTATTGTGTTTTATAGATTTTTTTTTTTTCTTCAAGGCCATAATGAACCATTCTCATCATCTGATCTGTCTTCCTTTGTAACCTCACCACATGATCACTGCAGGTAACCCAATTATTTGGGGTGGAATTGGAGCTGCTCTCTTTAGAAAGACATTCAGTGTGCATTTAAAGAGACTACTCGATGGAGAATTTCATCCTTCCCTAGGCAAGCAACCAAGCGATGGCTGAATTTCAGTGCAATTCTGTTGTATTCAGACAGCTGGTATTTCTGCCTGAGAACTTTGGGATTTGTCGTGATACAAGACTTCTGTACAACTAGGAATACCTGAGGTCCTGTTTGCCCTGTGTTCATTAAATGGCACTCTTGGAAACTTTGTGGTTCATCCTTTGGCCTGGCCAGCGTCTCTTCTCCGGTTCTGTGTAGTGCTGTGCGTTATTTGGCTGCCACCTTCCACCCAAGAGGTGGCTGCAGTTCAGTTTCTCTGTATATAGAGAGAGTTACCAGGCCCTTTGGGACCGCTAAGGAAGGCAAGTGCTATAGAGATGTAAGACATTATTATTAGGTGCTTTTGGAATCTGAGTTGCTGGGACAAAATGGCCCAAATGCTGTCTTTTCCCCTCTTTGAATCATGCCGTGGACCTTGTCATGAACCATACTTAGCTGTCATGTGGCACTCTTCACTCATTGATCTCAAAGCACTTCACAGAGACGCTTAGGATCAGTAATCCCATTTTACAGATGTAGAAAATGAGGCATGTGGCAGTGAAGTGCTTTGTCCCCAATCATCTCACAGGTCAGAGGAAGAGCTGAACGCAGTGCCCTGTGCATTCAGCCTTGCGTGATCCTAATTCACAATTGTCGTTAGTCCTGTTACATCGTATGAGAAGGTACGTTTCATATGGTCCTAACACGTTAGGTCTCATGAAGGTTTCTCCTGTTCTAAATGGCAGGGAACTCCCTGATGGCTCCGGTGGGCAGGTGGCAGAAGGGCAAAGACCTCACCTGGTATGCAAAGGGGAAGAAAGACGATGTACAGGTCTCCCGAGAAGCTGAGCTGGCTGCGGTCCGGTTGGCCGAGCAGGAGGCCATGATGGCGGCTCTGTAAGTCCATGGCAAGTGGGTCTAAAAGGGGACCTCTCCAAGGCCTGAGACACCTTGAGAACCACAGCTTCCAAGGCACTTTGGAGTTTAGTTCATCTGATTTGAAATCTGTAGTTGCAGCTGGGAAGGTGACTTCTGCTGCTTTTCCCCCTCTTTCTCTGTTCTGTCTACCTACCTTGTAATTTCATTGGTGCGGGGAGATGATCTCTTCCTGCGTGTTTATACAGCACCTTGTGTAACAGGCCCATGGTCTTGGTTAGGCACTGACTTCTGGGTGGTGTCATGCAAATAATTCAGCGTTGAGAGATCTTGGCAGTCTGTTCTGATTTCTAGGATGCCCCTCATCATGGTATCTGGGAACCACACAAAAATGTTTTCAGAAACTCCAAACCGATTCAGCTGGATAAACTTAATGGCTGAGGCTGAGCCCCCTGCAGCCTTGTCGTAATAGCGAGGGCGGACCGTCCAGAACAGAGGAGCAGTCTTGGTCCCTGAATGTGTGAATCAGTCATTGTTTACTTTTGTAACTGATCTCGATTTAATTTCTTCCAGGGGCTACAAGAATGTGAGGAAGCAACCCACAGGCCTGAGTAAAGAGGTAAGGTAGGCATCTGGGTGTGAGATGTGGGGTCTTTGTGGGAGAGATTTAGGGGTGGGAGGAAGCACTCAGCAAGGCCACTCGCTCTGTACAAGGTTATCTGGGCTTGGCTTGTGAGTCTACTGACATCTAATGCTTTAACCTGATTATATTGTTTACAAGGACCAAAAAGGTTGATTTTCTTATTTTGGGTCCTGGACTCAAGAGTTTGTACCCGTTGCCGTTCAATCTGAGGTCGTGCGGGTGGCCTGAGTGCTCCTCAGAGAATGCTCCTATGGAAAATACAGCAGGGGAGAACTTAGCACCCCCAGCTCATCTAATGTCCAGGAGCACTCAGCTGATCCACTCCATGGATTTACTTCTCCTTCTAAACTGTTCCTTCGTAGGATCTCGCTGAGGTTTGTAAGCGTGATGGAGCAGAGCGTGATGAGAAGGACATAAATCATGTCTTGGGGCTGGGGAGCTCGAGGTAAGAGGCTGTTTTTCACTAGCATAAGAAGTCCCAGTTTCGGAACCTGATGGCTAATATAGTAGTTCAGGTGAGCCCAAAACTACAGACAGTCTTGAGAAAAGGATAAAACTGAAGTGGCAAGATTGGCAGAGGATAGAAAATAAGTCAAGATGATTGAGTTCAAAGCTGACCACAAATTAGAGGGATCTCCCAAAACTGGGTCTAAATTAGCTGTTACCACCCAAAAAAGAGATCTTGGAGTTGTAATGGATAGACCTCTAAAAATATCTGCTCAGCACGCAACAGCAGTCAAGAAAATCTAACAGTGTTAGAAACCATAAGGAAAGGGATAGACCGAAAATATCCTAATGCCTCTGAATAAATCCATGGTGCAGTTCTGTTTGCCCCATCTTCAAGATATGATATTGGAATTGAAAATAGTTCAGCGGAGGGCAACAGAAGTGATGAGGAGTATGGAAGAACTTCCGTATGAGGAGTGACTATAAAGACTTGGACTGCTCAGCTTGGAAAAGGGATGACTAAGAGGCAATACAGAGGTTTACGAACTCGTGACTGGAATAGAGAAAGGGAAGATGGAAGTGGTGTTTGCCCCTTCACATGACGCGCTAACCTGGGGTCAGCAGTTTTAAAACAAACATGAGGAAGTGCTACTTCACGCAAGGCATGGTTGACCTGTGTGCGATGTTGTGACGGTGTGTTCAAAAAAGAGTTAAGTTCCTGGAAGATAGGTCCATCGGTTGTTATTAGCCAAGATGCTCAGGACAAAACCCCATGTTCTGTTTGCCCCTAAAAACTTCTGACTGCCAGACCCTTGGAGTGGGCAACAGGGGGTGGGATCCCTCTATAACTACCCTGTTTTGTTCGCTCCCTTTGCAGCATCTGGCACCAGCCTCTCTTGGAAGATAGGATTCTGGGCTAGATGGACCATGGGTCTGACCCAATGTGGTCCACGATGCCCATCTCCCCACATCTTTTGTGGTCTTTCC
Source organism: Podocnemis expansa (assembly GCA_007922195.1). Classification (NCBI taxonomy): domain Eukaryota; kingdom Metazoa; phylum Chordata; order Testudines; family Podocnemididae; genus Podocnemis; species Podocnemis expansa. Next base: position 73,587,365 of record ML681964.1, read on the forward strand.
CCGTGTCTTTCCCCTCTGCTTCCTGTGTCTCCTATCAAGGAAATTGAGAAAAAGGGAGGCAGTGGCAAGCTGGAGCTACGATGGGATGTTTTCAGACTCCCAACCTTGTCCTTGTTCCATCCAATTGCCTGTTACTGTACCAAGGACCATGTTACACAACTACAAGAGCAGAGCTTGATCCACCGGTACTAATCTTTGAGACAGGAAGTGATCTAACCAGAGCCAACCAATGAGCAGCTCCCTGTCAAGGCAGTAGGGTGGCCCACTGAGGGAATGAGAGGAGTCTTTTTACTAGCCTCTTACATTTATGCAACACGCTGAAGTCCAAAGCCCTGTTTAGGCTGGGAGCCTTCCAGCTGCTGCAGAAATGCAGCCACCTCTGGGGTGGATCGTGGTCTCCCCTGTAGGGGTTGAACATGGATTAATGAGGAGGACTGGAACAGACTGTGCATGCATTCAGCCCAGGCTGTGTACAAGCAGGCACTGCTAAATGCAAAGGCATTCTGAAAACAGGCAGAGGGAACTTAGTTAGATTGGGCAGTCCTATCTAGGGTCATTGTGAAACAGCAGTAATACCATGCCCTGGTCTAGTGCATTCATTGGAGAGATTCCTAAGGCCTTTCCAGACACTAGTGAATCCTTGCGCCCTGCACGGGCAAGGGGAAGTGTTTCCTCAAGGGGAAACTGAGGCAGCGTACGAATTAAAGGACTATGCCAGGATTGAGCAGCCAGGTAACAAAGCAGGGACATAGCAGGAATTCTTGACACCCATTCCCCTGCTCTAACCAGTAGATGTCGCTCCAAAAACATCATTTGGCTCAGCCCTCATGGTGGCCAGAGAAAATCATACACTATGCATGTGTGTGTATCTTGATGGATTTTTCTCTCCTCCTCAGTGGCTCTGCTGGCAGAATGATACTCTCCAAAGAAGACAAAGAGGCTGCTAAAATGGGACTTTCTGTTTTCACTGTAAGTTTCACAACCTGTGTGCACGCGCAGATGCACACAGCTTAGCGGGAACATAGGCGGGGCCTGCTCTGTGCTGTTCTTTGTTGGCACCCTCAGCCCGACGGTCTCATATGCAATTTTGTCTTTTGAAAATCTAGCATCACAGGGTGGCAAAGAGTCCAGAGGCCTCGAGTGCAAAGAGAAAACTGGGCAAGGAAGAAAAAGCAGAGGAGGCTGGGTAAGAACAACCCACTTCTGCTTTATGTGCCGCTAGATCTGTGGGGGGCTATGCTGTTCTCCAATAGCTCGGTGTCTTGCTTTAGATGAATTCCCTTTCCGTTGCGTCTGCACCCCCTTTGATTTCACAGAGCTCCCTGCCATCAAGGTCTTTTGTGTATGGACATCTGCAGGCTTAGACCTAGCAGGTGGGATTCATTAACTACCTTCCTGTTCGGTGGCAGCAGCTTTATAAAGATGAGGCTGACCAGTTGGGTGGAAGAAGCACTGTCATGTAATGAAGCAACCCTTTGCACAGCTAGTCTGTTGGGTAGCTGCAGCCAGTGGTGAGCAAGTCAGGGCTTAATCCATTTTTTGCAAAACGTGCATTGAGTGAGCCACGGGAGTGAACCCCCAAGGACAGGTGCTGGGCCCGAGCCTGGGAAGTGGTCCTTGGACGGGCTCTGGAAAGCAACATCTCTTTTTTTTGTTAACTGTGCAGGCCTGAGAGTGGCAAGAAACCCAAAAAGGAGAAAAAGAAAAAGAAGAAGAAAAAACACAAGAAAGAAAAGCAGAAACATCACAAGAAGGAAACAGCTGCCAGTTCCTCCTCCTCCTCCCCAGATCGTGGGGAAAGGTACCAGAGCTTCTGCCCTCAAACAATCATAGAATACAAGGACTGGAGGGGGTGTCAGGAGGTATCTAGTCCAACCCTGTGCTCAAAACAGGGCCAACTCCATCTAAACTATCCCAGCCAGGGCTTTGTCAAACTGCACTTTAAAACCTCTAAGACAGATTCCACCACCTCCCTAGGTGACCCAGTCCAGTGCTTCACCAGTCTCCTAGGGGAAAAGTTTTTCCTAATATTCAACCTACACCTCCCCACTGCAATATGAGACCCTTGCTCCTTGTTCTGTCACCTGCCACCACAGAGAACAGCCCAGCTCCATCCTCCAGAAACCCCGTCAGATAGTCCAAAGGCTGTTATCAAATCCTCCCCCTCTCTCCTCTTTTGCAGACTGAACACGCTCAGTTCCCTCAGCTGCTTCTCAATATTCATGTGCTCCAGCCTCCTAATCATTTTTTTTGCCTTTCTCTGGACTGTCTCCAGCTTGTCCACATCTTTTCTGTAGCGGGGGCCCAAAACTGGACACAGTATTTCAAACATGGCCTCACAGCGCTGACTAGAGGGAAACAGTCCCCTCCCTCCAACTGCTGGTGATACGTCTATGCCATCAGCCTTCCTGGCAACAAGGGCACGTTGTTGACTCCTCTCCAGCCTTTTGTCCTCTGTAACCCCCAGATCTTTTCTGTAGAACTGCTGTCTCGCTCCCTCGTTCGGGGTGGGCAACCTTTTTGGCCCAAGGGCCACATGGCATCTGCGGCTCCTCAAAGTGGGCTGTAGGCAGTGAGAAGAGCAGGGGGCAGATCTTGGACGGGATGTGGCCAGCACCCCCTCCCCAGCAAAAGTTTCTCCTGTGCTGAGCCACTCCCTGGCCCAGGAGTTCCCAACTAAGGCGTGGAGAGGAAAAAACAACCTTTAAAGTCTCCCTCTACTTCTGCCCCAAGCCCCTGTGTGGCAGGCAGTGTCTGCTCCATCGTGCTCTCTCCTTTCCCCAGTCAGGGGAGTGCAGCATGGGAGTCACAGGCCCGAAACCATTTTCTTCTTGTCACCCAGCGTTACTAACGGGCTGTGGGTGGCGACAGTTTGTGTTAGCCGGGGTTTGGCTCCTGGCAATAGAGCCAGTCGGATGTGCTCTGAGGTAAGACCCCCTGGTGTGAAGACTAGCTGGCACTGGTGATGTGGCTCTTTGATTGTGCGACCCCAGCGCGATGCCCTGAGCCCACGTACAGCACCTGCTCGAGGTGCTGATTCCAGCGTTACAGGAGCGTGGGAGAGGTCTCTGGTCTTGCTGACTCAGCTGGGGCACCACACGAGAGTCATCTGCTAGATCCTTGGGTTGTAAAAAGGCTGACGGGAGTGGGGGTGGCACTCCAGCCTCCCCAAAGGGTTTGAAAGACAAACCTTTAGTGGAATAACCTGCTGCAGGGAGAGATTTTCTGTGCCTCTTGTCAGCCTCAGTACATCACCCCCTCCACTGTTCTGGATGTAGCAGCTCTTGATCAGCTTCTGTGCTAGCTGTGCGCCAGCCAAGCACCTAGTCCGAATCTTCATGCATTAAGAGCTAAATAACATCTCTCTCCCTGCATTCTCATTAGCATAATGTTTCTTGGACAATTAGGCCTAGTGTATCCCATGTCAGATTCCAGAATGCAGGGCGAATCAATTCTCCAATTTTTATCGGTGGTGTTAGGATCAATTCTTGCTGTGGTACCGGACTACAAAGGAGCCAGCATGTGTCTAGTGGTGCGCTGTGAACTACTGCTCCAGGACATTGGATCAGGAATAGGCAGAAACTTTGTTTAACTTCCAGTATAACTGGGGGTCTAGCTAGTAAAATGTTCCTGCTTTAAAAAAAAAAAAATTCTTAAAGGTACATCTCCACCTGCTGTTTGAAACCTTTATCCCACAGGCTGGGAGGGAGAGCTCACTTGTAGAACATTTTACACGTTAATAGGGTCGTTTGTGAGATCTTCTGGGGCAGAAACTGTTGCCCTTTTCTGCGTTTGTTCAGCCCCTTGCACAGTGGGGTTGAGGCACATTGTTAGGGCTACCTAGCCATTCCCTCTGTAGTCAGTGCAATGCTTTTTACATAATTGAGGGGCCTGATGCTTGTACCAGTGTAATCTGGGAGTAACTCATTTGGGGTCAGTGCCTTTTTGTGATGTTACATGCAGGAGTGGCAGCCTGACTCCTTTTTTTTTTTTTGCTGGCCCCGCTGGTGGAGTCAGCAGGAGAAAAGAGTACCGGCACCTTGCTTAAAAAAAAAAAACACTGGTTGGGGTTAGTGATCTTACCAGAGTGAAACACCAGTGTGAGATCAGAACTGGGAGGCCCTAAGAGCTTGTCTCTTGGCTCACAGGTGGGTGCATTCCCATTTTTGATGCACTTGCAAACATTTAACGCACGAGGGCGCCATGAGACCAGACCTACGGCACTCTGTAAGGGAGGGATTCATGTAATCTCACAAACTGACCTAGCAACCCTGCTGCATTTTTGTTTGTTCCTTCTGCCTGGCCGTGTCTAAAGGGGAACCCAAGCAGTCTGCCCTTTCCCACGCTGGCTTGGTGGGATCTCTGTGGCACCTTGCCACTTCAACACAACTTCCCCATGTCATTCATGTAGTTGTCCCTTAGCTGCTGGTCTGACTCGTACCCCCACACTGCCTTTTTCCAACCCAAGGGGCACTTTGCTGGCTCACACCAGTTTCCTGGACAGTCCTTGCCAGTGTCTGGCTGAGTGGAGTCTCAGGGGCAGTGTGGGACATACTTCCCTGCTGGACCTGCAGGGGTGGTGACTTCCAAGGACACTTTGTGGTAATAGCGGTGAACATCCTGGAGTATGTCTTGGCAAAAAGGAATGACATCCTGGTAAGAGGAAGCCTTTCCCTAGCAGCAGCTTCAAAATCTTGTCTGAAGGGCTCTGTGTTTTGTGCCCAAACCAGAGCACAGTCTGATTAGCATCATGCAGACTGGTGAGATTTCCCATGGTGTCTCCGTTGCATGCGGTGGCCCTCATGCCCAGTGGCTGATTGCAAATGTCTCACGGGCCTGGTGCTGGAATGAAAGGAGCCTGGTGAACTGTTTTGCAGGAATAACTTGCATGAATTATATTTTTCTATGGCCAAGCTTTTGATCACAATTAGAAGTGTGAATCCAGGGTGAACGGCCGTGGCAGCAGATAGAGCTAGGTGTAACCGAAAGCAGAACCCAGCGCCTGGTTTGGAGGAACTTTGTTCTTGTTGTCCTAGAATTGGGTCCCCGTAGCCCAGCCCCAAAGCTTGGAGTGGGATCATGCTTGTGAGGAGGGGAAACGCATAACAGGGTCGGGTTCTCTGGGCTACGTTCCCCTGTACGGGGCAGTGTCTCAGTGTTTCTGAATTGTCCATTCAGCCAGGCCACAGTGTATGGAGATCAGTTCCTTGTCTCCCTTCCTGCTCCAAGAGCCGGTCCTCCCTCCTGCTTAGGGACCAGGGAGTTGCACCCGCATGTTCTTACTCATCCTCTCTCTTGCAGGAGGAGGCAGAAAGCCTCATCCCCTAAGGACCATTCATCGTCCTCCCGGTGGTTTGCAGGCGGCAGGCTTGACGGCCGTTCCTCACCTGGCCCACAGACACAGAAGCAGCCTGGCAGGCGGAGGCATGACACAGAGTCCTCCAGCAGCGAGGACGTAGGAGGGAGCCCCCCTCGCCGACAGCGCCCAGCCCAGAGGAGGGACAGGAGCAGCAGCAGGGACCGCCGCAATCGGCACTTGTCCCCCAGGGGCAAGGGGTCCCCCCCGGCCCGCCACACCAAGCGGCGCCACGACACGGACTCGGACGACTGAGCTAAAGGGAAGCGCTGGGAGAGGCTGGGCCGGGGAGCCTGGAACTGCTACGGCCTTGTTTGAAAGGGACCCGCTCTGCACTCTAGTTACTGGGCTGTTTCCTCAGCTGGCACAAATCAGTGCAGCAGTGAAGTCGCTGGATTGAGAGATCGTTGAACTGCACTGGTTCACCCTAACTGTGGCTCTGGCCCACAGGTTTTTGGTATTTTTTTTAAATGCCCTTATGTATGCTGCTGGTGCCCTAGTATAGGCACCTCTGTAGACGCATTTTTACCAGCCAAAGTGCTTTCCAAGGCAGCTACCCCAATAAAACTTTTAAATAGAGACTAGCCTAGGAGTTGGCCAAGGCTGCTGCCCTGACCTATTTGTCTGATTGTGCTGGGCTTGCCCGGGCCCCATCCTGTCTTGGGTCCTGACCCCAAAAAGTGTTAACCACTTCTGTGTATCTTCTTGAGGCTAACTGTGCCGGGGAGCAAACCTTGGGCAGAACTGGGGCCGAGGGGATGTTTAGTAGGCCTAGTCCTGGCCACTCAAACTTCCTTTCCCTTCCAGCCAGCATGGGGATTGGCAGAAATCAGAAGAGGGGAGGAATAAAAATGAAGCAACAGGAGAAGGGAGGTGCCTTGCCCACTTTCAAGCTACTGAGCAGTGGCACGGGCCAGTGGACAAGGCCCAGGGCAGGACCTCAGGAAGCTGGGCTAACCAACTTCCCTGCTGTGTGGACTTTGGCAAGTCACTTCAGCGCCCGTCCTCAAATGGCTTTAGTTTCCTAACTTCCACGGCAGTCAGTGAGGGGTAGGTGCCTCGGGACCTTTGCAAATCGAGGCCTTCAGCTCTCGGTGTTCCCTCCTGCCCTGCAGCCTGGAAGCTCTTTGGGGCAGAGAGCATCTCTTACAACACATGCATACAGTGCCTGGCAAATTGGGGCCCTGATCTCGGCCGGATGCTGCCTTACTGCGTTTAACTCAGGCTCAGAGTTAGAAGATGGCACAGGGAGGCAGGCGACTTGGGCCGGTCTGTTGTGCTCCTTCCTGCTCGGCTGCCCTGAAATGATTTTGTAACGCTGACCGGAGCTCTGTATGGCCTGCAGCATTAGCCTGGTTGGGAAACCCTTTTAATAAACAAGCACCTTGTGTGTAGCTGTATTTGGGCGTGATGTGAGCACAGCCTGCAGGGGCAAGCCAGAACTCCCAGGAGGCGGGGAAGAGCCAGGCACGAGGCGGGGGCTTGATACAGTGAGTTTTCCGTGCAGCTCCTGCTTGTTGGATGAAAGGCTCAGGGCCCTGGGCGTCGGGCTGGGCTGCGGAGAGTTGTTGGTGTTGACCCATTGCCAAGGGGCTGGAGCATTGGGGCTGGATGTCAGTAAAGAGCGCTAGAGGAGATATCGCTGATAGGCTCCCCCAGCGTGGCCTGGAGTCCCCAGGCTGGGATGCTCAGCAATAAAGGTTTGCGCCGTCCTGTTGGGGCCACTGAGGCATGGACTAAAGGCTCTAGTAACTCGTGTGTTTCTAACATCTACTGTTTGTCAGCTAAATGGGCTCTTGGGCTTTCCCTCTGGCTGGCACCACCAAGAGGCAGTGTGGTCTAGGGCAGTGGTTTTCAAACTTTTATTCTTGGAATCCAATTGAAAAAGAAATCATTTATGCCCATGATCCAACACTTGCATCTTAAATCCCATTGTGGGAGAGACCAGGTGGGGATTTTTAGCTGATCTCTTCATCCATTGCTTTATCTTGTTTCCACTGCAAGCAGTAGCAAGCCAACCTCTCCTCCTCCCCCAGTTCAGGAGTTTTGGGGAGCTGGTGTGGTGCCAAGCTGCCCTGGAGGCTGGCACGTTAGCAGGAGGCAGCAGGGTCTGGCTCTCAGTGGAAACATGGCGATGGCGGCTTCAGGGAAGATGTTGCATTTCCTGCACCCCCCTTTAGGCAAGTAACCTTTCCTCACCCTCGGCTGTTGACTGTCCACAAGGGAGCCTGGCTCGCTCTCCTCTGGGGCTCATGTGGGGAGTTTGAATGCAATGGCGCTAGCTGCTTGGGACACGCGTGGTCTCCCCTCAACCCCACCGTGGTATCCGAACTAAATCGTACCACACTTGCCCTGGAGCCCAGTCAGTTTGAGATGGGAACGGCCAGGGATGGGCTGTCACTTAAAATAAGGACGTGTCAGTGGAAGATGACCCGCCTTCAAGGCAGTGGGGTAGATGTCCCAGGGACCAATGGCAGGGGTGAGGGGGTGGGTTTGCACATTAATCCTATTGCTGGCTGAAAAAGGGAGGGGAAGGAAAAGCCAGCATGGTCCCCAATGGTATGGCTCCAGAGTTTTCTGTTTGATTAATAGGCCTCCTGCCAGCATGGAAGGGGCTTTGGGTGGGAGCCCTCATCAGATGGCAAAGGCAAGAAGCTGGCGAAGGGGAAGAGGAAACCTGAAGCCAGTCGACAACCATGCCACACTTCAGCAAGCTCCAGAAAGGGCTGGGCAAGGAGGGGGTCTGGCCAAAGCTGTGCAGGAGTTTGGAGAAGAAGCTGGCAGGGTGAGGGAACGACCTGGGATGCACCGTTCAGCCCCTGAACCCACCAGACTGACAGAAGCCGGCAGGAGCAATGAGAGCTGGTGCTAGCGAACCTTCCCGCCCTGGCTCTCCCTGCCCTATGCGATGACGGAGGAACCTCTGTGGCCTGGGGTTGGCCTCCCGTGCTGCCCTGCCAGCGAGTGGCAGCCTGAACCCTGCAGGGGCCATGACTTGTGCAGCCGTTGGCCTCAGCTGAGCTTCTGAGCCAAGGAGCCTGTGAATGCCAGGGGTGTCTCTGTGCCTCTTGCAGGCTGGTTTCCAAGGGCTCAGGGTTTATTAGCCCCCCACCCCTTTGGCAGCTGTGGTTCCCCTGCCACAACCCACATTTTACCCTGTCTGTCTTGTCCATTCAGATTGTTGACTTGCTCTCTTTGTTTCGTACAGCGCCTAGCACAGCAGGGCTCTAATCTGACGCCTCTAGGCCCTATACTGTGCTACAAATAATGATGAGGTAAACAGCTCACACAAGTAGAGGAATAGCAGTGGGAACCCATGGCCTTTACAGTCATAGAAACTGGATGGGACCATGAGAGGGCATCAAATCCAGTCCCCTGCACTCATGGGAGGACCAAGGACCCTCTTAAACCATCCCTGACAGGTGCTTGTCTAACCTGTTCTTAACAGCTTCCAGGGATGGAGAGTCCACAACTTGCCTGGGCAGCTTGTTCCAGCGGCTAATCACCCCGACAGGGATTTTTCCTAACATCCAACCTAAACCTTCCATTTGCCATCAGATGTTTTGCCCATTTTTCCTAATATCCATCCAAAACCTCCCTTGCTGTAATTTAAGCCCATTGCTTCTTGTCCTGGCGTGTGGCGGCGTCTGACTGCTGTATTGCCCACTAGTGCCTGAGCTGCGAACAGAGGCTATGCCCTGAGTGGGAGCTTTCTGCTCTCCTGAGCGAACTGGAAGGTGTCTGCCTCCTCTGAGTCCTCATAGCAATAGCAGAACAACATATACGTGGCCGTGTTCATGCCACGCTGAAATGCACCCACCTCTGGGGTGGAGCATGGGCAGCACTGCAGATCAGTCCAGGGCAGAGACATTGGGACAAAGCCACCAAAGGCCTCCTGGTTAAGGTCCACTCCCAGCTCCAGTGGTGAAGGTCTGCTCCCAAGTGCATGGAGCTCAATTTATCTTCCTCAAACTGCCCAACAGATTGACATGAACTGGTGGAGCCAGCAATTTAGTATGCAGAGCCCAGTGCTTGCAACGTCACAGAGTGGGATGCCACCTCGACTGGTAATGGGAACACGGCGTTGGGGAGTGGTGGTAGGGGATCATTAGCAGAGCTGGAGCCCAGCAGACCCTCAGGAAGCACAGAGTGGGGGTAGCGGTGGGGGGCACTCTTAACTAGCCTGCCTGTGCGTGCACATGGTCTGCATGTGGCGCTGTCACACGTTTCAGTTCCCCTCTTTTTGGTGCCTGCCTGGTGCGGCGGAAGGGAGGGGGAAGAAGTGTGGAGGGGTGGGTGATGTCTCAGGGTTGCTCACTTCCCTGGCTGCAAGGGCTGAGCATTTAAAGCTGAGATGTGGATTCATGGAGCATAAGAGCAGATGGGACCATCAGATCCGCAGCTCTCAGCCTTTCCAGATGACGCTAGCCCTTTGAGAGGGGTGACTGGTCTCACGTACCCCAAATTCCATCTCACTTAAAAATGACTTGCTTGCAAAAAAAAAAAAAAGGAGTCTGGGGGCCACACGACTAATTGGTGTATTTTTTGCTGGACTAAACTACCACGGCTATCCCTTTGGAATTTGCTTGCAAAATCAGACATAAAAGTACAAAACTGTTGCAGCACAGTGTTACTGGACAATGGCTGGCTTTTTCCTTTTTACCAGATGATTATAAAATAAATCGATTGGACTGTAAATATTGCACTTCCATTTCCGTCAATGGCAGGTGTCTCAAACATGTGGCCCTTCAAGCTATTTCCTGCAGCCTGCAACAGCGCTATTGTTACCAATATTTGTAATATTGTTGTATGAAAAGGTTTCAGTAGTGTGGCCCTCAGGCTAAGGTACTCTAGTCCTCACGTGGCCCTTGTGGTGATTTGAGTTTGAGACCCCTGGTCTATGGTATCTACAGTGCTATAAACAAGTCACTGTCGGAAATTAGTTTGCACTGACTTCATTTGCGCTTTTTGTGTGGCCTATTGCAAAACTAGGGCATAGCTAGATGGGTGAATGGACCCCTTGGAAGATATCTGCATACCCCAGGGGTATTGTACCCTGGCTGAGACCCAGTGTACTAAGATCGTCTACTCTGATGTGCATGAGAGGCTACAGTGTCTTGCTTGGCTACTCCTGCACTGCACATGATAACCAGGACTGGATTAAAGCTCTGGGGGACCCAGGCCTGCCCACTTTCCTGGGGCCCCCCACCACGGTGGCACCTTGCCTGTGGGTGAGGCAGTCCAGCCCCACCAGTGCCGGGTGAGTGTGGCCTGCAGCCTGCTCCGAGCTGGATGGGGTCTAGGGCTGAGAGGGCTGCAGCCTGGTGGCATTGCAGGGGGAATGGGGGGGCCATGGCCTGCCCAGCCAGCACGACGACGCTCCAGGAGCGGAGGGATTCCCTGCCCCGCTGGCCTGGTGTAGGGGCCAGGATGGGACAATAGGCCAGGGATGAGGGGCGCAAAGCAGCCGACACCATGGGGTGCTCAGTGCCTACACGCTGGGCGCACAGGGCTCCAGTAGCGGGGACTCTCCTCTCCTCTTGGGGCTACCATGGGCTGGGTGCCCCGGCATGATGGAGACAGGTTTGGGGCAGGGCAGCACACAGCGGTGGAGCCAGGCTGGGTGATGTAGCAGAGTGAGGACCAGGGGTCAGATTATTGCAGCGCCATGGGGCAGCTTTTAGCCCAGGGCCTGGCGCTGCTCCCAGTAACTTTTGCTTTAGTCACATCCACTTTCCAGAAAAGCAGCCACCTTGATCTGAAAGCAGCGAGTGCTGGAGAAAGCATCGCTGCCCTTGGGGTTTGTTCCCAGAGGCTCACCGCTCTCGCTGTTAAGTTTGTGTTTTATTTCCAGTTTGAATTTGTATGGCTTCAGCTTCCAGACTTTGGACGTTGTCCTGCCTGTAGGGCCAGCTTACCAGATGCTGCCTTCTCTCTGACTCCGGCAATCCCACGCCACACTTTCATGATAGCAGGAGGCAAGGTCTGCTCTGGGCGAAGGCTGTGCCCATTGACCGCTCTACCTTTAGCACATATCAGAATCCACCAGAGTGTTTATGAAGGAGTCTATCGCAGTTTGTTGCATCAATTGACAGAAGACAGGGCAGCCAAAGTCATAAAAGATAGGATGGTTGAACTCAGAGTGAGACGCAGGCTGAGTCTTTCAGGTGGTGTAAATCAGTAGCATTCACTGAAGCCAGGGGGACCCGATCTGACTGGGCCAATGCTGATTGCCACCAGCAGAGGATCCAGCCCAGGATATCTTCAGGGTGCTTTCGTTCAGAGAAGATTTAGGACAACGGCCAACTTTAAAAATGGTTAAGAGTGGTAATGGGCAATCAGCTGGGCAGAACTGACTCATGCACTAGGACTGATCTACCATGAAAGCACTGGGCTGGCCTGGGAGCAGGCATGGCACGGAAATAGCTCGGTACAAAGTGCCAGTAGTGGTCACTTCTTTTGTGGGCTGCCATGTGTTTTTGTCAGAGCACTGGCAAGGGGCCATCTCCACTGCTCAGATTCAAAGTCCATAAGCTTGCCTGGAAAAAGCGTTTTCAGACATGGCTTGATCATGCTGCTGAAAGTCCATGGATTGGCTCCTCTGTAGTGCTCTTCATCCATGGACCTCACCATGTTTTGCAAGGGACAGTCAATAGCATCATCCCTGTTTTGCAAACAAGAACCAGAGAGGCACAGAAGGGAAGGATGTGTCTGAAGGCGCATGGTCAGCCGGGGGCATAGAAACCTGCCTCCTGCCCCTCCCCAAGTTCAGTGCTTGATCCGGGGGGCTGTAGGAAAGCACTGAAGCCAGCCTCCCTTGGTCTCAGATCCAGATGTTTCTGTCCCATGGGCAAATCCATTTTAAAACAGGATTGGAACACAATGAAGCCCAAACAGCTAGAGGTTAAGATGTATGTGAAGTCACGAGCCGAGCTCAGTCTGTCATAAAGCAAGAACTGCTGTCAAAGCGGAGGCTAATCCCACACTCAGCTACACCCTGTCCTTTCAGGTGCCCTCCCGAGGACACCAGCATCACGTGTCGGCACAAGCCAAGTAGGTGGCTGGGCCAGTGCAGCGAGTACCAGCTTGAGCCAGACCCTGTTCCTTTATTTTACAGGTTATGTTTCATGCTTTCTCCGTTCTGCTCCTGGGTGTGAAAGCAGCACACCAAGGCATGCCTACGGCCCCCAAGTGAGTGGCACAGAGCAGAGAGAAATCCAGGCTCACCAGCTGACCTGGGCTTCCCTTGGCGGGAGGGGGAATCCCGGATGGTATTATAAAGCCATATCACCGCTTCTAAGCCAGCCTGCTCCAGGCCCCGAGCAGAGGAGACACCCCCTAGGGAAAGGGAGACGGCCAGGCTGTATCTGTGCCTAGCTAGCCCCAGCTGCCAGAATTTCCCCTTGGCGCTCAAGCAGCGCTCACAGCAGGCCTCAGACTTACCTCCAGGACTTACCTTCAAGGGGTATGTCCACATGGGAAGCTCCATTAAGTCGACTTAACAAGGTCGACTTTAAGTTGAACTTGTTAAGTTGACATAGAGAGTCCACATTGAAAAATCCTGTTGATTGCCTGGAGCCACACTGGCAGCTGCTAAGTCAATTTAAGAGCTGTGCCGAGTCTACACTGGCTTAAGTCAACTTAATAAGGTCAATTTAAGCGTTAAGTCGCCCGTAAGAGGTGGAGTTATTAAGCTGACTTAAGGAAGCGCTTCAGTTGACTTAATAAATTCTCAGTGTGGACAGAGCTTTCCTTTGGATGACTTAAGGGGGGTTAAGTGGACCTAAGACTCCGGTGTAGCCATAGCCAAGGTGACTTAAAGCTGCCTTCCCCACGGTTCACCACGCAGAGTCAGCCAGGAGCAGGGAATCCAGCCCACTAAAGGCCAAATGCATGCCAATTTCTCTCCCTTCCCACACGTATTTTGGCTAAGGGACAGTCCCAGTGCAGCCTGCTTGGTGACCCCCCCAACACCACATAACTGTGCCAGCCTAAAGGGTTTTACTTCCAAGCTGTGTTGTACAACATATGTACAACCGGGGCCCTGGGGGAAGAAGGGCTCAAAGCACACTGTCATGAAAAAAAACCTCACTGCCCCCCGTGGACAACACCCTGAACCCCACCAGGTGCTCAGAGACCAGCAATGGGTGGCCGACGACAGAGCCATTCAAACAGGAGACAAGGTGAGCTGGGGGCTAATCCTCAGCTGATGTAAAATGCTGGAACCTGTCTGGAAACGGTAGAGCTACCCTCAAGCACATGGAGCTATGCTGGGCTGGCCCCATCGGGTACAATAGAGCTGTGCCGAGTACACCGGCTAAGGATCTGGGTTGGAGTGAAGCCCGTTTACATGAGTCTAGTCTCTGGTGCTAGACTTAGAAATGGTTCTACTGGTTTGTTACCTGTTTTCGCCATTAGCCGCAGTTCTTGCTTCACATTGGAAGCTTTCAAAGGACTTCACAAAGTGAATGAGTAAAGGCTCACTAAACTCTTGGGTTGGGGCTATCATTATTTCCACTTGCCTCTTTTTCCAGTCACAGCACCCCTTTGTTGAGCTGTAGCAAAATTCTGGGGGTTTGTAGGTTGGCTTCCTGGGGGGGGGTCAGTGAATATAGGCTAAGTTTTTAGATACACATATATACAAGTCCTGGCACAGAGGTGGTCACAAAGAGCATGCAGGAAATACTTTCCACTGGACGTCTCAGCCCACACATCAATGTCTCATTCCCAGGACGCTACTCCAGCCCAAAAATTGCCACCAGTTATAGAGACTAAAGAATGAAGTAAACTCTCTGCTACCTGCCACAGCTTCTCTCCCAGGACTACTGAATAACAAGCCTAAGAACACCACACATTTCATCAATGGACTGAAAACTTGCTTGCATATGTAAGGTTTGCAAAGCCATGTGTAATAGCACCAGCTATTGGACGCCTGTCATGCCACTCCCACTTGCAGAGGAGGAAAATAAGGCAGAGGGGTTAAGTGCAGGCCATGCAGCAAGTCTATGGCAGTGCTCCTGAGCTCCAGAGATCCTGTTGCTTAGTTAGCTGCTGCCCTTAGCTCATGTGCCCTCTTAGTTGATTAAGGGACTAGTTCAATAACTTTACCATCAAATATGAGGTCACTGAGGATGGTAAATTCAGGTGTCAAATAAGCACTGGGAGCAGAAAGACTTTTAAAAACAAGAGATCTGACGTAAACATGTAGGTGTGTCTGGACTCACTGACTGCTGTGGAGTTGGGCCTGTTTACATTTGGTCTGAATTTAACCAAAAGACTCCACTTCTACCCAAAAGCCCTCTAGTCTGAGGCTCACACAGAGCTGCTCAGCAGTGTCAGGATGTAGCCCGTTTGGCCCACTGCCCAAAAGTTAGGTAACTTTACCATCGGAAACATAGGTACCTAGAGGATTTAGGTATCCACAGTGTTAGCCCCGCCCTCAGTGGTTCTGAGGATCTAAATAGCGGATTTGGTCAGCCAAAATGGCAGTTAGATGCCTACATTACTTTGTGGATCTAACCCAGAGTTTCTCTGTGCCTCAGTTTCCCATCTGTAACATGGGGATAATAGCACCATCCTACCTCACAGGGGCATTGCCAGGATAAATACAGCCAGGACTTGGAGGTGCTCGTGATGGGGCCATGTAAGCACCTTTTAGACAGTCGGCTATCCAGAGTCTTCATCTTGTGTTTATGTCACTTGGCGTGTTTCCCTGGAGGTACTGTATTGGCACCTGTGCTTTGTCCATCCACAAACCATAACCACAAGCAAGAGGGTTCAGTAGCAGAAAAAAGATGCCCTCTAATTCCCTTTCACGGATGCCTGGCAGATGGTCTCTCCATATTCAACCACCAAGGGAAAAAAACCTGCCTTAGCCGTCTGTGAATCCCCAGAAGCCTGATACCGGCCACATCCAAGCCGCCCCTTTCTCAGTTAAGTCCTGGCTTTGTAATTTTGCAGACCTGGAAAAGCAGCTGTAGGTATGTGTCTGGCCAAAGAGGGATGTAGCAGTAGATTTCCCTGCCTCTCCTCAGAGATAAGTCCCAAAGGGGTAGCCATGTTAGTCTCGGCAAAACAAACAGGGACTCCTGTGGCACTTTTAAAGACTAACAAATCGATATATCCCATGAGCTTTTGTGGGAGAAAAATCCCACTTTGTCAGATGTCTTCAAAATGATGAATCAATTTGTTAGTCTTTAAAAGTGCCACAGGCCTCCTTGTTCGTTCTCCTTGGAGATGATTCCTTGAGGGCCCAACACGCGGCCAAGAGATGCTGCGTGTCGCACACTGCAGCTGACGAGAGAAAAACCATAGCGCCTCTTCCCCAAGCCCCGTTATTTCAATAGAGCCATTCAATAGGGGCTCTTTCAGCAATGGTAACCATGACAAGCACATTTTGGCTGCAGCGGTTTTTTCCCTTAGTCCTTTTATTTTTCCTTTGCTCAGAAATCTGGAGTAAAAATCAGGTGGGGGAAGGTGCTAGATTGTGCTCGGTGATCTTTGGTTTTCCAGCGAGCCAGGCAGCACAAGCAGTTAGGACACGACTCTGCTGTCCTGCTTGGCCAGGCTGTCTCAGGCATGGCTGAGCCAAGCCTCAAAGGTATTTAGGTGTCTAACTTCCACTGATTTCAAATATCTAAGTGCCTTTGAGGACCCTGGAGCCCTATTTCATGCTCATTTTGCTCAGTGAGGGCCTGATCTGGCTCCTCTTGAATTCAGAATTAAATCTGGCAGTCACTGAATCAGGTCCCGGTTCCCATTTTGGCTCAATCAGAGGGCTTTTCAGCAGACCTGGCCTGCAACAGGTCTGCAAAATGGAAGTGTCACTACAATCAAAAGGAGGAGGAAGCCATCTCTCTCTGCGGAGGGAAAATTAACACCTCTGGTTAATTAGGAAAATCGCTGGCCAATTTCACTCCCTGCTGCAAATGACAAGCTGGGTTTACAGGGAGGAATAAACCCATTTCTTCCCCTCTGATTGCTACCTACTTCCAGGTGCCGAGGTCAGGCAGCTCTTTGGCGCTGGAGTGAAATGACAGGTTGGGGTGGGACGCTGCCTTTTCAGAGCCCACAATTGCTTTATGATGGACACTTGAAGAGCTGTAAAAGTGGGGGGATGTTTTTAAGGCTTGCACCCCTTCTCTCTGGGCCATGGGTTGTGTTTTTAATCCTGATTTCATGCCGCAAGTGAGAAAGGAAATGGGGGGAGACAATGATGTCCTCTTGAAACAAAGGAATGACTGAATAAAGGAGGAATTGAGCATGTCCCCCATGTAATAAATAAAGCATGGAGCGGAGAGGGTCCTATCACGTATGTGTTAACTGGCGCTTAACTATGGGAAATGAAGCTTTACGATCCATTGGGTCCTAGGCCTTAGCCATAAGCAGAGGCCAGAGAGGCTGGGCTAGGAGTGGTAGGAAAGGGAAACAGCTGCTGTGAAATGTCAGCACTGTAAAAAAGTGGCTTTGAAATCTGAAAGCAGCTACGACAAAAGCAAAGCTGAGGGCCTAATCCTGAGCAGCCCTGCACCTGGTGCTGTCCTTTGTGGTGCAAAGCAAGTGCAGCACGTTAGCCTTTGGATCCGGGCGTGTTTCACGGCCGCCGTGCACTGGCACAAGGCAAAGGAGGATTGCGCTCACTGGCTTGTGTGCCTCGAACTCTGGCAACTTGGCTCAGGCCCCAGCGCCGGGCCACAGCCCAGCTGAGCTGTTTGGACACTGAGGGTCTGACTCCCTTGTGGAAGTCTGCAGCGACGTACCTGCATGGGTGTGAGATGGGGCTCACGGCAGCCTCGTGCATGCCGGTAAATGACATTGGTGCAAGGGCCCTTTACCCCTGGTGCAGCATGACAACAGGAGAGGTTTGCCTCAGCGTGGCTGCATCAGCGCTAATGTGGACCAGCCCAGTTCATCAGGGAAAAACCAGCTCTGAGGGCCTATGTCCCTTGCCTGGAGCCTGTTAGACATCATCAGCACTCGAAGGCCTCCCAGTGCATAGCTGGGCAGTGATCCACCGCTGCTCATCCCCCAGCTGGTCCCAACATGAAACCAGGACCTGGCAGCATCCACCTGTCCCCTGCTGGGTCTGCAGCGGGCTGCAGCTGCCACCTCCTACCCGGTGTTTGCTCCCAGCCAGGATCTTTCCTCTTAGCCATGCACGCATGCATGCACACACAAGTTGTGGAGCCTGCACACAGAACAAAATAAAGCGTACACATAAAAATTCAACAGTGCTAGTAGTTTTTGAACACACTTACTGGAGTGCACACAAATTTGGACACTGGTTCTGAAAACTTGCACAAAAGAAATTTTTTTGTGCACATCACCTACAAAATGTTAGCGGGAACATTGTCAGGAGGAGAACTGCAGCCACCGGCCTCCCATCCAGTCCCAGCATGAAACTGGGATCAACTGCCTGCCGCCGACCAGTCCTGACACAAAGCACGGGGCGCCCCAAAGTGTGGGGCCCAAGGTGATCGCTCTGATTTGCCATACCCTAGGGACAGCTCTGCCTTCAGGGTGACTTAGCCAGCAGCAATTGCAGATCAAGCATTATTGACATTGCTCCAGAATCTGTATACTGGAGTAAATCCTTTGAAATCAATGGGTTACGCCGACACAGAATTAAAGTTACCTGGGGGCAATAAGCTCCTGAATTATTAGATATTTACCCTTCGCTTTGATTGCTCATCCCGGAGATCCAGCACCCCTCTCTGAGGATGAGGATGATGATCTGTACTATCTTAGGATCTAGGCACTTGAGTCAGGTCTCCTTTGAGCCACAACAAACAGACGTGCTCCGAAGAGTTTATGAGCTAAGCATGGGAGAGGAGCCAACAGATGGATCCAGATAACGAGGCAGTACAAGGCAGTACAAGGAAGACAGCATTTGACCAGCCATGATCGCTGCCCGCCAGCAGCCAGAAGGCCCCTGAGATGCCAGGAGCACCCCATTTCCATGATTTGCAGTCGACGGTGGGAATCCCGTCATTTTATCATGCCAGCGTGAGGAGCCCCAGAGCTGAGGAACCAATCGATGCAGAAGGCTGCACGGCTGGGGCTTCCTTCATAGGACCCAGCATTCCCATGGGGCGTCCCACCGGTGTGGGGTGCCGGTACATTTGTCTCATGCCTGGTTTGCTGTTGGTGGCAAAGTGGGGAGGGAGGATGGCTGAAATCCAAGAGACGCTGGCATGGGCTCAGTGTGGTCTTTACACAGTTATAATAATTAATACAAATTATTGTGACTATTGTCAGACTGCGGCCATCCCGAGGGGCTTACGGGAAGGGAAGCCCCCTCTTGATCTCTGAACAGGCCCCTGATTCTTCCCACTAAGTCTTTGCTAATCTGGTTGACCACTCCTCGTCCCTAGTCCTTTTCACCCAGGAAACACCCGAGGAGAAACCGCTTTTCCTTGCCTTGTGACTTGCTCCTTGCTCAGCTCAATAAAGCCTTTAATTATAACTGGCTGCAGAGACAGGTCTAAGCAGGAGCGTTGGTCTCAATCAAGAGGCCAGAGGAAGTGGAGATGACTTCATTAGCCCCCAGAATCTCTGTTAATGGCATAAATCAAACACAGGTATGTTCCCTGGCTCAAAGGTCAGGAAACTCTCCTGACAGGATCCTCCCGAAATAAAGGCTTTTACTGCAGTGATTCACTGGTGCCCTAACCTCTGCATATGCTAGACACAAATCGCAGGCCGCCTTTTTCCCCCTCCCGCCCCACCTTTCCTTGCTGGATTGTGCAAGAAATCCCTGTGCTGCGTAGGGCAGGAAGAAGCTACATCGGGGCTAGAACCCAACACCGGCAGCTTTCTGCCTCCCGAGCTAGGAAACAACCTAGGAACAGAGGAATTGCCAGAGCAGCTCGGACCCAGACACCCTGGAGTCTGTTTCCAATAATGGTCAGCACCCGTTGCTTCAAAGGAAGGTGCAGGAGGCAGCCCTGGCATAAACTGCCCTGTGGGGTTGTTCCTTTTTGACCGCCCCAATATTTAGAGGTTATCATACGTCCTGAAACATGAGGGTTTGTAGCAGGGGAATAGCTAGTCCCTTGTCTTCTAGTTGGGCCCCTGAGTCTGCAGGGTGGGCCTGGCCATGGGCAGCTTCTGGCCGGATGATCCACAGCTGCCTGAGATGCGCTTTGCCACCACAGCGTGGGTAGTGTTCACACCATTGCTGGGTGCTGGAGTGGGCGGGCCTCATCTCCAACTGGGTGGGCCCCAGCCCACCTGAGCCCACCCATGGCTACATCCCTGGTTTGTAGCCCATCCAATCTTTCTATGAAGAAGATCCTCTGAACATTAGTGTTATCCATAGAAACAGCCGATCCCTGCTGAGCTTTTAGTCTCCAAGATATCAGGTGGCAATGAGTTCCATGGGCTTTTTTTTTTGCCTAAAGTGGAAAGAGGATTTTCCTTTATTATCTGACATGTGCTGCCTTCCTGTCGGGCTGTGTGTTTCCTCCGTTGTGATGGATACTAGAGAGCAATTCACCGCGGCTGACTTGTCTTCTCTGCCCAATTTGTTATTTGTAAATCTTTAACATGGGGCCACTATCCACGTCCCCTCTGAATTAAACAGCCCCATCTTTTCAGCCTCTCTTCATTGCTGCAGAAAGTTACGTAGGCCGCTAGTAATTTTCATCTGAAACCCTTGTATTTCTCCTCTCCCTTTCCTGAGACTCAATGACCATGACTGAACACACACCAGGCGAGGGGATCTCACATCTTTATATTAGGCCATTACAGCATCATCCCTCTTACTCTTTCTGCGGCCTGTTTTGTGATTGTTTTCTTTCCACTGCTGTTGCAGGCTGAAGAGAGACTTCTGCTGAGCTGTCTGTAACTCTGTCCAGCACCGGACCCACTTGAGACACCAAATGCAACATCCTCAGCTCTTACCATGGAAGCTGAAGGAGAATTCCCATTCGCTGCTGCTTGTAGTGAGAGATTGGGCCACGCAGCTGAGCTGTTCTGATTTTACCCCCACTAGTCCCACTGTAAGAGTTTCTTTGATGTGGATTATTTTTCTGTTGGCAGGCTGCACATTCATTTACAAGGAGAAATGCATTTAGCAGACCCCCTTAATTCCCAGCCTGCATCATCCCTGGGCTATACAGTTCCAAGAGTGCAACAATAAAAGGCCACTTTGCGTCTGGCTTTTCCAGTCCAGCTCTCCTCCTGCCATATAAAGATGGTCTATTTTTAGGCCCCTATTTTGGAGCAAGGGAGCCGGAAATGGCTTGTGTCTACAGTAACCACCTAAAAATGCGAATGTCAGAGAGGGCTGCAAAAGCAATGTAGGTTTGCCCAGCACTGCTGTGTGACACTGATGTCAGACTTCCCAGCCACCCACAAACAATTTTTGCATTCCATTCTGTAAGTTCGCCCATCTTCGAAGCATCTGACGAAGTGGGATTTTCTCCCACAAAAGCTCACGCAAAAAATAAATCTGTTAGTCTTAAAGTGCAACACAACTCCTTGTTTTGTTTTGTTTTTTTTTGCTGGACTAGACTAACATGGCTATCCCTTTGGAAATTCTGATTCCCCATGCCGGTCAACCAGAAGCTAAAATAAAATACACACAGCTCTCTTTACTGCATTTTCAGTCTCTGACTCACAATCAGCAGAGATAAGTTGTGAAAACTTTCTACTCTTTAACAGAAAGGTTCTCCGGACCCCAAAGGATCAGCCAGCTTACCAGATCAATATAAGTTTGGGTCTTACCCAAAAAGCCCACACTGCAAGCAAATCATTTAGTAACTAAAACCAAAGGTTTATTATATAAAGGAAGGAAACTATAAGGCTATGTCTACACATAGCTTTTAAATCGAAACAATGGTCACTGTTTTGGTTTAAAAGTTGTCATGTCCGAACAACATTTCGTTATTTTGAAGTGATGAGCTCCTTCATTTCGAAATAATGAACCTTATTTTGAAATAGTCAAACCTAGGCTGAAATCAAAATAGCTGTTATTTCGAAACAGTTGTTTTAAAATAATGCCATTTGGACATGTTATTTCGAAATAACCATTATTTCAAATTAACACTTTTGCCCTTCTCCTTCCCAGGGTGCCTTCCTTTTTCTATATATTGGCTGGGGGCATGGCCCAGGGAGGGGGTCATGTTGCCACACCTCCCATGCTGCCCCTCTCTTGTTTGAAACAGAAAGTCCTGTCTCCAGACTTGCTATTTCGATTTGAGGTTTTTGCTTATTTTGATTTAAGTTAATTCGAAATAATGATTTTATTTCGAAGTAACATTTCAAAATAAGCATCTACATGTGAACATAGCCTAAGAGGACTGTGAAAGGATTAAAGCAATGACATGCATCCAAATGGTTGGAAAGTCGGCATATACCAAGTGTTCAGTAGAATTGTGATATTTGGACACTACAGTCCCTCCGGTGTACGTCAAGTACCTACAGGGCTGGATTAAGTGGCCCTGGGGCCCCAGGCTGCTCACCGCTGTGGTCCCCTAAGCCTGGGACCCCAGCACCATGGGACCCCAGCTCCCCACCATGGTGGCCCGTGGGCAGGTGTCCTCCCACCCCAGCCCCATCCAGCCGTCTGGAGCGTGGTGCAGCCACTCGTGTGGGCCTCTTGTCCATGCCGGCGCTCACACCTCATAACGCTGGCCCCACTCCTGGAGCTGAGCAAACATGTCCTGGTCCCGCTACTGGGGGCAGACCAGCCTGCCCAGGGCTGGAGCTGGAGCACCGAGAGCCTCACCGAGAGCTTTCGTGGGAGGAAATCCCACTTTGTCGGCCGCTTTGAAGATGGCAGAACTTACAGAAGGGGATGAAAATAAATGCAGGGGAGTGTAAGACATGGGATCAGGTCATACAGTCACAGCAAATCAGAGCAGTTGTTAAGATTCAAACACTGGGAGACAGCACACCGTGGAGGGTGAAGTCAAATGACCTGTCGTAATGGGAAAGATAAATCTGTTAGTCTTTAAGCGCCACAGGACTCCTTGCTTTAGCTGCAGCAGTAGCCGAGGTGAAGGCTGGAGACTCAAGACCACAGGGAAGTGGCTCAGTGGCCTTTTATGTCCTTTGGCCTTTGCTAGGCTGCTTGTGGAAAGACGATGGAGTCCAGGACCACAGGAGTAAGTCCAGGTGACCCAGCAGGAGTGTCCCCGGCTTCTCTCCCCGGGCCCATTGGACCCGTGAGCGTCCATAAAGGGCCATTAAGCAACTTCGTGCTGCTTCCGTCCTGTCACAAGTTAAACCAGATACAACAAACATATGCCCCACTCCCAGTGCAAGTCTGACACAAACACATCATGGCTGTTAGCACAATACGGCTATGTTCACATGTAGATGCTTATGTTGAAATAAGTTAATTTGAAATAAAATCGTTATTTTGAATTAACTTAAATCAAAATAAGCCAAAACCTCAAATCGAAATAGCAAGTCCAGAGACAGGACTTGCTATTTTCGAATCAGGAGAGGGGCAGCATGGGAGGTGTGGCAACATGGCCCCCTCCCTAGGTCTTGGCCCCAGCCAATATATAGAAAAAGGAAGGCACCCTGGGAAGGAGAAGGGCAAAAGTGTTAATTCGAAATAATGGTTATTTCGAAATAACACGCCTGAGCGGCGTTATTTTAAAACAACTGTTTTGAAATAACAGCTATTTTGATTTCAGCCTAGGTTTTACTATTTCAAAATAAGGTTCGTTATTTTGAAATGACAGGGCTCGTCATTTCAAACTAACGATACGTCGTTCAGACATGACAACTTTTAAATCAAAACAATGACCATTGTTTCGATTTAAAAGCTACATGTGGACATAGCCTACAACCTTTTGGATGCTACCTGATTGCAATTTTAAAACATGGGTATGCAATCTCATTATAAATTGCCCCTGTAATCCAGCCAGAGTCACGGTGCAGTTGTTAACTTAATCACAGATTTCAGTGCACTCCCTGCTGGCTCGTCCCCGGGATGCTGGCTGTGTGGGAGCCGTGACCAGGCATACCGGATGAGAACCACCCAGGGGACTCTACACCGCTTGTAAGGTGCGTAAGTCTTGTGGGGGCTGTTTGCCCGGAGGGGAAGGTTTTTCCCGCGCAGTGCATGGTGTCAGTGGATGATGTACAGTCTCAGGTAATCCCCGTTGGCTGAAAAATGGCCCCTTTTGATAAAGAGAAAAAGGAAATGGAGATAATTATCAGCTGTCGGGAACAGAGAAGAAACTCTGAACTCACCGTCCGGCTGCCGGGAAAAGGGGAGCCACGGTGTGCATGATAAATGGGTCTCCACTCCAAAAATCCCTGCCTGCAAAATACCAGTGGGCCTTGGATCCAGCATGGTTGGCGATTTAAAGAGCGGCACTAGGATGCAGATCAGAAGGTGGGGAAACTGAGGCCACAGCAGGATTGGACCTCAGGTGGCTTCGGGCTTGCTCCAGCTCCCTTGGAATCAATGGGAACTACGCCAATTGACTGATGGGAGCTGGGGCCTGATCCTCAGCACCCAAAAATCCCATTTAAGGCCGTGAGGGCTGGATCTCCCATTCCCCACTGACCATATTGGGGGACCAGGGGGAGCCCTGCAGAACGGCAGCCGACCAGTTGTCCTTCGAAGAAAGTCTGTGCTTCACACCATCGTCCCTTCTCGCTTTGGCTTGAGAAAGGTTTGCTACAGTTAAAAATACCTCTCCACGCTAGGCTGAATTAGTCACCTTACCACAGCGCCGGCCGTATTTCTAGAACCCTTTGGCCAGATAGCAAGCCTGAAAAACCAGGACACTTTGTTTTTCAGGGGGAAGGGAGGTACAGGTCTATGAGACAGTCCCTGATATCAGGATGACCCTAACAATGTGGAGATGTCTGGTCACCCTAATGTCTGCTCATCTTGTTGGGCTATTCTAATGTGTGGCTCATTTATTAGTTGGGGAATTCTGATTCCTGCAACAATGACGTGTCCTGTCCCTCTCCCCCAGGCTCCCATAGCTGACGACCCCTGGAAAGAGGCAGCAACTGCTGCAAGAGACTTGGGGAGGCCTTAGGCCAGGAGAGGGAGCTCTCTCGCTGTGTATGACCCAGCCAGGGAAGAGTTTATTGAGATTTTATTTCTTTCTACCCCTTGGTCTGTCTCTGGCTGGCATGTGTCAGTGCATTGTGCAACTTGATCCAAAGGGCTGGTTGGGTGAGAGTGGTTTGGTCCATGAAGATGTTTGCATGGCTCAGATCCAGCCTTGGTGGAAGTGGCGGCTTGGGCATACGTCATTCCAGGGCTCACTTTGCCCCAGCTGGGTTTGCAATAGCTAAAAAAAGAGGTGTTTTAAACATGGAAGCATAAACTTCTGCACCGCTCCTCTCGGCAAAGCATCCCAAGTGACTTCTCTGCCACAGGCCTCTTTACAACGTGCACCAGCAGCATCCACATCCCATTTTACAGGTGGGAAGACTGAGGCACAGAGCACTTCTGTGGCTTGATCACAGAAAATAAACAGCAGCGAAGGGACTAGCACCCAGGCAGGGCTTTTCCTAGTAGCACTTCTCACAAGCTCAGCCTATTTTGAAGGTAGTTGCTGGTCTTGTAGAGTCCGGCCACTGCATCGAGCAATGAAGAGCTGCATGGAGCTATCCAGAATTGATTCCTCAGAGGACCCTGACCCTGTCACCAGCATTTTCTTTCTCTGACTAGAACAGGAACGTTTCAACCCCACCAGCTGCCCACATAACACATAGCAAATTGCTGCCCTCTCCACAAAGCAGGAAAGGAGCAGGGCATTGCTGTTGATAAGAGGACGGGCACGTGGCCAGGCCATGTTTCCTTCGCACAAGGCTGAGCTAGATGCTGGCAATCTCATGGATTACAGCTTTGAATGGATAGAATAATCTTGCCTAACTCTGGCAGTGGCCTTTTCATTTAAGCGTCAAGATAATGATGAGATTTTTCTCTTCTTAAACCAGGGAATATGTTTTGTGTCTTGCTGAAAGAAAACTGGGCTGGGGGGAATAACGAGTGCATGGCAATTGTGAGAGAATTTTTTACTTTTTCAACCCATAAAGCTTCCTCCTTGGGCTGCCTGACTGGTTCAAGTACACATATTCAGTGGCGAATGCACCTCAAAGTTTTTTAGGTGTCTGAATTCTGTGACGGGGTCCACCCCATTGTTCAAGCTAATTTTTTTGTTGGCTGTGTGCGCCAAGAATTTCTTTGTGTGTGCCAATATGCGCACTGTTGAATTTTTTTTTTGGTGCATGCTTTATTTTGTTGTGTGTGTGGGTTTCATACCTGTGTTCGTGCACACACATGCACAGCTTAGAGGGAACACTGGTCCACCTCACACAGGTGGGCCAGGAGCAGGTGCCGCCCGCAGGGAGTCCACCCCGTCACGCTCCCATGGAGGATCGGGGCCTAGGATACCTGAGTAACTAGTTTAGGAGCCTGAATTGGTTGCAAAGCTGCCTGTTCATTTGCTGGACTTATTCCCTGAACGTTGCCACGAGACACCTTGGGAGTGGTTTGTGATTTGTCACAGAGCCAAAATAACTTGAAGCATTGGCCACTCTGATTTGCTGTTACTGTATGACCTGATCCTATGTTTTACACCCCCTTGCATTTAGTTTCATTCCTTTCTGTAAGTTCACCCATCTTTGAAGCATCTGAGGAAGTGGGATCTTCTCCCACGAAAGCTCACGCAAAAAATAAATCTGTTAGTCTTAAAGTGCCACACAACTCTTTGTTGGTTTTTTTGCTGAGTAAGGATATGTTGGCATGTTTTATTGAATCAGGGCCATCTTATGGTTGGCAAATACCATGTGACTAAGGCCTGCTTTGGACTGCTTCATTAACCAGGCAGCTCAGGATCTCTCGAGCGTCAGGAGAGCCTCTAGGACAGTGGTGTTCAGACCATGGGACAAGACCCAGCCTCAGCTGCTGGGTTGGGCACCTCCCACTGCTGATGCCAAAAGACTGGAATGTGTGCTGAAAGATGTAAGTGTTGGGTCATGGACGTAAATGATTTTTTTCAACTGGGTCTCAAAAAAAAAAAAAAGTTCAAAAACCTCCGCTCTAATGAGGTCGTGGAGCCAATGTAGCTACTCTGAAATCGTCCAGGGCCAGAGGCAGGGGAAAGGAGGCATGGCTGGGCTACGCCTGTCTTGAAGATTCCCAGCTGTCACTGGCAACTGATGCAATTTAGAGCAGCCCTGAGGCTACTCTAATTTGTGCTGGAGGAAGACCTAACTCAGATCAGTCCAGCACAGAAACACATTAGCGCCAGTACATCACCTTCCAAGCTGTACAGTGTGCTCCTTGGCCACAGCTCAGAATCTGGCTCTCCATAATCTCATGCCATCGCCTCATATCAAGTCCAACAAGCTCTGTACATTTCCAGTTTAAAAGGACTTTGTCAAAGCCTAGCATTTCAAAAAGGTTATGAAACCTAATAAACTATGCCAGTGGCAATACTGCCTGGATTTTCTTTTATGTTCCAGCCAACAGAATGTCTGGTTTTGTTTCATTGTCTGGGGAGTGACACGGACCGAAGAGTTAAACCTTCCACTTGTGCCATGACAAGCCTACCACAGCAGTCCTGGTTTATTAGTGCCTGAGAAGGAGAGAAACTCATTACAGCCACGTTCCAAAGAAGTAGCCATGTTACTTTAGTTCTGCAAAACAACAGCGGTGTCTTGTGGCACTTTAAAGACTAACACATTTATTTTTCGCAAGCTAAATACATTTGTTAGCCTTTAAAGCGGCACAAGACTCCTCTTTTGTTTCACTACACCTAGAAAGTGAAAGTGCCAAGAAACCAGACTGGCTAGGTGCGGGAAGTGAGAGGATAGACAAACAAACAGCACCTAAAGCAGACAAAGAAATAGCTTGTGCAATAAAGAAAGGTGTTCTTGGGAACCTGGCGTGGAATTTTTTATATGTTTGGAGCATTTCTTTTGACAGCCTTTGGGAGGACACAATGCTGTTAAACTATGGGGCTGACTCCTGGAATCTTTACTCAGGTTTTAATACTTAATAATCAAGATTCAGGCAAAAAGCCATTTGAAATTATGGTGTGAAGACTTCAAGATTCATGCCCGCACTGGTGTTGATGCCCCAAAACTGCACCAGATGGTCACACAAAATGTTTCTCAATGTCTTTTAAATAACAGCCATGGCCACTCTGTTCCTGTGAACACCAGGTTGTTTTGTAATAATTTTGATGGGCAGGTATAATGACCACTCTCCTGAGGGATCTGCAGCGCCGCAAAATCTGAACCCACAATTTTCAGCACCCCGCTTTACTCGCGAGCGAAAGAACTAACCCTCTTAGCAGTAGGAGATCCTTAGCACCTAGCCGACCAGTCACTAATCAGAGGAATAAACAAGGAGTCTAGTGGCCCTTCTAAAGACTAGCAAATTTCTTTATCGCATAAGCTTTCATGGGAGAAACTCCCACTTTGTCAGACACTTGATCTTCAGGCGTCTGATGAAGTGGGATTTTTTCTCCCACAAAATCTTATGCAGTAAATAAATGTGCTAGTCTTTAAAAGTGCCACGGGACTCCTTGCTTATTCTGCTGAACTAGGCTAACACGGCTGCCCCTTTGGAGCTAGTCAGATGAGTGACACATTTTATCAGCACGGGCCACATTGTGCATGCGAGTCCTCCATGGGCTATTGCCTTGCCGCTTAACAAAGGAGGAAGTCACTGTTTTCTCCACCCTCATGGGTGTCCCGGTCATTCTCATTTATTACCATTGCAACACCCTGCAAATAACATTTAGAGAAAGGAGCATGGTCCTTCTTGTGTACGTGTTGCTGCCTGGTTGATTGGCAATCTGTGGATTAGACTAGCCTATAAGGCGTAATGCACTGATGCTGTTCTCAGGCTCTCCTAACTGACTTCGTCTGGGAACAAGGGCGCACAAACCTGTGTAGGAGCACGGGGTGGG
Organism: Podocnemis expansa; assembly: GCA_007922195.1. Lineage (NCBI taxonomy): Eukaryota > Metazoa > Chordata > Testudines > Podocnemididae > Podocnemis > Podocnemis expansa. The sequence goes on from ML681964.1 coordinate 73,615,631, forward strand.
GAGGCCAAAGTGTGTGTTGGGGTAAGATTAAAATACGACACATATTCTCCAGAGTGCAGTTGTAGCATAAATAACAAGAATCTACAAGATGCAGCCACATGATAATATTTAAAGTATAAATAAACAGACAGCTTTAGTTTTAACCATTGGCACTGCATTTTATTTTTGCACTTGGTGTACTGTGCTTCCCTCGCGTTTCTCATGTTACTGCATGTACTCTGCTACTAATACGGCTCTGTTGTTATTGAACTGTATGTAACTTACAATTCTGTAATGCTCCTAGCAGTTGTAACCCAAGTGTAAATCTCCCTGAAAAAAGGCACCAGCAAATTAAATAGCAACAAACAACTTTGAAAGGAAGTAAATGTGTCCCCATGTAAGCACTACCTATACAATGATTTTCTACCTACTGCTTTATTTAATATACATATATCTAGATATACCTAACAAACACCATCACAGGTAGTAGCAGATAGAAGCAACAGAATAGTTATTAAGCAAATCTGTAAGTAATGCATTTTTGATCATGTGATTATCTAGGGTTGCAGTGGCTATCTAGGAACGCAGCAGATCCAATCTCATAGCGCATCTTGGCTTTTAGTAGTGTGCTCAGGTTTTTTCCAGGTTGCATGTGTGTTTTTGGTTTTTATTTTTGTTGAAAGGTTGGTGCGGAGGACAGGCCCCCCTCAGCCCAGTTCTAGTGCTTGGAAACAATCCCCAAGAAACCCCCGCTGGCCCACAGCAGTGCTGCGTCAGGACTGCCCTTGGGCTCCCAAAGAGCTATTTGATGATACAGCGCTAGGTCCTAGCCAGTGATCTCACCTGGAGATCACCCCCCGGTGTGTGGCAGCATGGAGAAGAGCGAGAGACGCCCCCAAGTAAACTACTCCTAGGCTCAGGGCCAGAGAGATGGAAGTTAAACTATTTGTTTCTCCTGTCCTCTTGATTTCCAGGTACTGGCCTTCAGCAAGCCACTAAGAGCCTGCGGAGAGACCTGTCTGCGCATGTCTGGCAGCAAGGTCCATGCGACCTGAGATCATTTCTGCAATGCATGCTACTCATAGACGCTAAGGTCAGAAGGGACCAATATGATCATCTAGTCTGACATCCTCCACAATACCTCATCCACCCACCTCTGTAATAAATCTCTAACCTATGACTGAATTATTAAAGTCCTCATATCATGATTTAAAGAGATTAAGATACAGAGAATTCACCAGCAGGTGAGCCACAGCCCAGGCTACAGAAGCAAGTAAAAAATCCCCCAAAATTTAGCCAATCTGCCCTGTCTAGTCCAACCTCCTGCATCACACAGACCCTGGGACTTCCCATTTATCCTGCAGGGAAGCCAAGAGGCAAAGTGGACCGTGCTGGACTAGTCCAGGGGTCAGCAATCCTGACGTGTGCCAAAGATGGCAGGTGCACCCCTTCTGAGCAGCACACAGGGCTCCCAGTGACTCTCCTCTGCCAGCCCTACCCACCAGCAGGACCTGGGGCCACAAGAGCCACGCACACAATTGCTCTTTCCTCTGCTGACCCGACCACCCCACCCAGCAGGGCCCGGGGTCACAAGAGCCGCACGCAGGGCAGCTATTTCCCGGGCTGCTCCTACACCTCTCACACCACAAGCTCTGGGTCACCAAAACGTTTTCCCTTCTGGCTTTGGCAGTCCAAGGCACTTTCCCCATTCTCAGCCTCAAAGGACTGTTCCCTCGGGAGCTGTCAAGGGAATCCAGGTCCACTCTACGCCAGGTTTTGATTCAGGGACTTTTTACCAACCAGTCAAGCCCTGCTCTCTTCTAAACCTCACTAACTGTCCCCAAGATCCATTTTACCTTCCTGGCTTCCTCACCCTCTGGGCAGGTGCCTCTGCTTCCTGCTGCTTGGCAGGGCGCCACTGGAAGCTGAGCCCCAAGTGCCCGTGGCACTGAGGTGGCACAGAGTAGAGCAGCTGCTCCCCCGGCTGTTGGTCTAGGCCAGGGGTCTCAAACTCAAATCACTGAGGGCCGCACCATTGAAACCATTTCATACAACAATATTGGTAACAATAGTGTCATTGCGGGCCACAGGCCATGGGTTTGAGACCCCGGTCTAGGGGTATGAGCCTCACTTAGGGTGTGCAAGGGCAAATGAGCTCAATGTGCCTCACTCCCTGGACTTACCAACCCAAACGTGCCTCCTTTCTCCCAAGAAGTGATTGCAGACTTTCCCAGCAGCTTCCTTCTGCTGCCAGGCTCTTGCCTTTATAAGATCAGCCCAGCAGGGCTCCTTCACTTGGGCTGCCGAGAACTTGGCCACCCGACTCCAGCAGCTAGGGCCCATTGGTTCAATTAGCCCCCTGCACACTCTGCATTAAGCCTTTCCAGGGAAGCGTGGGTGAAGATCCCCTCATGACAAAATACAATCCAAGTGAATCCAGCATGGTCTCCTACAGCTCCCACAGAGCAGGGATTTGCTTGTGCCAGCTAGGCTAAGCAGGGAGCCATGCCTGGGGGCAGGACTGTACTGAGTTTGGTTTCCTTCCCACCTTATTTTGCTGACCATTCACATTGGCAAGAGCCATAAGGTCATCGACCTCATGCAGTGCCAGGCCATGATTGACCCTTGCAGTCATCATACGAAGTGGAAAGTTTAGATTAGAGGTGCAGGATGAGTGAGGTGCTGAGACACCTTTCAAAATGGGCCTCTTGATGCTGTGGGGTTTTCCTTTGAGTCATGGATCTTTTCTCTGCCTGCTATGCGAGTGCTCAAGCTCCCATTTCCCGTCTTCCCAAGCCTGTACATCTCACCCATGCTAGTCTAAGCCCCAGCCCTGATTAGAAACCTGCTTCACTCTCCAGGCTGAGAAGTTTCCTTTCTGGCTCTGAATCCCCCTCAAGCTCCCAACTCCCCTTCCCTCTCTCTGCTGAAGGAAGCAATCGTGGTGAAGACCCCAGTGCACACAAGAACTATCTGAATCGGCTCCTCAGAGGCATTGTTTTGCCTGCTATGCATCTGTTTACTGAAGGCACAGAGCTGCAGGACTTGTAGCGATGGCTTTGCACAAGCCAGCAGCCACACTATCCCGTGTGGTGGGCACATGGCACTTCACCTCAGAACTCCCTAAGACCCAAACCCCAAAAGGCAGACACTGCTGGGATGCTGAGATTTTATTAACCACCTTCTGCAAACAGGTATTTTCAGATCCCACACTGATTCAGTTACTGCTTCGAAGTACAGCAGGAGGGTACATTAAAATCCCCAATGCAGTCCCTGCCGCAATACAGCCCAACACCTTCCTGGGAGGACTCCTTATTGCCCGGTAGAAACATGACCCACAGCACAGTCCAGATGGGGATGCAACACACCATACCAAAGCTCAAGCTAGATTCTCCCGCTCTAACAAATTCTGAATCAGGAAGGGATGTTCTTCTGCAAGATCTGCTCTAGGAATTGTTTGGGGAAGCTCCATGCCCTGGGCAATACAGAAGTCCAGGCTGGGTGATGGCAACTGTCCCTTGTAGTTTTGTGATCTATGAATAATACCAGTGCACATTTCAGGAAACATTTTATTTGACAAATATTTCATTGTGATTCTGCAAAGGTGAACAAACAGCAAGGCATAAAACCATGAAATAGTTAAGAGATTTTATTCTAATAGCTTTAATTACAGTGCTTGTCAAAATGAAAACAAACAAGTATACAAAACAGTTGATTACTGTGTATTGAAAGCATAAAGGTTTAGGCAACACTAAACAAACCAGTTCTGATAGTTTCTCAAGTTTAATGTTTTCAACAGCTCCAGCTTCTTCAGTGTTTATCAAAATACAAAAGAAAAGAGTAGAGATCTTTTTCTGATGGCAAATCTGAACCTTGCAGTATGAGGGATGCCAAGGGTTTTCACACATATACAGATATGAGATTGTTCCAAAATGGGATCGACTATTTCTAAGATGGAATGACTCTCCAAATTCTCATGCTTTTTCTAGACACTATACATAGATGTTTGGTGGATTTTTCATGGCATTTCTTATTTACGCAGAGTACTTTCGGACTATAGAGCTCAAGACTGACATAGGCTGTTTTCTATGTAAAGATTTTGCCTTCTTGAGCCATTTACACACAAGAAAAGTACAAAACACTTCACATAGAATACAACAGTTTAAAAATGTGACCCTTCCAGAAATTATTCAAGTCTGATGGAAGATCATGTCAACCTTACCTGAACCAAAATACAGAGGTTTAAGTTGTATGGCTGACTTTACAAACTGCTCTAAATCTGTCCAAAACAAACCTTTAACCTTGAACACATAGGCTATGAACCACAGAAAAGATCCAGAGACGTAGCAGTCACACGGATCTGTATTTTAACTCGATGAAGCTCAGTTTCATCTCTGCTTTGCTGTGTCTAAAAGAATTAAAAACTCTGGTATTCAGACTGGAACCGCAGCAATTACGGCACATACTTATGTGTTCAAGTGTTTTACTTTTCTTCAGCTATTTAAAAAGAGAGTTCAGGTTAAAAACTAACCAAAATGGATCTCAACACAGATCTCACAACCCAACAGATAGTATTTAGCTCCATTGTGCATTGACTACTGGCAATCCATATGTTAATCTGCTCAAGTCCCTTCCCGGTACTAAACAGTGAGTTGATTTCTTTACAATAAAAAAGCTGAGTAATATTGCATAGGAGTACCAGAAACTGCCTCATTGGAAACAAAAACTATTTACATTAAATAAGAAACCTAACTGTTTTCAGGCTTGTATTTGCCACATTTACAGCATGGTGCAATACAGACTGTGACAACGTAATGAAAACAGCTTCCGGCACTCAATACCACAAAGTAGCACAGTTTGCCACATTAGAGTAAAGCGAAGGGCGAAAAGGAGGAAATAAAAGGGAGGGATGGAAAAAGAGGGAAGAGGAAGTTTTATAGTTTCATTTCTGGTTTCGGAGCTGATTGGACAACCAGTCCAGACCTTCATAGAGGCCATCTCCACTAGTGGCGCAGGTTGCCTGGATATACCAGTTCCTGTGACGTAGAGAATGGAGTCCAAGTTTGTCTGTAATTTCTGCTGCATTCATCGCATTAGGCAGGTCCTGAAGGAGAGAAAATAAGGAAGTCGTTTGTTGCTTTAGAAAACCCCTTCACATATTTCAGTTCAAGTGTTCCCACAAGAAGGTACAAACAAAACCAAGGAAAATATTTCAGTCTATGAATGAAGCTGCCCCTGAAGTAGTGTGTTGTACAAGAAAAAGCAAGCTGATGATGCAGAGCAAGACTGAGATGCAGACTTCCTTTCATTAAATGGAAGAGCAAGGATTCTTAAAGGTTTACCTTTTTATTAAATTAGCAGTTCAAATTTAATTTACCAATTGTAAAAATTTAAGTCGTACCTTTTGAAAATCTTTGCTCTTTGATTACAGTTCCGCTGCCTTTAAGCCAGCAGTTCTCAACTACTGTGACGGGACACATTGCTGCGTTGACACACACCAGTAAGTGTGTTGTGGAAAGCCAGGGAGATGGCTGGATTTGTCCTGGTAGGGGTGGGCTGGTGAGTCCTGTAGGGCCCTGACATGCCACCAAACACATCATGACCCATAAAAGGTTGAGGACCACTGCCTAAGTCACAGATTCAAAACTACAGCTCTCTGTTTAAGTTTTAACTTTGACAACGTACTTTTTAAGATAAGGGAATTGTACAGTAATGGATTTAATCTGAAACAGTGGTGGAACACTAATCAAGCTGTCTACACTTCTGTAACGGCTAGATGCTTCTGTTAAGAGATCAGCAGTGAAACAGTTAATGACGACATTTAAACTCTAAGCTTCAGGCTACCTGCATTCTCAGGAAGACTGATATCAGCTCCCAGTCATTCTGGCTCTCATCATAGCCGAGGTGTGGAAATAGGATTTTCCTGAAAAGCTTCAAGAGTACTTCTAAAGAGCAGGTACATAAACAGTACTCTAACAGCTCTGCTTCTTCCTTACCTTCAGTCTTACCTTTTGACTTTAATAATGACAACTTAGTTGCTTTTAATGGCTGTAGCCAATAAAGCTGAGCCAGGCAAATTCTACTCTATTTATACACAGGAAGAAGTTACAATTGGATGCATGTGTTCAAATTCCCCATGCAGGTACATGGGTTTTACTGAGGACCTAATCTGGCCTAATTCAGCCCCTACTGATAGCGATGGAAGAGACCAAAACCCAGCTAGCCTCTTTAAAAGTATGAGTGTGCAGAGTTCGCTGTATGGGATACCTCGAAGATAGCTGACTGAATTTTTGTGCTTATTACAAAGGACACCTCAGTTTACCGTAACTGATGGATTAGATAAACTATCTTCAGTTTACTGTATGCTGTGGTAAGATTTATTGATGCTCAGTTTCCCGACTCCATAGGGAAATTCAGACAGGTGGAGTACCGCATGCTGCTTTTAAAATTAAAATTCAAGTTGGCCACATTCTTTACTGGCAAGCTGAGAATTTGATATGGAAATTAGTGACAAAGAGATGAAGATTTATGAGGCCATGTCTACTGAGGTGCTTTTCAGAGAAGTGCCACACACTTTAAATTTTGCTGAAGCTAATGGAGCTACAGAGCAGTGTCAATATGGCTTATTACTGAGCACCCTTTCACACACTCCTTTATAAATCATATTAAAATTAATGAATGTTGAAGACCATCCAAAAATGCCTGGTATATAGTGATATGTCAAATACCTCCTGACTACTGAATTTTCTTTTAAATGAAAGGCTTTAAGATCACTTGCTATTGCATACCTGTTTGTTAGCAAACACTAATAAGACAGCATCTCTAAGCTCATCTTCTGCCAACATTCTCATAAGTTCTTCTCTGGCCTCATTCACTCGTTCTCTGTCATTACTGTCAACCACAAAAATCAAACCTATAAACAAGACGACAATCATTATTAAAAAAATCAGATGCACACCAGAAATTCCCCTTTACAAATCCATCCCAGTTGTGGAGGAGAAAAAAAACAAAAACAAAACATCATCCAGGGCTAAAGCTGTAGAATTTTGAAATTTTAACAGAAGATGAAGCCAACAGCTTATCAATATGTGCCACAACAGGAAACCGTGTGTCTCAGGCTACTGGAGTATCTTTTGTTGAGACAATGACAAATCCCGACAAATGCTGACTATGCATCTTTCCTTCCAATTCTGAGCCAAGAACGGATTCCAGATTATATACAGTCCGAATTAAAACTACAAAAATATTTCAAACTAAGCTTTCTTAAAAAAAAAAAAAAAAAAAAAAAAATTGTTACAGGGCAGGAAAGTTGCTACAAGACTTCAAATATTAATCTTGTAACACCAATTCCACTACTTACCTCTTGCCTAACTTATGGTATTGTGTTAGCTCTTGAAGAAGCAAAAAGTACCTAAAAAGGAGCATTTCCCAGTGTTTCCTCCTTTAGTTTAAAAGCAAATTTTCAACTCTTGCAAAGGAAAGAGCTCTGAATTCGTGTTTTGACAAGCAAGCAGCAAAGCACATTTTCAGGGAACAGCTGTTGCCATTTTCACATCTGTGCTAATCAAACTGGGGAACTGAAACAAAAACACTGAAGTTCTAGATTAGTACCCAGTTACCAACCATGAAGGGATAGTAGTTTTTTGTTCATGCTTTCACATACTAAGCAATTCAGGAAAAAGAAAATTCAACGTATGCACAAATTCCTTTAACGGACTGCCATTTAACAGAGGACTCACCTTGCGTATTCTGGAAATAATGGCGCCAGAGAGGTCTGATCTTATCCTGACCACCAACATCCCACACTGTGAAGCTAATGTTCTTGTATTCTACTGTTTCTACATTGAAACCTGAAATAGAAATGGTGACAAAAATGTTGATCAAGCAAAAAAATACACATGCTACTTTCTCTAATTCATGCTCAGAAGTTAATAATAAAAGATCATGAGTACATCATGCTCAGATGCTGTAATTTTACATTTTTCCAATTCTATTCCCAAGACCTCGAGATGGCTAAAAACAGCTTCTCTCCTTCTGAAGTCTCCTAAAAATAGACGGTAATGTGTGTTTATGAATGGCTCCTCAAATGGAACATCTACAGCTGGAATTGTAACAGGAACTAAATGAACTTTTAAGCAAACTCCCTGGTACCCAACCTGCAGATTTTACTGATTTGATTATGTCTTCTGACCAGGCCACCTCCCCAGAAGAGTCGAGCTGTATTCCCATCCCCCTCTCTCAACTGCTCCATGTCATGGCACCCATAGCAGCGGGCTGTTAGATAAATGTCCACAGTCTACCAAAGGCTGCTCCACGCATCGACCAGAAACGAGGAACAGAAAGTTGTATGTTCTTTTCTCCCCCCAGGCTTATAGAATTCACTGTATTGCTTTTGCTACACTTCAACCCACCAGAGGCAAACTGTCACTACAGCAAGTCAGGATGCAGGACTCCAACTAAGCCACAAAGTCAGCCAAAATGGGACAAACTAAAGTCACTGATGTGAGCAATGTGTCTGAGGGACCAGAATCTCCAAACAGTTTACATAAAACAAGTAAAATTGAAATCTCTTACCTATAGTAGGAATCGTAGTTACTATTTCACCAAGTTTAAGTTTGTACAAAATTGTTGTCTTTCCTGCTGCATCCAGACCAACCATAAGAATACGCATTTCTTTTTTGCCAAAAAGGCCTTTGAAGAGGTTAGCAAAAATATTTCCCATGCTTGAAGTATGATGCTCTCTCACTGGCCGATGAAATCTAAGAAAGAAATTCAAAACAATAAGAAAATAAGAATGACCAAAGTGGGTCAGACTAATGGTACTCCTTGCTCAGTAATCTGCCTTCTGACAGTGGTCAATGCCAGATGCTTCAGGGGGAAGGACCAGAAAAGGGGAGTAACTGAGTGATCCATCCTGGGGCAGCTGGGGATATCCAGACTATGGAGCTATGTCCCTGACCATCGCAGCCAGAAGCCATTGGGAAACCCGTCATCTGTGAACTTGTCCTTTTTTCCCTTCTTTTGGCCTTTATAAAATCTCCTGGCAATGAATTCCACAGGTTGACAGTGCACTGTGTGGAGCAGTATTACCTCAGGTTTGTTTTAAACCTCCTGCCTATTCATTTCATTTGGTGCAGTCTGTGTTATGTGTATAGATAAATGTTTCCTTAATTAGCAAACCAACCAAAGTCAGTTCAGTCTTTGCCAGCAAACCAAACAAGTTGTTTTAATTCAAATAGTCTGGAACAATAAATGACAAGGTGAGAATGTTAAAAGAGGGAGAAATTACCTTAAGTAATGAATGAGCCATTCCATAAAAAACATGAGGTTAATGCTTCAGGAAAAAAAACTTTAAAACCAGACCAGCATGAAACTGCAGAGCTGAAATTCATAAGCAAGCTTAGTCCGAGCTAATTGAACCCTGCCTACGCTAGGCTTCGCCTAGTTCGAACTCAAAAGTTTTTTCATTTGGATGAAGCAAAGCTTAGCTTGAACTAGTCAGTTCGGCTGGTTAGTCCGAACTAACTGCTCACTGTATATACAAGCCGATCTGTGTATAAATTGACCCCAGTTACAACCCCAAAAACCCGACAAAAATGAATGACTTATGTATAAGATCCCTGTCAAGGCTTTTTCCCCACTCTGGCACTCTGAGTGCAGAAGGTGGGGGCCTGCAACAGGCCAGGAAAGCCACTGGCCTTAAAGCCTGCTCTTAAAAGTCTCCAAGGCCTCCAATTCCTGGCCTTGGAGTGGTATCGCTGCCACCACCCAAATGCATAAAAAAACCTCTTGAGACCCAGGAAGGCGCACTTGGGAATTCCTCCCTGTGAGGTACTTGCAATCCTGTTTATTCCTCTCTCAGGAAAGTGACTGAACTCCAGCTGCAATATGAGCTGGAACTGGAACAGGGTTCCCTCTAGTAGCTGCCTGTGCAGTCTAAGGCACGGGCACACAAACCTCTTGCCTCTCAGGACACAGAACCAGAACTTGCTTAAAAGGTAAACTCTTTAATCAAAAAGAACAGATGATAAACACAGAGAGTTGCTTCTCTGGGAATTAACTTAGGTAGTTACAGGGTAGTGGGGGTGGTTACGTGTGCTTAGCACAGAGAAATCCAAAAAACAAGCCAAAAACAAAGAAAATACCCTGACCGCGTCTAAGTAAACATTCCCTGTTCTACCCACGCCTGGTCAGTAACAAATTTAACTTATCTTTGGTAAGGATGTTGCTGGATTCTTCCTCAGGCCCCTCTGGCCTCCTCCTGATCCTTCCAGGAGCTCTGCTACATCCAAACAGGCCCAGGCCAGGCTGCTGTTACCATTCAAAAAGCTGTGCTTCGTTCCTATTGGCTGTCCTGGGACTCACTGACCAGAGTGTTAACCCCTTCCTCCCCAAGGGTTATTACAATCCTCCCCGCCAACCACCCCCGTCCTGCACTACCGCCTTCTGCCGTGCCCCTGACACCCTCCCAAACCCCCACGCATGCTGCCACCTCTTCCCCAAGTCTCCAACCCCCTCCCTAATCCCTGCACGCTGCTGCCGCTTTCCCTGGCATTCGCGACCCCCAGCACATGCTGCCACCACTTTCCCTCAGTGTCAGGAGAAGTTAGTTCAAACTAACAAACCGCGCTTACGTCAAACTAACTTTTGAACTACTTAGTTCGGGCAAACTGAGTCCGAACTAAGATTTTAGGTAAAGACACAGCCTATCAGATTAGGTCTAAATAGGAACTTGGTTACCAAAGGTAATTTTCTCCTCTTGTAACATTCTCACCTACTGTTCCACACCATTTGAATCAAAACAGCTTCTTGGGTTTTCTGACAAAGATTGAACTGACCTTGGGACTCACTCTTCTCTGCATATTTACATAGTGTGTGTGTCAGGCATTATGTGTAAAATATGATATTACACACCTAACATACTAAAGTTTCCACTTCATGCATCTGATGAAGTGGGATTATACCCAAGAAAGCTCACATGATAAATAAATTTGTTAATCTTTAAAAGTGCTGCAAGAATCCTTGTCTGTTTTGCTGAAATAGATTAACACGGCTACACCCCTGGAACTTGGTTATTCGCTTTCTCCACACAATTCAGAATTATAGAGACCATCACCATAACCTTCCACTCCCTGATTTACTAAAATGAATAGCTGGTCTTTTTAATCTCTTCTCAAACCGCAGCTAATAATTTTTGTTGCCCTTCTCTGAATTTTCCCCAGTTCCATCTTCTGAGATAGGACGACTTGAAGCACGCACAGAGTGAAAATGTGGGCATGCCACGAACTTATACAGTGGCATCATGATGTTTTTCTGTCTTATCTACCCTTTCCTAATGATTGTTTACATTCTGTTCACTTTTTTGACTATTACTGTACATTAAGAAGGGATTTTTAGAGAATTATCCATGGTGACTCCACGATCTATTTCTGTGTAGCAACAACTAACATAATCCACATAATTTTGTATGCATAATTGAGATGCTTTCCAAAGCTCCTTAGTTCGCACTTCTCAGCTTTGAACTTCATCTGCCATTTTGTTGTCCAGTCACCAGTTTGAGACTCGAGTCAGTTTCTGACTGAAGTATCTTGAGTAATTCTGCATTATCTGCAACCTTTGCCACCTTGCCGTTTATCCTTCCAGATCACTTGTGTGTTGAATAGCACGTACAGATCCATGGTGGGACTTTACTATTTACCCACTGCACTGCGAAGACTAACCATTTATTCCTACCTGTCGCTTCCTATTTTTAATCGGTTACTGTCTATGAGAGGACCTTCCCTCTTATACCATGATTGTTTACCTTGCTTTAGAGCCCTCGAGACAGACCTTGCCAAAGATTTTCTAAAAGTCCAAGTATACTATATCCCCTGCATCAGCCTCGTTCATGTTTGCCAACATGTTCAAAGAATTCTAATAGACTGGCAAGGTATAATTTCCCTTTACACAACACATGCTGACACTTCCGCAGCATACCGAATCCATGTGTGGGTTTGACGATTCTGTTCTTCACTATAGTTTCAACTGAGGCTATGTCTACATTAGGAGAAGTGAGTTTGAATGTGTTAGTTCAAACTAACCTAAAACTTCTTAGTATGAATTAACAACACGGACTAGTTCAAACAAACATTGGTTTGAACTAGTCTACTCTGTTAGTTTGAACTAAGGGTTAGTCCTGGTCTCCACTGTACTTAGTTCCAATTAATAGAATGGATACAAAAATGTGGAACCGCATCCGATCTGCATCTACTCAGTGATAACATTAATTCAATCCAAAATCCGCACGCCAGGATTTAGCTGCATCTGTAACTGCAGCTGCAACCGAGCTTGGGCTCACATACAACTAACTATTCAGCTTTTGATTGGTTCATTCCCCAGATGGGTCCCACCCACTTTTTCCTTTCTTGTTTGTGGTTCGCATGCTGTGCTATCAATCAGATTTCTTTGCCCACCTATGAAATCTCTGACAGCAATGGCTTGCCAACTGGAAGCAAGAAAAGGAAGAAGTGGGCAGGGGAATGAGCCAATCAAAGGCCAGCAGTGAGTCTCCGAGTCCCACCTTGGGACTCTGATTGGCTGGCAGATCACAATCTAGGATTGGCCAAAGCGCTTCCTGGTTCCCCTGCATGCTGCCGACACAGATCGGTGCAGCAGCTTCAGCAACGGATCGCAGTGTGATAAGGTAACAATAGAAGCTGCGTCTGTGAATTGATTCGCAGCAATGGGTCTGTGGTTATCTGTATCTGCACCCACGGATGCGGATACCCGCGGATTTTTCAGGGCTCTACCAATTAACACTTGAACCAAGTGCTTAGTTTAAAGGGAAATTATACCTTGCCAGTCTATTAGAATTCTTCGAACGTGTTGGCAAACATGAACGAGGCTGATGCAGGGGATATAGCATACTTGGACTTTTAGAAAATCTTTGGCAAGGTTTGTCTCAAACTAAGTATTCCTTAATTTGAACTAAGGAAAGCCTGACGCAGACAGGTAAAATGTTAGTTTGAATTAAGCCTCCTTAATTCAAACCAACTTGCCAGTGTAGACATACCTTAATTTGCCTGATAGTGAATTTAGGCTTACCAGCTTGTAATTGCTAGGATCATTTCTGGAACCTCGCTTAATAACTGGCAATATTACATTAGCTGTCCTCCAGTCGCTTGGGACAGAGGCTGATTTAAGCAATGAGGTTCTGCAATTTCAGATTCAAGCTCCTTTGGGACTCCTGGGCGATACCATCTGGTCTCACACATACAAGTTACTGCATGTGTAACTACTGACAATGTTCTGCGCAGCAACACAGCCTACTCAAGAACAGCTACAGACGAGCAGTTGATCAAATTCTAACAAAATCTGCCAGGAGCTTATATTTAAGTCTTTTAAAATGCACTCAACATAGATTAGTGCTTTAACTGTTTTGCCTCAATATGGAAAACTCTAGGACTTTGACAAATGGGGTGAAAGGCAGCCCTAACTACAAGACAGCTACCAAAAGTTCTTCTGAATCTTTTGTTAATGTGCTCTTACGTGTTGTCTTTCAATAGCCAACATACTGAGCATCACCATCTTATTTCAACGAGGAAAACTATACAAAAACTAAGTATTAATTTTTAGTGAGAACATCACACTGACGCACATGACTTATCAACAAGGATTATACAATTACTTTGATAGCATCTTGCCTGCAAGGCTTTCTGTGGGTTACTCATCACGTATAGTACCTCAAAATGACAAATGTATCATTCACTTTAAACAGACTAGAAGATATTAGGACTTGTTTATTTTCTTTAACACAATCCTGTCCAGTAAACAAAAATAAGTTAAGGGGGGCAAATCCCAAGAAACAGCCCACCGTGTTTCCTTATTCTTGCTTCCCTATTTTTCATTGGCTTGTTCTACAAGAGGAAAACAATTTGCAATGTGAACAACATTTTGTTTGAGTCTTTGCTAAACACCATTCTTCTCAAAAGTGAGGCCTGATTTAGGTTGCCTGTGAAACTCCAAAGCAGTCAACAGGCGTTATGCAAGCTATGCAGTGTAGCCTGCCTAACTCCTGTCAACTTTAACTTCTGTTCAGTGTACTGTCTCCACTGCACTGTGCTGATGGGAAAGGTGCACACCTGTTCAAGCAGAGCTACGAGTTTGGGGAGGAAGTTTTAATAAATCAACTTCCATGTTGATTGAGTGGATCTTCACTTCTGCTTAATCAATTCAGACAAATCAATCTGACGGTGGCAAATCTGCTGCTGTAGACATACCCTGAGTCAGTGAGTTTTACTGACACTTTCAAAAGAGATATCAGTGATTGCTGACCACTGGAAGAATCTGGGTATGCAAAAGTATCAGTCAAAAGGATGATATGGGAAAATGATAGTGGTTGTAGAGGACTAGAGTTGAATGACCATCTTCTCACACGCATTGTAGCTGGGATGTCACTGGAAGGATTCTTCAGGATTTGAGGAAACTAGAGCCCTCGTGCTTAGAACACAAGCCTGATTTTTTTAGCAGATGTCTGCTTTTCAGTTTTAACACACATTTTCAGCAAAATCTTCGCAGTTCACCTTTATACCTGACATACTTCTATGCTTCCATTAAAAGCTATTTGCTGATAGCAACGTTATGCATTATAATCTAAAGGGGTGCAGTACAATAGCTCTGTGGGTCCCAGAATATGAGACAAGGTGGGTGAAGTATGTATTTTATTGGACCCACCTTGTTTCTCTCATGACTAGTATTTGGTTCAAAAAAAAAAAAAATTACCTCACCTACCATGGCATTTTAGGGATAGGAAATATTGCAGTTTATTGCAGTAACAAATTCTTCCTTTCTAAGAAGTGTCACTGTATGTTAGTGTTCAACTGAAAGCTGCACTGAAGACAAATTTTACAAGAGAAAAGGGTATTTAAAAAATAGATATTTTTTTAACTTCCTTAAGCAGTAGGGTGACACTGCATTACAGCGAACATGTGACAAACTTCACATTGCTACTGTTCTGCCTGGAAACAAATCTCATATAGATATATGGATATAGATACATGCAGAGACGATCGCCCCTCTAATGGAATAGTTAAAAAAAAACAGATATAAATTTTAAAGCAAAAGTAAAAGATGGCAAGAACAGTCAAAATGAAGGATTTTTAGGTAATTTTTCTTTACTACAATGAGCAAAATTCTTAACATACGTTGTATAATTTGTTAACACATTACCAAAAATTCAGAATCATCTTAAAGTTTATTGCCACATGCAGTGGGCAACTAAGACTTAAAACTGCCCTTCCAATTTAAGAAACATTTAAGGTAGCCCATGTCATGAAACTCATTTTCCTTTTTACCATTAAAACATGCTAGTTATGACATTTCCCCACCCCAAAATACTTAGCAATGAGTAATGCAAAGAGATCAGAATGTAGCTGAAGTTTGGTAATATGTTAACAGTGTTAAGCTGTTTCTCTACATGACACACTGAAGGTTCCCAGCAATTTTGTTGCTCTCCCTCTCTATTCATTGTAACCAAAGTTTTAAAAATAACTGCTGAATTACTGAATCCCATAAATAAATATTTGAAGTCAAACTAAATATGACTCATACAGTACCCAAGACAGCTATGCCCATCCAAGTGCCCTCTGTCAAAATGATCCTTGTTAGCTTTGGAGAGATCACACTCACTCTCTTTCACACAGCTCCAGGCTAAAGTTTAGGACTGGCACAACCGGACGCAATGCTTCAGCTGCACTGCTGACCACCTTCTGCTTATTCTTTGAACAGGAGAGTTCAATCTAAAGTCTAGGGGCATAACTCTGGATTTCTTCACCAACATTTAATTCACTTAAGTTTAGCAAGATGTGGGATGGAAGACATTTTTAGTAACAGCTTTTACTTTAGTAGTACATTTTCACTTCCAGTTTGTTAAACTATTTCACTGCCATCTTTGAAGAGAGAAACTTTCGCTTATGAAAACTTAATGCTGCTTTTAAATTCCTGCAAAGCCAAAATATTGAGCTATTAGAGAGCACGGTAGTTTGACTTATGCATGCTGAGTGAAACAAAACCTACAGAATTGCGGCATGACTCATTTGCAAAGGAATGCATTTCCTTCTTTCTAGATCCTCTATTTCCTCAAAACACTGTCACCAGCCTTACAGACAAGAACTAGAGATGCTCCCTTTGCAGTCATCAGTGCCATTTCTTATCTGGCTTGAAGGCAGAGTAATAATGATTCCGTTAGACCAGAGCATGCTGCCTCCCCTGCATCAGCCTTCATCGGATTTTAAAAAAGTGAGATTTGGACAATGTTGTTAATGAAGGCATACATAACCACACCTCTGGAGGAGGGCTAAGCGCTATCACTGTTTGGCTATTTTATGAGCCCTGGTAAAAAATTAAGAGTCAATTAAAAACACTTTGCATATAACTCAACATAGGTTATGATTTCTATCCTGTCAGGAGTCTTCCAAAAATATTTGGTAAACTCATTTAACATGTAGTTGAGATCCTTTACATCTTCCCTTCTCAAAAAAGGCATACAATCTTGCTTGTCTTACAATAAGAGGTTTCTATGTTTACACTTAAATTCCTTTTCTATTTCCCCTCTGCAAACTACGCAGAGACAGGATTGTCCTTGAATCCTTTGATGGCAGGTCAAGTTTGCACTCCCCATTTAGGCCTAAATTAAAATGATCAGTTCGGCAGTTTTATAGCATTCATCTTTTCTAGCCAACTTCAGATTTTTACACTTTTCACTATGCCTCTATTTTAGTTTGTCTCTCCTTGGTCGCAATGCATCCTCCATCTACCACCAGGTGTTGCCAAACTGGGGCTCTTAAAGAAAAAATGTGGCTCGTGGAAGAGCATGGCAGGGAAGGGCAGAACGGTCAGAGACGGGGGGAGAAGCGGTGTGGCTGGGGACAGCAGCGAAACAGCTGCATGGCTGGACCTGGCAGAAAAGCAGCAGCATGGTCGGTCAGGGTTGGCAGAGAAATGCACCATGGTCATATGGGTGGGGGTGGGGGTGGGGGTGGGGTGGGGGGGAGTGCAGCACAGTCAGGCTAGGGGGTGGGAAGTGCGGCATGATCAGGGCTGCTAGGGAAGCAGCAACATGTTTGAGGATGGCAGAGAAGCATGTTACGGTCAGAGGTGTGGGGAAAACGCGGCTTGGTCAGAGCTGGCAGGGAAGCGTGGCATGGTCTGATGGGGGAGGGGAGCGCGGCAGTCGGGGATGGAAGGAGAAGTGCGGCATGGCTAATAGATGGCAGGGAAGCAGCAGCATAGTCGGAGATGGTGTGGGGGGGAGGGCAGGACGGTTAGGAAAGCTGCAACAAGTTTAGATTTTCTTGTAGGCCCCAATGCAGTTTACTCATTGTTAAAATAAAATCATGTTTTACAAGTCCTAAGCATGATGTGGAATACTAAGAAACAAAAATACAGATGAGAAAAATTTAAAACGGAACGTAGATTACTTTCAATTTTTGGTACAACTTATTGCTGTGAAGCATCGTGTCCCACAATGAAATCTGTTAAATCGAAACATTGTGCAATACTTAGAGATCAGCACCTGACAGAACTTTTAGGTATTGCATTGAAAAGTTACTGCCTGGATTTTAAAAAACTTGCCACTAGCCTACAGCGCCTACATCCAGCAACAGCCAAGTTTTTACTGTATAGTCCTAGTTTTCATGGTAACTTTAAATAATTATAATAAATAATTAATTATAATATAATAAATAAATAAAATAATAAATAAACAATTATAATAAATATTATAAATATTATAATTTAAATATTATAATTATAATAAATATTATAAAAATTCTAATTTGACATTAGTAGGATCAATATTTGCTCTGTTTTTACAATAAAATTAAAACATGCAATGAATTTTAAGCTTAGTAATTTTGGAGTAAGTAAAAGTACGTGGTTATATGCCTCAGTGCGGCTCTCGAAGGTTTAGTGATCAACTCGTGTGGCTCCTGAGTTCTGTAAGTTTGGCCACGCCTGGTCTTCTACAATGTTTCTCAACCTTTTTGATACCAGGGACCAGCTTCCCATACTGTATCAGGGAGATTTCAAGAACCAGTGTTGGTCCATGGATCAGTCACTGAGAAACACTTTTCTACACTGAGGCATCTTGCACTACTGCAACGTAAATAGTATCTTCCAGCTCCTACCTCTAGCACATCCATTTATGAAGACCATCTGCTGAGCTATTAAAGACTGAATTTCAGAATAGTTATTCTCCACCCCAACTGGGAAGACCCCTACTTTTCAAGGGCCTTTTAGAACATGTTTATATTGTGATTAAATAACCATGGCTGACCCACATCGGCTAACTCAGGCTTGTGGTACTGAAGCCTGGACGAGTACGCTGCTGCAGCACTGAGAGTATGGCCAAGCCAGAAGCACCAGAGAGCACACCCTCACCTTGATGTTCAATTCTGCACCACCTCTCACAAGATTTGCCCAGCGGTACAAACCTGTTATTCAGGTTCAGCTAAGTAGTAAAAGCAAGACAGACTTGTATTTCTGGATAATACACTGTGAATTTATACCAGGAAGGACAAGATATCTCAAACTTCAGATTTCTAGAAAGTGATGAATTTAGAGAAGCAAACAAGATTGCAGCCGTATCTTAGATCAACTCACAGTAAAGTTAAGAGTGAATAAGTCTTATTGCAATGCTTTTACTATGCAGGGTTCATTTCAGAAGTTTGGTCATGTACTACAGCACCAAACTTGTTAGCCTTTAAGCATTACATAATCTAATACAAAAGGGACAATGACTCAAGTGTACAAGTTTAGTGGTGTTTGATCCTTCAGTATCCTTGCCAGTTTTAATGGCATTTTATTATACTTGCAAGGCTTTAAGAGGTCAAACATGTCTTCTCTGGCTGCTCACATGTCATCCAATTGCTGTTGAATAAAGTTAGTAGACTAAATTTAATTCAAACCAAAACTGCAAGTAATCCGTCAAGAAAGGTGTGCACTGTATTGACATTTTAACTGGAATTTAAGATCTTTGAAAAAGGGAGTGCAACCTTTCAGAGTTTAATGGCACAGCTCCACTTAGCCATACGCAGCTGATTCGACTTAGTGATTAAATAAAAAAAGCAACTGTGATGCAAGCCGTCATTTCCTGTAATTTTACACCATTTTAAAAAAAGACATTGTAGAAAGCTTTAAAAAGGCTGCAGTGTGGTGAAAAACAAACATTCCCTCACAGCCTTCAGCCATTTTCACAAGCAAAATGTTGGATGCAACACAAAGAATATTTATCCCTGTGCTCCTCCCTCAGCTCCATGTAAGTGCTCTTATTACACATGGCCATTGTTTCAAACCATTGCAAGAAAAAATACTGGGCAGGAGCATAAACATCTTGCTCACAAACTGTTCTACTACTGATGATTGCCAACACAGAAAAGCAGGGAAGGTGCTGCTAGCAAGCAAGACTAATTCTCCAAAAGCTTAATTTCCCACCTCAGAGTACAAGCACACCACATCTATTAAAAAACTGAAAACATTTGTAAGGAAGGCTCTCTGATAACTTCCTAAACCTCAGGTGTTTTTCCTTTAACTTTTCCCCTGAGTGGCTATGACTGATGAAACATATATTGAATATATGGACCCATTTTTATAATGATGAAATGCAACCTACAATAAAACTAGCCAAAATGCCCCCCTTTGGATAAAATGACTGACCACACTGAAGCCACAGCACAATTGGTTTGTAATGTAATATTAAACTTGTGATTTCAGATAGGCATTTAAAGTATTTTTCACTGCACTCCTCCCCTACAGCTCCAATGGCCCATGTTAACTTTCTTGTCAGTAACAGAACCAAAATGGACACAAGAAACAATTTCTGTAGTTACAATTGTTCTGCCAGCTACTCAAATGTTTAACAAACATGAGCAACATGTTTGTGAACCAACTTTCTTCAGACATGCCAAAGGCACTCTTCTTCACTGATGACAGTTAAATTTATATTTGCATGGATTTGCACAAAATGCACAAAATCAAAGAAAAACAGTTTTCCCTAACCTCGTTAGATGCAGTTTTCCTTGGTGTGGCTCGTAAGAAAAGTAGATAAAATATTCAGACCAAAGAGCAATTTAAGTTTGTATTATACCTGTGACCTTTAAAATAGAATTTAGTTATTGAGTCATTTCTAACTTTCACAGGGAGGAGATATCCTGGAAGTTTTAGTGCCAATGTATTCTGGCCACACAGCATTTCACACCTGAAATGGATATTGCCAGTTAAATCTGCATTCTTTCATACATGAAAAATCTCCTTCCTTGCAGCTTAAAATGTTCTGTCGCAGCAAATTTTAAAAATAGCTCTTGATCAGAATACTGTCACACGTGTAACC
This sequence comes from Podocnemis expansa, assembly GCA_007922195.1. Lineage (NCBI taxonomy): Eukaryota > Metazoa > Chordata > Testudines > Podocnemididae > Podocnemis > Podocnemis expansa. The sequence continues at coordinate 73,635,975 of ML681964.1, forward strand.
AGACTGGCTCAGCATGACTATTCAAGGACAGTTATACCCAACTATTTGTAGTTGTTTACCAGCCTTTCACACATTAGGCAATGGATGAAAAATGGTTAAATAGCAAGTAGTTGTAGACAATCCAAAGAATTTTAGGAAGTTGGAATTATAGTTTTGGATTTCTAACTTTTTCTGTTGAAATGAAGATTACTACTTCAAGACAATTTAACAGACTAAAATTATGCTTATGTTCTAAATGTAGAAGTAATATTAATTCTTATAATTTTTAGTCTCAGTATGTATCAGTATCAGGAATCTAACTTTATGAACTCTCAGAACTCAAGATGAATTATATACAGAGGATTTAAAAATGAGCTGCAAAACAAGAGATGGTATCATTTAATACTCTCACCATGATGTATTAAGACTACCTCTACCTTCCTTCTCTGCCTTCACCCCAAAAACTTGTTACACATATTAAGTCCTGATCTCTTTTTGGAGATATCTGGTTAAGATCTGTAGAGCCCTGCATGGATACAAATAAGTGGATCCATATCTGACCTGCATCCACAAGAAATGGTCCGTGGATATCCGCAGATATCCGCATATTTGCAGGGCTCTAGCTCTGTGCAGATAAAAATGTGTATCCGTATCCAATCTGCATCCGCAAGAAATGATCCACGGATATCCGTGTTGTATCCGCGGATGCGGATATAAGGCGGATATCTGCGGATTTTCACGGCTCTAAAGATCTGATGTGGATCTTGAATGATCACCAGCACATGATGCCAAAACCAGAGCTGTGACTTTCTCCATCTCCAGCTGAAAGGGAGTGGGAAGTAGATACAATACTGAGTTTGAAAGGAGGATAAACAAATATTACAATATCGTGGTTACTTACCATTCATGTTCTTTCAAAGACCAAGCACAGACCAGACATTTCTGATGTTCTTAATGTAAAACATTGCTTTTGGAAAGAGCCAATTGCAGGGTGTCTTTAAAGATGTGGTGCAATAGAGGAAATTCTGCCTTTGCATCACGGATCACCCTGAAGAATTTCCTTCTGTGTCCATTTGAAGTGATTCTTCATGTTACTACAAAAGCCATCAAAATGTATTCTTTTCTTGCTAAGCGTAACTGAAGACTGATCTAAATGAGGCTTTTGTGTTCTCCAAGACATGATAAACAAGGTACTCTATAAATGAAAATGGATGAAGAGTGATCCAGAGCAGATGCAGCCTGTCCCCAAATGAGATGGATGAAACCATTTATACAGGAAGTTAACTGCACCCGAGAGTCACACCTAAGCTTTTCAAGAAAAGATCATGTTGAATAGAAGGGCAACACCTGTTCGCAAAAGCTCCTCCAAATGAATGAAACCTTTCTTCCAAACTACCGCACAAGAAAACCCAATGTCAGGGCCAAATAAATGCAAGTGCTGCGGGTGCGGACAGGAGCATGGCACTTCTACAAATCAAGATGATGATATTCCTCATTGACAGTAGATCTTTCTTATACGCCACCTAAAAACATGAGTTCACAAACTCCATCACATTTCTTCCACCTGTTTGCTGCATAATCCTCTGTCTAAGCTGCAAGTTCTTTTGGGCAGGGGCCTTCCTCACATTGTGTTTGTACGGCGGTACCTAGCACAACTGAGCCCTTAGATGCCAATGTAATAGAAATAAATCGTTGGAACATGCACATACACAATGAGCTATTGCCTAAATGTGCTGAAGGTTTAGTCATTCCAACGGTGTCGGGAAGAGAAGTAGACTGAGCCTGCCCTAGAAACCCAGGGAGATAAAAGGCACTTTCCCCAAAAGCTGCATCAGTGTGGGGTCTTGTTTTCAAGTTCATCTTGATGCATGAGAAGCAGTGCTGAACTAAAATTAAAAAATAAAACCTAAATAATATTAAAATATTGTGAACAACTTGTACACTGCAAGACAAAGAAGCAGAGGTAACTCAATATTGTTTAGCTAAAAAACAGAAACAATTTAACGTATTCCACAGTAATACACTAAAAGCAAATCATTTTGTAGTTTCTCACTGAGCTTTTGGCAGTCCATATTTTTGCAGATGCAGGAAGTTTAAAGAGAAGCATCTGGAAAATAACTTCAGTATCTTTTGTTAAAGAAAAGGATGGCAAAAAATGTAAAGGAATATACCATCCTGGAATGAATTTGATTACTATCATGGGATTTCTGGGCTGAAGCATGAGGCTATTTTATTTTTTCCTTCTAGCAGTTCCCAATTGTTTGACAGGTGACATCAGAGTTAAAAGTAGCCTGCTACCCAGTCAAGGCACATCTCAGGTAGTTTGATTACAACAATCTACATTTATGACTTGTGCGCACTCTAACCAGTAGGGAAGTATTATCTATCTCCACAAAGAGAATGCAGCTCAGACATGCAGTAGTGAAATACTTACATACTTCAGAACTGCTCAAATTTTAAACTATCTGTATGTATGTTTGACACACTACCCCACCCTATTCAAAAGGTAGAGTTCAACACTATGACCAAATTCACCTCAGATTGCCATGAATAAACTCAGGTTAAAGAATAAGAGAAGCAAGACTGGTGGTTGACGTTTGACCAAATCCAGGAGCTAGTGCTCAAATGGCTGTTTGGATCAAGATCAACAAATGAATAGGAGTTGTATTAGAATTCAGACATTAGCAAGAGTAATGCCATATATTTCCCCAATGTTTTCATGAAAAAGAAACAAGAAACAAAATAAGAGATTTGCGAGGAGCAAGACAAATTGCTGAATAATACAGAAAAACAGCTGCTGTAGTAGGAAGTCAATTTTAAACTTTGCTCCTCAGTAAAAGGAAGAGGGGGAATGTTAGCTGGGGAGACTGGACGCTGTAATACCAGGTCACAAACTGACGAGGATGTCAACAGCTCTTCAAAACAAACGAGGAATCCTATGGCACTTTTAAAGAACAAATTTATTTCACACAAGTTTTTGTGGGACAATATCCCACTTTGTCAGACATCTTCAAGCATCTGACAAAGTGGGATTTTCTCCCATGAAAACTCACGCAATAGATTGGTTTAGTCTTTAAGAGCCACAGAGCTCCTTGTTTGTTTTGCTGAACTAGACTAATACGGCTACTGACTCTCTGGAACTTGTCTACAGCTCTCCAATTGACCCAGTTAAGCCCGTAGCAGTAGCTGTGTTAGTGGGAGAAGCTCTTTGGCTGACTTAGAAACATCCCCACTAGCATGCAAGTTAGCATAAGTTATATTTCTCATGGGATGGCTAATTCACACCCCTGAGCAACATAATTTATCTTGACTTACACTGTAGCATGTCTGCGGTCTGTTGATCAGACTCATTCACTGTACAGAATCCAGAACACAAATACTCATGAGAATGACGTACACTTGAGAAAATATTTTGTTACTTTAGAAAATTAAAGTGTGGTTCTATCCTGCATGTGAATATTGCCATCTCAATTATTTTCTACTGAGCATGTTTAATAGAAAAGCCATTTTACTCAATTCCTATCCTTCCACATTCAACTGATCTTGGTGTCAAGATGTGTTTCTTTTCTTCTTCCACCAATGTCTGTTGCAAGAGTTCAGCATGGTAATTATGCCCTGTTATACCCATGCTACCCCAGTACCTGCACAGGTGTGGCAAACAGAATGAATAATTCTGCTGAGTCACAATAAGGAGGAGAAATGTCTACTCCTAAAGGTGCGAGCTCCAAAGTCATAAGACAGCTCTCCATTTTGTCAATAGCCAGCAAATATGACTCAGACCTAGACAAGAGATTTATTGAGTAAGAAAGCACCACTTTTAGTCTCCTTTCAGATTAGGATGCAAAAAACCCCCCAAAAAACCAAACAAACAAAAAAAAAAACCCACCACACACAACACCTTCTGCTAACTTTGTACAAAGGGATTCACTTTTCCAGACTGATATGGAGATAAAAGACACTATACCCCGTTTAAGGCATTTTGAGTTAAGAACTGATGATGTGAGTTGCTACTGTGAACTATCAAGCCACCTAGATTGTGTCCATAACTATCTTGTACCTGATTTCAACCAAGTTTTTAAAATCAGAGCCTACTGCTGTAGCACTCAAAGCCGATGAGTGGGTGAAAGTGACTTTTGTTTCAACATCTCCTGGTCCTGCTGCTTTGCAAGCTGCAGAGGTGTCAGTAAGCTTGTCTACTCAAGAGGTGCAAGTCAGGTAAGTCCTCTCACCCTTCATCCAGGGCTATCATTACAATAATGGATCGGGGGAAGTAATCTGTTCCCAAGCTTTGCAACAATTACTGGTGTCTAGCAAGGGAAATGATGGCATCAAACCATTTTTACAAACCTTTAGCATGCTAAGCTTAAGAGTGTGTATAATGAAACTACTTTGAAAGAACAGTCCCTAAAATAACAAAGACTATGCAGAAAAACATGCTAACTCCCTTAAAGGAAGAAACAGCCAAAATATACACTTCTGAACTGAATCTGGGCATCTTGTGAAGCAGCCAGGTGATCAGAATATTAAAATTCAGGGGAAACAGCAGTAACAGAATTGCTCAGCTATGTGGCCTTGGACAAACCACTCAACTGTAAGTCCTCCTCTGCACAAGGATAACAACGCTCTTCAAAGAGGTGCTCTGATGTTTAATGGCTGCACAGCAAAGTTCAAAGTATCATCTGAAGAGTTAACATTTCAGCTATAAAACAAACAAGAAGTTTCCTGGCACTTAACAACTAACCACTTTATTTATTGCATGAGCTTTTGTGGGAGAAAACCCTACCTTGCCAGACGCTTTGAAGAGGAGGCTGAGGGATTCGAAAGAGGATCCAAAGGGGCAGCTGTGTTAGTCTAGTTCAGCACAACAAACAAGGAGTCCTGTGCAGGACTACAAGGTACCAAAACATGGAAAGGAGAACAGGGAACTATGAAAACGAGGACTTTGGAGGAGCCATGGTGACAATGTAGCATTAATGTAATACTTCCAAAGGGATAGCTGTGTTAGTCTGCTCCAGCCAAAAAACCCAAGGAGTTGTGTGGCACTTAAAGACTAACAGATTTCTTTTTCGCATGAGCTTTCGTGGGAGAAAATCACACTTTGTCAGATGCTTCAAAGCATCTGATGAAGTGGGATTTTCTCCCATGAAAGCTCATACGAAAAAGAAATGTTATGTTTTACACTCCCTTGCATTTATTTTCATTCCATTCTGTAAGTAAACCCATCTTCAAAGCATCTGATGGAGTGGGATTTTCTCCCACGAAAGCTCATGCAAAAAAGAAATGTTATGTTTTACACTCCCTTGCATTTATTTTCATTCCATTTTGTAAGTAAACCCATCTTCGAAGCATCTGATGAAGTGGGATTTTCTCCCACGAAAGCTCATGCAAAAAAGAAATCTGTTAAAGTGCCACACGACTTTTTTTTTTTTTTTGGCTAGTCTTTAAGTGCCACACGACTCCTTGTTTTCTTATCTAACAGTCTTCTGTTTTTAGGGGGCCCTGGAACACTTCCCCCCACAAAATAAGGCGCTCTAGGGCATTCCAGCACGCTGCAACCCCTGTAAGTAAAAAGCCAGACAAAAATCACGTATTTTTAAAACGCCTGCTGGATGGAGAACGTGAAGGTAAAAAGGAAGACAGATGCAGAAAATGCAGCATTAACGTAATAATCTTCTGTTTTTAGGGGGCCCTGCAACGCTTCTCCCCCAAAACAGGCGTGCCTGCCTACTTCAACCCATCAGGAAAACCCAGATTAAACCATGTTTTTAAAACGCCCGCCGGACTGCAGCTGAAAAGGAGCCCACGTCTTCCTCTCGCCTGACCCCGGGCAGCCCCAGCCCAGTGGCCCTTTGACAGCCTAGCCCACTTCTTTATGGCGGGAGCTTTCGTGGGAGAAAAGGCGCCTGTCACATGACCGGAAGCGGCGTCCCAGCGCCGGGCGAGGTGGGATTTTCCCCCGGGAAAGCTGAGGTGATGAACCAAGCGGTCAGCCCCGGGACCCCTGGCCTGTTTGGGACTCCACGCCCCCCACCAGCCGGGGGGAAACGGAGTCTGGCAGGGGTAAGGCGGTGCCTGGGGGGGGCTGCAGCCTCCGGTGCTCCGGCGGGGGGTGTTTAGCCGTGTGAAGGGGCCGGAGACAGAGCCCGGGGCGGCATTTCACCCCAGCCCCTCTGGGGAGGTGGCCGCGGCCTGGGCCGCTCCGCAGTGGGGGAGGGGCGGCCGTTGGAGCCCCGCCCCCGCCAACGGTCGCGGCCCGAGGCTCTGAGGCCTACCCCAACCGCCGCCGCCGCCCGCGCGGATCCGTGAGGCGCCGCTTACCCGCCGCTGGCTGCCCGGCTGGGCTGTGGCTGCGTGGGGCTGGCGCTGGGCTCGGGGCCGGCTCCCTCCTGCGCTGCTCCGCGCTCCCCGCCCGGGCTCGCAAGATGGCGGCTGCCGCGGCCACGTCAGTGAGGGCCCGCGCCGCGCGGGGCAGGCCGGGAAGGCGAGGAGGAGCGGGCCGGGGGGCGGGGCCTGCGCCGCGCGGAGGGGGCGGGGCGTCACGGGGAGGCGGGGGCGTGGCCTCGCGCCGAGCGCGCGCGCGCGCGCTTTGTGGTGGCGGGAGGCGCGTCACAGCCGGGGGGAGAGGTGCACGCGCCTCGTGGTGACACGTGGGCGCACCACAACTTGTGGAGGTGTGTATGCTCCTCATGGTGAGATGGTGTGATGTGTGGCATGCACACACCTTGTGACACAAGACATGTCACAGCTTGGGGGAGATGTGCATGCGCCTTGTGCTGACACACCAATGCACCGCAGGTTCAAATCAAATCATAGGGCTGGAAGGGAGCTCATGAGATCATCGAGTCCAACCCCCTGGGAATTGAACCCAGGACCTTCTGCATATTAAGCAGAGGTGCTATTGTGGAGGTGTGCACGGACACTTGTAGGGATGTGGCATGCTTTGTGACGTGTGCGTGCCTTGTGGTGACACGAGACATGTCACGCCCTGCTGGAGAGGTGCACGCGCTTCATGGGGACACGTGGGCGCCCCAGCGATTGTGGAGGTGTGCATGTGCCTTGTGGTGACACGAGACACGTCACACCTTGGGGAAGAGGTGCATGCGCCTCGTGGGGACACATGGACACACTGCAGGTTGTGGAGGTGTGCACAGACAGTTGTAGGGGCATGGCATGCTTTGTGAGCTCTACGTGCCTTGTGGTGACACAAGACACGTCACGCCTTGCTGGGGATGTGCACGCACCTTATGCTGGCGCACGGGCACACTGCAGGTTGTGGAGGTGTGCACATGCCCCGTGGTGACACGAGATGTGTCGCACCTTGGGGGAGATGTGCATGAGCCTCATGGTAACACGGGCGCATGGCAGATTGTGGAGGTGCACACACACACACTGTAGTGGCATGGCATGCTTTGTGATGGGCACAGGCCTTCTGGTGACACGAGCCACTTCACACCTTGGGGGAGATGTGCACACACCTCGTGGTGGCACACGGGCACACCACAACTTGTGGAGGTGTGTATGCACCCCATGGTGACATGGTGTGATGTGTGACATGCACACAAGATGTGACACAAGACATGTCACAGCTTGGGGGAGATGTGCATGCGCCTTGTGCTGACGGATGCACCGCAGGTTGTGGAGGTGTGCACGGACACTTGTAGGGATGTGGCATGCTTTGTGACGTGTGTGTGCCTTGTGGTGACACGAGACATGTCACACCTTGGGGAAGAAGTGCATGAGCCTCATGGTGACACATGGATATACCACCGATTGTGGAGGTGTGCACATGCCCCATGGTGACACGAGACACGTCACACTTTGGGGGAGATGTGCACACACCTTGTGGTGACACACGGACGCAGCGCAGATTGCGTAGGCGTGCACAGACACTGTAGTGGCGTGGCATGCTTTGTGACATGTACATGCCTTGTGGTGACATGAGCCACTTCCAGTCTTGGGGGAGATGTGCACGCGCCTCGTGGTGACATGCAGATACATCACAGCTTGGGGGGCTGTGCACGCAACCTGTGGCAACATGGCATGCTTTGTGACATGCACATGCCCCATGGTGACATGAGACACTTCACACCTTTGGGGAGATGTGCATGTGCCTTGTAGTGACCCACAGACACACCACAGCTTGTGGAGGTGTGCACATGCACCATGGTGACACAGCATGAATTGTGACACGCACATGCCTTGTGGTGACACAAGATATGTCACATCTTGAGGGAGATGTGCATATGCCTCATGGTGACACACAGACTCTCCACAGATTGTGGAGATCGCTGAATCATGGGAACTGGAAGAGACCATGAGAGGTCATCCGGTCCAGTCCCCTGCACTCATGGCAGGACCAAGGACCCTCTTAAACCATCCCAGAGACGTGCTTGTCCAGCCTGCTCCTAAACACTTCCAACGATGGAGATTCCACAGCCTGCCGAGGCAACTTATTCCAATGGTTAATCACCCCGACAGGAATTTTTTCCTAATGTCCAACCTAAACCTCTCTTGCTGTAATTTAAGCCCTGTGCTTCGTGTCCTATCATTGGCAGTTAAGGAGAACAATTTTTCTCCCTCCTCTTTGCAACAACCTTTTAGGTATTTGAGAACTGTTATCATGTCTCCTCTCGGTCTCCTCTTTCCTAGACTAAACAAACCCAGCTCTTTCAATCTTCTTTCAGTCTTCCCTTGCACATGCCTCATGACAATGTACACCTCATCATGCATGTGTGCCTTGTGGTGACGTGGAGACACTTCACAGCTTGGGAGAGATGTGCCCGTGTCTTATGGTAACACACTGCGTCTTTTGTGATGATGGAGTGCACGTTTCATGACATGCATAAGCCTCGTGGTGGTAGCAATGGCTTTTGGTGAAATGGGCACACTTCAGGCCTCATGGGATGTGCACACGCCTTGTGGTGACTTTGCACACCTCATGGTGATACACTGCACCCCTCATGGTGACGTGAGCATGGCTTGTGGTGATAGGGACACTTCACACCTTGTGGAGATGTGCACACACTTTGGGAGGGCACACGCTGCATGCCCTGTGATGACATGGCTGTACGCTTTTGTGACCTGCATACACCATATAGCGTTAGCACATGCCTTGTGGTGAAATGGGCAGGCTTCATGCCTCATGACGACACGCACACGCCTTATGATGACATGGGCACAACACACACCTTGTGGTGACTGGGCATGCTCTGCACCTACTGGTGACAGCACACACCTCATAGTAATGTGGGCATGCCTTGAGGGGACATGCACACACCTCCTGGAGATGTCAGCACAAGGTGCGTGCTATACACATGCATTATGGTAACAGCACACACTCATGGTGACACGGCCATGGTGCACACCTTGTGGCAACATGCACAAACCTCATGGTGACCCACACACGCCTTGTGGTGGCATGGGCACTTTTCGTGCCTTGTGGGATATACACATGCCTTGTGGCGAGACACACTTGTGACACTGGCGTGTTTCATGCTTTGTGGTGACTTGCCTTGTTCATCCCTCACATCCTTCTTGTGGCAACACCTTCACCTCTTGTGAAACGGTCACACCTCAGGGAGACGTTCCTGCTCCATGAAGATAAGGCCAGGGTTGATGGGTTTCAGGGGCCTGCCTGCCGCACAGCCAGTCTCATGCTGAGCTAAGGAGCGCAGTCAGAAGCTGTGTCACTGAGCCACCCGGCAGGACGCAGGACTCAGCAGCTTGATACTTAAGCTCACTAGCAGCACAGCAGCAGGCCAGAAAGCCGCTTAATGTGCTGCTGCTTCCCTGCGTCCGTGGTCCGACCCATCCCTGACCGAGGGCCTTCTTCCTAGGCCTGCTTGGCTCCCAGTCAGTACCTGCTTTTTCCCCAGCACCCAGCCCATCCCAGCCTCTGACTGTCAAAGCCAACCTTTGGAGGCACCTCCGGATTGTGACTCTGGTTAACCTTTTGGTTTCGGCTTTGGCTTTTGATTTCTTGGCTCCAACACCTGGCTATTCGCGTTCTGACTGTGACTCTGGCTCAGGTTTCTGGCTCTGAGCTGTGACTTGCCATAGCTGGAGCCAACTCTAACTGGCAGGGCAGATTGTCGCTCTGGCTATTAGGCCAGATTGCCTGCGACTTGGTCGCTGACAGTGGTGACACTTTTATGCTGTGCAGTGGCTCACTGAGGTATCTGTGCACTGAAGCAGAAATTTGAGGTTTTGGTTTGCTGTTGCTGTGATATTTTGATGTGGCTCAGTGGCTTCATATGGTGAGGTGACGCACAGTCAGTTATGTTTTCATGCGTTGGTCTCTCTTTGGTGACATGCATATATATGCCCAAGCTGCCCCATAGCTAAGACCTCCGATGAGTATAATGACGTTCTCCCAAAGATGTGTCACAATAGTTCAAGCTTCCCATTGTGTATTAGGACAGTGGTTTTCAACCTTTTGCAGATCTCAACAAACTTGGCCTCATGTTAGGAGCCAACAGGACACATCAGCCCACTCTCCACAGGCCAAATCCAGCCACTTCCCCAGCTCTCCACCACACATTTACCACTGAGTGGTAACGTATTAATGTGGCCCGACACAGTGGTTGAGAACCACTGGTGTGTTAGCAGCATATTTGCTGCTGTGTTGTTGGTCACACCTAGATTAGGGCCCCAGTTCATCAAGGCTTCACATGATGTTACCATTGCACCTAGATGCCAAGGTCATGGAGTCAGGACATCATTATTCTAGGTGCTATAAAATGAATTTCCATACCTTAGAGAGTTTAATTTCCCTGAACTCTTGCACTGAATGAGGGAAAGTTCACCACATTTCAGAGAGGTAGCTGCGTTAGTCTCATTCAGCAAAACAAACAAGGAGTCCTGTGGCACTTTTAAAGACTAGTAAATACATAAAAAAAAAATGTGTTAGCCTTTAGAAGTTTAAATCATTGATGAAGTCTCTTTAACAACTGAAATAATTATTAATTCCGGAAAGATATTTTTAAACTAGTAATTTTGTCTTAGGGTTTTCTTTTTTTTTTTTTTTACATTGACATCAATTAATAGCTTAATAGTTTTCCAACCTTGCCATGGAGATGGGAGTTAGCGTGAGGGCCATGGGCAAGGTATGAGGCCAGATAGAAATGGGGAGGTGATGAAAGCTATGATCTTGGATTCCTCACACCTCATGCTGCAAACATCCTCTTGCTGCTCCATTAATTTGGCTTCTTGAAAACCACCCTTCTTCTCTTGGCATTCCTGTAGTTTCCCTCGATATAGCTGGTCATGGGAGCAGCTCATATGTACATACAAAGCAATATTCTCAGGCAGCCGAGCCTGCTGGCGCTAATTTAGGTCTATTCCTTGGGCACTCAAAGCAACAAGAGCACACACATCCAGGACCCTGTAGCCACCAATGTATAAAGAAAAAAGAGAAAGCTGACAAATAAAATATCCCCAAGAACGCAGGATTAAAACAGAAGAGAGTGACTAGGATAGGAAAGGGAAAACTGACAGAATAAGAGTGTGACTGTACTGAGACTTGGTTAGAAAGGATCTTGGGAGGAAAGGGATTCTCTTCCAATCTGTCAAAGGAAAGAAAGATAAGGAGCCACTACCATAAATGACCATCTATCAGTTATTATTTCGTTCATAGCAGCAAAGCCTCCAGAGATAGCAAGCACTTTCCAGTCATTGAAGGAGGGGCAGTTCATGCCCTGGTGAGCTCACAGTATAAAGACATACAGACAGAAGTTAGAGAAAGGGAAACAACAAATAAGGATTTGAAAAAAAACCACAGAACCATTAGCTCCACTAACCGCAGAATGACAGAAATGGGTCTTTAGAGAGACTTAAAGAATAGAATAACAAAGCAACGGTTGCCATGAACAGATTGTTTCACAGCTCACATATCCAGGGACAAGAGATGTGGTGTGACAACAGCTGGGTTTGCAGTTGTCTGTCTCTCTATGTTACAGAGTGTTTGAATAGATATTGTACTCATCCTAGGCCTTGGCATTTCAGGATTATTCTTTGAGGCTTTGAGTTTGGGGAAACAGTAGTTGAGACAGTATTTAACTTTTGCATGTTACCAGGAAATGTGAATTTCAGCTGAAAAAAATACAGCTTTATTAAGCCAACAGCCCCAAGAAATTTTCTGGAATTGGAACAAAAGTTAAAAGCTAGTGACTCAAATTCAGGATTGGCATAAATAGGAGATCCTGTTTCAGTTTTGACTGTCCCCTTGACGTGCTGAATTGAACCTAAAACGCAAAATGAAACTTAGGAGTTCAGCCAGCCTCCTGAAAAATGAAACTGAAGATTTGTACAGCTTTAGTATTTGTATGGTATCCCCGCCTACCTGTGATATTATAAAGCACTTTTGCTTGGTGACACCCAGAGCAGCTTTATTTTTTTTGTGACGCCTACTGGCAGTGGCTTGCACAGAAATGCTGTCTGCACCTCTGCTGTCAGGTTTAGAAAGGCTTCAGGGCGGAGAGCAAAATAAGAATGGAGAAGGGAATTTCTTAGTTAGGCAGTTTCTGTGCTGAGCCAGCCCTATTGACTCAGCCACATAATCAGATTAGTTCAGGTGTATCTTTGCCCTTATTAACAGTGGTATTAACGGGGGTGGCTTTTATTAGGATGCCACATGCTATGCGCTGGACACAAACACACGGCAAGAGGCAATCCCTGTCCCAGCAAGCTCGCAGTCTAAATAGGAAACGTAAACGAAAGGAAGGATGGGACATGGAGGCCAAGTGTGACTTGGCCAAGGTTACCCAGCAGGTCAGGTACACAGACGGGAATAGTTCTCCGCTCCCCAGACTCCCGTCCAGAATCCAATCCACCGACTAGACCTTACTTCTTCCCATCAGTGCAAACCTCCCCAGCAGCCTAGTATTTAGTCTGGAAGCACTATTTGTATTGGTGAGAAAATCTTCTGTATAGAGATTGCGGGCAAGAAGCCCAATTACTGATAACTGTGGTCAGTTTTGTAAAGAGGATATTCTCCCCCTGGAAACTGGACTGAGATTCACCTTTACGCAGGGTTGGGCTAACCTAGAACGTGTCAACCGAGTGTAAATGAACACATGCTGTTCTCTAGTTCTCAGGCGTCCTGAAACAATGACTCAGAGGTGTGAATTCCCTGCTTTCACCATGGCAATGTTAACTCTGAAACCTAAAGATAGCGGTGGCCAGGAAAACATTAACTCTTTTCCTCCTGATCATGTTAGCAGCACTTGTACCTTACAAGTGCAAAAATCTGTGGCCCGTTAAAAAATTGAAAATCTGAGTACAGTGTACAAATAAATAGTACATAAATTAAATACGTGGGCTGTTATACATAATTCTAATTAATGAATGAATTATTCTCTAGTTTAATTTAAGTGAAGATGTTAGGGTACATCTACACCACTGCTCCCTCTGAGCTGTGCGCATGTGCGTGCGCACACAGGTCATGAAACCCACGCACACAACAAAATAAAGTGCGCACAAAAAAATTCAATAGTGCTAATATTGGTGCCCACAAAGAAATTTTTTTGTGCGCACAAAGAAATTTTTTGCGCTCACAGCCTACAAATAATTAGAGGGAACATTGATCTATACTTGAGCCTTAGGTCAATTTAAGGAAGGTTAAGTCGATCTACAGACTCCTGCAGCCACACTGGGTTTTTAAGTCGACTTAAGCTCTTCCTTAGGTCAACTTAATGACACCACCTCTTAAAGCTGACTTAACGCTTATGTCAACCTTATTAAGTCAACTAAAGCAAGTGTAGACGGGGAAAGCCCTTAAGTCGACTGAATTGGCCTCCAGGGGCACTTCTCCGGTGCAACGTGGGACAGCTACTCACAACGCACTCCTCTGTCAACTTAGCACCTGCCAGTGTGGATGCAGGCAGTCAAAAGGAGTTTTCAGTCTGGACTCTCTATGTCGACTTAACAAGGAGAACTTTAAAATGTCTTAAGTCAACCTTGTTAGGTTGATTTAACAGAGCCTCCAGTGTAGACATACCTTTAAACAGCTGTCAAACTTCTGCTAAGAGTATGTCAGAGCCTAGGGATCTGGCAGTAGCATTTTGGTCCGATGCTCGACCCTGTGGTCGGCTCACCAGACCACACTGCTTCTCAATATCCCACTAGAAACCAGCATCAGTGAATCGGTCAGGGTTTGCACAGGTAAAGCCTACACAGAGCTGGCCTTCTGTCTCTCTGAATCACTGATGATTGGAGGTATGACTCAAGTTGAAAGTTTTGCCTACTGACTCACGAGCAAAGAGACAGCCCTGTGGGTGGAATGACAGTGACACGTTTGGTTTCTTTTCTTTTAACTTTCAGGATTTGAGTCACATTAAATTAAAATAAATCCTCCAGGGGCCCTTTTGTGTGGACCTTAAGGAAGTATATAATGTCAGTGCAACTGAATCTATGGTAATTTCTGCAGACCTTTCCACACAGCACATTCCCTTTGGTATTGCTTTCCCTTAGGGAGATTTCATGTGACAAGTCTTCCTGTGCAATGGCACTCTTTTGTATTTGACTTCTGAAAAAAGTCACTCCTACAAGGGACTATTTTCCAGGGTTTCAAGGATCATTGTAGGATGACAGTGCTTGCTGGAGGAGCTCTTCTAGCTTTACACCACTAACATGGAAAAAAATCTTGGGCTAGGTTCTCTATTGCTCCTATTCTCTATGGCTAAAAAAATTCTGGTGATACGTATGGGCTGGGAAATACCTGAAGCTTCCTAGCAGGGAATTGTTTCATCTTGGGGGAGTCTCCAGCATTTGTAAACCACTGTAGCTAGCTCTTATGCCCCTCCATATGGCCCGGGGGTAAGAGGTGTTTTGGGACATGGTCACAGCACCGTGCACTTTTGCTCTTCTCTGTTGGCAGATAACACCTTGAAGGCCACAGCTAGTGAGCGTACTTTATGGCAATTTCCAGGTACTAACTCCAGAATTGTGAAACTGGATCCTGCTCCTCCATAAGACCTCACCTCCCCCCTCCAGCTCTGCTGTGTGTGGAAGAAACTACAGCAGAGAACCTGGACTCTTGTTTTTTATGGTGTAACACAGTGCAGGTGAACATGTTAGTGTGACAGATCTGGAGAGCAAAGTCCTTTACTTGCAGAACAGGTGTTGTATGGCAGCGGTTTTCAAACTTTTCTTCTTGGGACCCAGTTGAAAAAAAATAATTTACACCTGTGACCCAACAATTACATATTTGAGCAATGCATTCCAGTCTTTTGGTGGCAGCTGCAGGGGGTGCTGTGACTGAGTTCCTGAGGGCCTGTGACCCAGTCCTGGATCCCAACCCTAAGTCTGAAAACCACTGTTGTATGGTGACCAGCCACGGAGGCCACGCCACACTGCCCCTGACATAACTGGATGGAACACCTCCAAAGTGTGAGAAGATTAGCTGGCTTTCATCATGCTCTTTCAGTTTTCATCCTCTGCAGTGACATTGATGTCAGAGATGGCTATTAGTGCCAGTGTTTTTGAAGTCTGTCTGTTAGGACTTGTAATGATCCCATTCTCTTTGTAGGACGCTGAACATCCATCACTTGGTAACAAGTTTTAATCACTAATAATCTGGCCTGCATTTGAACTAGCATTCTGGAATGGGAAGGGGTGCATCTATGCACAATTCGCTTTCACCAAAACCCTCCATTACTTTTACTGCAGGTTTAACATTATGAAGTTAATCGTGTCTATGCACCACAATGCCGGATTGAGCACAAATGAAAGTGAAGTGATGAAATCCCATTGAAGATCAATGGGAGGTGGGTGCATTTGAAAATCTACCCCAAAAAGAATATGCATTAGGTTTTGCATGTTGTATTCATATCACACATATCATTTTCCAATAATTTATGAACTGCACAAGGTGGAGGAAGGCAATGGAGAGGAAGGCCTGCCCAGTGTCCTTCCCACTGAAAGTAATCATGTCCAAGAATTCACTTAATCCAAATCTGTTTTTCTACCAGGGCTGTTTCTGTTAGTCTCATACATCTAGAATTCATCTCTCTCCGGATAGTGTTGGGTCTTTTTGTGTTTTTCTTTTGAGCTTGTTAAATTTTGTTTCAGACGTGGATTGGGTCACCTTTACTTGAAATTCTAGGCCAGTGGTTCCCAACATTTTCTCTTCCATGGCACACCTTGCTACTTTTAATTAATTTCAGGCACACTACCATATAGTTGCTGAATGAACTTATGAATATTCATGAACCAATGAGCCAATCCAGAGCTCTTTAAGTAGTTTTTCAAAAAATTTTGTGGCACACCCGTGTGTTGTGGCACACTGGCTGGGAAACACTGCTCTAGGCATCAGTGATATGAAAGGTCTTGCTGCTGTCCTGTAGCAGAGGGTTGCTGTCTGTGACTTTCACTAATACTAGAATAATGAATTTCATTACTTTCTGAATTTGGACAGAAAGGCCACAGTTCATCAAGATACCACATGAGGCTACTTACCTATTTAAAGTTAGGCAGATGCTTAACCACCTTGCTGAATGAGGGCCTGGAGGAAGACAATAAACCTGATTTTTAATCCTGAGTTTCATCTTCCTGTTGTTAAAAGGAAAGGAAGGGGGAATAAAACCAAACTAACTCAACATTACCCAGCAGTGTTGGAGAAGGGCAGAAGCACTGCGTAAAACACTAAGGTGATTTATTCCAAAGGCGTAGCTGTGTCAGTCTAGTTCAGCAACACAAACAAGGAGACTTGTGGCACTTTTAAAGACTAACAGATTTATTACTGCATGAGCTTTTGTGGGAGAAAGCCCAGTTTCATCAGATGCTTGAAGATGGAGTGGATTTCTCCCACAAAAATGCATGCGATAAATAAATATCTTAGTCTTTAAAAGTACCACAGGACTCCTTGTTTGTTAAGATGATATAGATATTTTTGATGGTGGAAGAAACAGAATTAACATCCCATAGGCAGAAGTCTATGCTCAGTTGCACTAGTGCAAGTCAACAGTAACTTCTGGGACTTGAAAGACATACTGAATTTGAAGGACTGGATTCTCTCCTGAACTGTGATGAGCTTTGTGTATATATGCGTGCGTGTGTTACGGTTCCCTGGCTGATTCACAGGTTGCCTTGTCCATGAACGTAGGTTTGTTCTAACTTGTATCAGCTGATGTTGGTCCTGTCTGATGGATCTGTATGTACACATAGATACCAGAATTTTAACTTCCTGTGGTCAGTGTGTTTTAAAGTGGACTTCAAGGGTTTATTATGGTTTTTGGTTGTTCTAATAGACCAGTTGAAGCATCTCTAATTACATCTGGTGTGTAAGTGCTTTTATTTTGTACTATAACAGTCAAACTCGGATCTCATTGGTTCAGGAGCCAAATTAAAAGTCAACAAGGGCCACAATAAGCCACAATAGTGTGAATTCATTGTTTTGTTTCCTTCCCCCCCCACTGCCCAATTCTCACAGAAAAATGACCAAATATTCTGCAGTTGGTTAATAACACAGGAAAAGCATCCTGATTGATTAATAATGTAGATTGATTAATTCAATCACACCCTTTTTTAATATCATGTGCTGCAAAGAGCCACAGGAGACACATCAAAGGGCCACTTGCAGCTCATGAGCTTCAATCTGAGTATCATGGGACTAGAATCTACCATCCTTACATGGAGTAACATTACACTCTGCAAGTTCTCGTATTGAAATCACTGATACACTGATCCAGTATGGCAGTTCCTATATTATATTTATTATTTGAGCTGAACTCATCTTTAACATTTTGGTGGGAGAAACCAGGTGGTGCTGTTTCACACAATTCCCTCCCCCCCACCTTTCTTTTTTTAAAATAGTGCAATTGTATTGTCCTTAGGTTTTGATGATTAATTTTTTGGAGGGGGGAGGGGCATTGCAAACAGCGGCACAGCTTGCTTTAATTTTTCTAACTAGAATCTATTCTTAAGGTGGCAGTGCTTCTTGGAAATCAGACACTGGTGGCTTGGCTGAGATTACTGGAGGAGGGGTTTGCCTGCATGCCATTTATGACCACCTCTGTTCCAGAGCTAATGCGTATAATGTAAATGAAATAACTTACAACCAAATGTATATATATCCTACTGACTTCTGTTCCAATGCAACACTGATCACTTGTTTGTAGCTAGATCCCATAGTTGCAGGAAGAATACTCACTGTGGTACTCTGGAAGATCCTTCAAATGCCCTTTAATATTTGTAGAAAACAGTTAAGAGCCAAGCAAGGTTTTACTCTGGCTTTACTCAGACAAACTGCCAGTGATGCTAGAGCAAATGTTCCTTGCTCACTGATGTCAATATCTGTTTCCTTGAGTAAACACTGATTAAGGATTGCAGAATTTGGTCTTAACCTTCTCCTGTGTGGCATACTTTGTCTGTAGAAAACCACATCATCCAGCTGGGTTCCAAATCTTGATGTCAAGAGCAGGTCACGGCATAACTAGCTGAGACTGCAGTTCAGGGCAAATTAAATATAGAGGTGTTAATGCCAGCTCCAATTAACACCGAGAGGATTCAGGAGCTAACACTGACAACAGAAACAGGTTCCTGTGAAACATCTATGGCACATGTACAAATTGCCATATATTTTTTTTAAATTATCCAAATGTCCCAGTTAAATGCATGCAGTTTTAAATATTATGAGCCAGACTCCTCCCTCCTGAACTCCTCTGAAGACTGTGGTGGACAGATGGCTGTTACAAAGCTGCTCAATTTGCGACAGCCCTGAGGCTGCTCTAAGTTATGCTGTGGGCTGAGTAGGTCTCTCCTATGACCCAGATTTAGGGAACTGCTAAGATGCGTTAAGGACACTTTTGCATCCACAACCCTCTCTGTCCATTCTTGTATCAAGTGCAGGAGCTGAGCAATTGAGAATCCAGCCTGAACATTTTAGGGCTCAGTGCTGTGAGCAGACTCTGCAAAGACCTTCTAAGCATACAGCTTTCTACTGGGAGTCGTCCCACTGAAGGGTACTTTACCATAGTGGTGGCTAATCAGTAGAGATAGCTGCAAATTTTCCAGTGGAAAGGTCTTCCATTAGAAAATGCCATTTTGTGTAAATCAAAGCTTCTTGAGGGAACATGTCAATTTCAATAACATTTTGTTTAGGAAAAGAAAAAATAACCATACCATTTTTTGAAACATTTAGTTTTGACATTTTCTGAATGGAATGTTTTGCCATTTTGCTTTGAAACAAATTTTTGTTTAGAAATGTATTTTACTGTATATTAATGTTGACATTGAAATGAAATGTTAAGAATGACTTGAGCAACCCTTTTTTTTTTTTAAAAAAAAGCAAACTTCATTTTGCAGGCAGTTTCAGAATTCTTTGTTTTTCCTCTAGTTTGAACAAAAACTTTTAAAAATGTGGAATTTCCCATGAAACAGGAATTTCTGTTCCTCCACAGCTCTATTAATCAGAATTGTCATCATTGCCACATTGTTCCTAGGTTAGGAAAACTACGTTCAGGTACTCTAAGGATGAAAGTCTCAAACACACCAATAGTGGTGCAAAGCTGGCTTGTGGACACCTCACAGTAGTAAAGGCTACTCACAGTAGTAAGCATTTGTAGCACCAGATCCTTAAAAAAGGAATTAATAGTTACTCTTCTCTCATACTGTGCTCCCTAAAATTTTCCTGGCAGTTTTTTTCCCCAAAGGGTAGAGGCACTAATTCCTGTGTCCTGGCTCCTTTCTAACATAAATGATTCCATGATGCCTCTCTGAAAATAAACTAGATCACCCACTTAGCTGGATTCAAAAAGGATAACTGTGTTAGTCTAGTCCTGCAAAACAAACAAGGAGTCTGGTGACACTTTTAAAGACTAACACATTTATTTACCGCATGAGCTTTTGTAGGAGAAAATCCCACTTTGTCAGATGCTTGAAGATAGGGAACATGGGAGGATGTAGACTGGTAGGAGCATGTCACCTGTTTTGCAATTTGAGCAAGATGTCAGAGCTGAAGTCTCTCTCTCATTGCCCACCATTATGGTATCTGAATGCCCAGTAGGTATCAGTATGCAAAGTGCTGTAGGATCTTTAATAACTACATATAGCTACAATGTGGAATTTAAAATCTCACCTGAAAAATACCACTTCTAGCAGCAGAATGCTCTATAATCCCCTGGTAGAGGATGGGTTTGTTACAGAACCAGAGAAGAGTGTCACCTACTGAACCATCCATGCCACTTGCTGTGGCACCTGGCTTTTTCCTTCGAGGGCTGACACAAAACAGTGACACATCCTAACCTGAAAGAGCTGTTGGGACTGCCCTTTGAGGTGGCATGTCTACTGACTGAATCCAGGTTATAATCACAGCTGTTTTTCCTCGATGTGAATAAAATTCCAGCTATTTTCCATCATCAGAACCTCATTAGGCTGTGCAATCTACTAATTGATGAACACAGGCCTGACAACTTGCATAAGAGGGAAAGACAAAACTCGACCCGGGACCTGCCAATCAATGTCACAGCCATCACTGGCTAGAAGTGAACTTTGACTTCTTGCAAGAATGATGCTGATTGTTTCAAATGCAAGGAGAAAAATGGAACCGCGGTTAATTATATCATCAATGTCAGCTCACATACCCTAATGGGACACCTGCAGGATGGAAAAAAATAAAATCACTGCAGCTCATGGAGTCCTGCTGCCATGAACTTAGATTCATCACTTTGTCGAACATATGACCTATTGGAAATTCTTCATAGGCCACTACGATACAGCTTTATACTGACTAGCTCAATACAAGTAAACTATCTCACCAACTTTTTCACAGAGCACTTTGAATGCTTAGGGACCCGATGAAATGCTGCATTGTGAAATCCATTGTCCGACAGAAGTGTGTGGTGGCCAAGACGCAGCCCTCTTTGACGCCAGATACTGATTTAAAAGGTGCCAACGTCCGATTTCCCAGACATACCTGGGCAATGGTTCTACTAGGCAGCTTTCTATCTAAGTTCAGCAGAGTGGCTGGGGCATCTGCACCCTTTGGGTATGTCTAAACTTAAAAGTTATTTTGAAATAAGGAGGCTTACTGGGAAATAACTTTTTTCCCATCTGTGCATGTATTTTGTTATTTTGAAATAAGCGTTTCATTAGTTCAAAATAATGAAGTTCTATTTCGAAATAATAAAACCTGCAGTTATTTCAAAGTAGTAATTATTCTGAAATTATTATTTTGAAATAAGCCATTCCAAGCTGTGGGATTGGCTTATTTCAAAATAATGGTCCTATACTTTTCCCTGCATTCCCCTATTTTGAAATAGAGAGTCTAGTGAAGACTCTCCATTTTGAAACAACTCCTACTTTATTTCAAAATAGAGTCTTCACTAGATTCCTATTTTGAAATAATAAATTCAAAATAATGCTAATTCAAAATAATTATTTTGAAATAAAATCAAAATAGTTATTTCAAAATAACTATTTCAAAATAACTTTGACAGTGTAGACATAGCCTTTAAAGCCTTTCACAGCATGACTTGGTCAACTGAATCAAACAGTGTTAATAGCAACATGCCCTATATGTAGGGGCTTCTTTAATGCAGCATGTATCTCCAGCAACAAATGGAGGGCCCAAATGACCTGTGTCGTGGACCTCCTCCTCACGAAGCCTGACTATTGGGGGATGATGTTTCCTACGTAGCAGGGGCTCCACATGCCCCAGCAGAACATGCAAACAGAAGAGGTCATTGAGAAGAGGTTGCAAAATAAATCAGTACAAAATTCCAGGAGTGTTTGCTAGAATTAAAGAATGAATTACCTGCAGCTATATACCTTACTACATGCATGGCCCCTCCCACCGTTCCATCTGAGCACCACACAGTCTTTAAGATGGTTCCCCTCATAGCACCCCCCAAGGTGCCGTTATCTTTCTTGTGCTGATTGGGAACTAAATGCCATTCCGGACGTCACACTGAAGTCTATGTCAGAGATGGGCCTTGCACCCAGATCTCCACCTACCTAGGTGAGTGTCCTTCTTACTGGAGCAATCTCCTTCTCCTGCATTCATAGCCCTCAAAACACAAGAATGCACAGGAGATACAAATATTGTCCTGCTCCCCGCCCACACCAGGATGTGCTCTGATGTTCAGATTTTATTTAGTCCCTCTCAGGCAAATTCCCATTTATTTCAATTATTCATTCACATTTATAGCCAATTCATGATGTTCTTATCTCCAGGGAAACAAATATGCTCTTGGGTTTTGATTTAGCCTAGCGAAATAGATTTCAGTTAACATTTTAACCTGGATCCGTGATGTGATTACAAGGCAGTATAATGAATCACCCTTTGACTCAGCTGCGTAACATTTGAAAACTTACTGGGGAGGGAGACAGACACACAAATTCCTGCACAGAATGTTCATATAGATGCACTTGTTCAGTCTGTGTGGGCTAGAAATTATTACATCCTATCTGGTTCCTTTGTCCATTTACTTCAGATCAGGGAGCAGGCACAGATTACTTACAAAATCTTTACTGATGATTCCAGTGTGCGATTAAAATAGACAGAAACCACCCAAGATAGAGGAAATCTGTTAGTAGATGGTCTGAACCTTGATGTGTCTTGGTGCATTGAAACTGCCATAAATTAGAGATTCATGGACAATTAGGATTGGAAGGGACCTCAGAAGGTCATCTTCTAGTCCAACACTTGCTCAAAATAGGAACAAACCCAGCTAAATCATCTCAGCCAAAGCTTTGCAAAGCCACACCTTAAAAACCTCTAAGGATGGAGATACCACCAACTCCCTAGGTAACCCATTCCTGGACTTCATCACTCTCTTCCTCATATTGTGTGGCCCAGTGCTGTTGTCCAGGAGATGACCACACCTGTAAGGCAAGGGCAAAAATATATATATTAAAAAAGCATTAGCTACTT
This sequence comes from Podocnemis expansa, assembly GCA_007922195.1. Classification (NCBI taxonomy): domain Eukaryota; kingdom Metazoa; phylum Chordata; order Testudines; family Podocnemididae; genus Podocnemis; species Podocnemis expansa. The sequence continues at coordinate 73,658,824 of ML681964.1, forward strand.
CAACTTTTTCCATTTGATCTGTCACTAAGCTGCCTCGCTTATTCAGTAAGGGGTCCATATTTTCCCTGATCTTCGTGTTGTTAACATACTTGTAGCAACCATTTTTGTTACCTTTCATATTCCTTGCTAGGTGGAACTCCAGTTGTGTTTTGGCCTTCCTGATTTCACTCCTGCAGGCTCTAGCAATATCTTTATACTTCTCCCAAGTCATCTGTCCAAACTTCCACTTCTTGGAAGCTTCCTTTTTGTGTTTAAGTTCACTGAAGATTTCTCTGGTAAGCCAAAGTGATCACCTACCATAGCTGCTATTCTTTTTGCGTATCAGGGTGGTTTGTTCCTGTGCCCTCAATAAGGTTTCTTTCAAACACGGCCAGCTCTCCTGGACTCCTTCCCCCCCCCTCATATTAGCCTTCCATGTGATCCTGCCTATCAGTACCCTGGGGGAGTCAAAGTCTGCTTTTCTAAAGTCCGGGATCTGTGTTCTGCTGTTTTTCTTTCTTCCCATTCTGATCTTGATCATCTCATGGTCACTGCTGCCCAGGCTACCACCCTCTTCTACTTCCCTAACTAATTCTTGCCTGTTCAGGAGCAGCAGATCAAGAGGAGCACAGTCCTTAGTTGTTTTATTTCCAGCACTTGCACCAAGAAGTTGTTCCTTACACTCTTCAGAAACTTCCTGGATTGTCTGTGCTCTGCTGTCTTGCTCTGCCAGCAGATGTGAGGGTGACTGAAATCACCCATGAGGACCACGGCCTGTGATCTGGAAACGTGTGTTAGTTGTCTGAAGAAATCTTCAACTACCTCATCGTCCTGGTCTCATGGTCTATAACAGATGCCTAGAGCCCTGCACAGATACAAACATCTGGATCCGTATCCGATCTGCCTCTGCAAGAAATGGTCCGCAGATATCCATGTTGTATCCATGGATGCGGCTATAATGCGGATATCCGCATATTTGCAGGGTGCTACAGATGCCCACCGTGACATCACCCTTTTTATTCTCGCCTCTAAACTTAACGCAGAGACTCTCACCAGGTTTTTCTCCAGTTTCATACTGGAGCTCTGAGCGATCATATTACTCTGTAACACACAGCTGAACTCCTCCATTTTTTCTCTTCTGCTTGTCCTTTTCGAACAAGTTGTATCCATCCAGGACAGTGCTCCAGTCAGGTGAGTTTCCCCAGTAAGTCTCTTCTTACAATCACATCGAAGTGCTATGATTGTGTCAGGATTTCCAGTTCCTCTTGCTTATTTCCCAGGCTTCTTGCATTTGTGTAGAAGTGTAACCTTTGGCTGGGCTAGAATTCATTTAACTGCCCTTCTCCAGTGCCTCAACACCCCCCCCCCCCAAACTCTCCTACAGAGAAGCAGCTGGAGACCCAGGATTTGGTCTGTAAGGGACTCACAGCAAGATTATTCAGTTACCCTCCCCACAGTAAAATACTACCTAAGAACAAACATAATGAACTTTATTAACTATTAAAATGATAAATATTATCATAAGAAAACAAAATGAATTTAAACAGAACAATCCCCACAGAAACCCTTGAGAAAGAAACCGAAGAGTCCCAAAGTTTAGGTGGAGTTCACCCAAATCTCAGGTGCAGTCTTGGATCAAGTCCAAAGGCTTGAGTTGCAAGAAGCAGCAATCCTCTTCTTTGGGTACAGGGATCTTAAGTAGAAATCCATGGATGCTTCAACCAGCACCATCCAGTCAGTTTGCCAGTTAACCAGCAATCAGTCACATATCCATATGAGAAAACTCTGCTGCAAAATGCTCACAGCAGGGAGAAAATATCTTGCTGTCCACTCCTGTTTCAGCTTTTCCCAATCACATGCTGAACACATAGGCTCTTATTGCAATTCTGTGGCTGCTGTTTTCATAACATCTGACCACAGCAGCAATAGACAACCTAGTGGAGCATGCTCAGTGCAACCACCCGCTTAATTTCCAGAAGCTTCTAGATCTGGGCAGCCAAATCTGCCCGGCAACATAACCCAGCCTCAAGAGATCCCTAAAAAAGAGAGCTCCTTCAGGCATGTGGGTTACACAAGCACCTGAGGTAACTAGCCAATTGCCCGACCTTCTCAGTATGAATTAGGAAGCCTCACCTGCTGCACCCTCCTCCTCGTGTTTCCTCCTGGTGTTTCACTTCCCCACTTACCTCTGGGCTTGCATCCGCATCCCCCAGTGAACCTAGGTTAAAGCCCTCCTCACTAAGGGTACGTCTAATCTGTACATTGGAGCCTTAGGTTGACTTAAGAAAGCTTAAGTTGACCTACAGACCGCCATGGCCACACTGGGCTTTTATTGCATTGACTTAAAGGCTTCCTTAAGTCAACTTAATAACACCACCTCTTAAGGTTGACTTAATGCTTAAATCAACCTCATTAAGTTGACTTAAGCCAGTGCAGATGGCGAATAGCCCTTAAGTCAACTTAATTGGCCTCCATGCCCCCTCCCAAAGTTCCTGGCTGCCAGGAAGGGTCAACCTAGCACATGCCAGCGTGGACGCAGGTAGTCAACAGGAATGTCCAATGTGTACTCTTGAAGTTGACTTAACAGGTTTGACTTTAAGTCAACTTAAAGTTGACCTTGTTAAGTCGACTCAACAGAGCCTCCAATGTAGACATACCCTAAGTTAGCAAGCCTGTCTGTGAAGATGCTCTTTCTTCTCTTCAGTAGGTGATCCTCTCTCTTCCTAGAAATCCTTAGAACTACATCCCATGGTCAAACAATCCAAAGCCCTCTCTTCAACATCACCTGCCTAACCATCCATTTACTTCCATAATTTCATGGTCCCTACTGGGGGTCTGTACCTATGTGATAGGAGGCTGGGCAGTGGATCTGCCCATCTAATTTGTTATGTCCTGCCCACCTCAGTGGCATCTCACTTGTTTTGAACAAAGTGATAGGACAGCATTGGCTGAAATGACTGCAGGCTTTGTAACAACCACAGCCAGAAACAGAAACCATTCTGTGCCGGAGAATTCTGGAGGCTGCACTTGTAATGCAGTTGAATTTATACATAGCTTCAGGCAAGGAGTTGCTGGAATCAGATGGTGCATGAATGTGAAGGACAAAACTTCCAATGGGTGCACCATTAGACATTAGCCAAGCTGCCACAAATAAAGGGAAACAGGAGCACTGAAAGGACCACTCTGGCTAGAAACCTGCAAGCAATCAAGGGGGTGTCACACTGCAACCAGGATTATCCAGATCTCATTTATTTGATCTCCGCCTCCCCACCCTCATCCACAGGCTTTAGCTGGGCACCTGACCATAAATATGAACAGGAGGAGATTGAATTCAGAGATGAAATCCCACTCTCACTGACATTGTTGGGAAGTTTGCCATTGACTTCAGCATTGCACAATTCACCCCAGCTGGTTTCTGTCCTTGACTGCTCCTTTCCTTGAATCATCGGAGCCCAGACTTTCACAACGTGGAGCAGAGAGCACAGCCTAGACTTTGTGTTGTCTGTGCTGGATCAGCTGCATGGTTACTGTGTGTCTGGGGCACTGAGGTCTGGTCTGGGTAGGGCTGTGTCATGCTGTGGCGATGCTTGTCTAGTTTTGTCTTGTTAAAGACTCATGCAAGCACTAACACCCTGTGGCAGATGACAATTTATACAACAAATGCCCGTGCCTAAATAAATAGCGGCGGGGGGATGACCCCAGTCATATTGATATCAATGGGAGTTCTGCTTTTGGCTTCAGGAAGGCCACCTATGGTGTTTGAGGATGGGCGGGAGAGCTCTTGGAGAAATGGGGTCTAGAGGAGTCTTGTGATCTTGGCTTCTGGGTACCTCTCAGCTGCCTCAGTCCTGCGGAGCTTCAGGGATACTCCTGGACAGTCTTTCTCTCTAGCACAGGGAGAGCTGGGCTGGTGGGTAGGGTGGGTTTTGGCTCTGCACCTCCTCCCACACACCTCGAGTGGCCCAGCTGCCGCCCAGCCAAAGGCACATGGGCCATCACAGACAGGAGCCTCTGGTTTCCATGTTTTACTGAATTGACCCACTAGACACCATGCTAGTTTTGCCGGACTAGACTAATACAGCTACCCCTCTGGAATTTGTCCTCATGCAAGAGCCGACCTAGTGATAGTCTGGCATGAAGCCTCAGCAGCATGGACTTCGGCTGCCTGAGTAAGTACCCAGGACTCTGGTTGGGCTTGGACAACCCTCTTTGATGCCCCTGCTGCTACGGCATCATTGCTGTGGCTCCCTAAGCTAGCCAAGTTCAGGCTAGCCTGGGCGCGTCTACACGTGAAACAGTGACATCTCTGGTTGCTGTGTCAAAGCACTCTCAGCCAGTATCTGGCTCCCATTTGGATAGGATCTGAGCTCTTCACAATCTTTAAAGTGTTTCTTCTCGGAGGCAGGGCTGTTTTCCCACTTTCCAGAGGGAGAATTGAGGCAGTGGGGAGGGATGTAAATCTCATACAGCAGCTCTTTAGATGAGGTGAAGAGCTTAATAATGGGACTAGTGTTGTTCTATGGAACAGCATGGCTATGTCTTACACTAGAAGGTTCAGTTAAGTCAGCTTAACAAGGTCAACTTTTTGTCAACTTAAAGTCGACTTAAAAATAAAGTTGACTTAACAAAGTCTTCTTAAAGACTATGCCCACACTGGAGGGCTCCGTTAAGTCAACGTTATAGGTCAACTTAACAAAGCCTACGGTGTAGACAAGCCTATCTACAACACGTTGAGTCAGCTTAATAAAGTTGACTTTAATGCTTAAGTTGACTTAAGGGCTGGAGTTAAGTCGACTTAAGCAAGTGCTTAAGTTGACTTAATCAAAGCCCAGTGTGGCCATGGCTTTCCTTAAGTCGACTTAAGGAAGGTTAAGTTGACTTAGGGCTCCAGTGTAGACCTGCCTGGTGAGTGGCATTTGGGGAGACTGTAGATGTTAACCACTACATGTGTGTGCTACGCAGCTCTATTTAATGAGGAGGGGCAAGGACGGGATGGGGTCACTGGAGCCACCACTGTACTGGAAGTGGGTGGGCTGGGAGCTTCAGCCACATCCAAGGGAGCAGAGTGTTTACCAGCTGCTCATCTACGTACAGCTCATAAATAGGTTGAGACTAGGAGGACACGCAGGGCCCTCACTACCCAGCTAGTAGCAGTGTTCTGCTGACATGTGGCGCGCCTCCTGCGAGAAGGAAGATGTGAGGTTGTCACTTCATACGCTGTGATTTCTTGGTTGTTCTCCTTTGCTCTACCTATTATTGTAGCACCTAGGAGTCACAGAACACAGCCCCATTGTGCTAGGTGCTGTATAAACACAGAACCATGCTCCCTACTATTTATTTATCACATGAGCTTTCATAGGAGAAAATCCCACTAAATTTGTTTAGTCTTTAAAAGCCCCACAGGACTCTTAGTTTGTTGTGCTGAACCCGACTAACACGGCAGCCCCTCTGGAACTTATCCCTCATGTTGTAACTTTTATGCTAGGTTCTCAGGGAGCTTTTCCCACATTCGTGAATCAAGCCTCAGAACTGCCTGTCAGGCAGGAAGTGAGTAAGGCCTGGAACAAATCTAGGGCAATTACATCATGGGGATGTACTGAACTCACATGTTTTTGTTGGAAAATGCCTCTTTGGCTCAGTGAGGGAGAGTGCTTTCATTCTGGATAAACATCTGTCTGGCAGGGGGAGGAATGAGTTTTAGTTGCTGAAAGCGCAGCCCTTGGCTGGTACTCCAGCAGTCAACACAGCTGCACGGGGAGACCCTGGTAACTAGCCTGTCCCAAGCAAATCACACCTGTGATGCCATGGACCTTTCTGCAGCTACCGTGACATAACTGCGTATTGTCGCTTTGAACGCACGTTACAGATGGTCCAGCAGGGAACCTGAAACACCTGTTGACAGTGGCTTTAACAAAGTAGAGCCAAGTTTTTACGCTCCATAAAAATGGACAAAGCACGAGGGATTGAACAAAAGCAGTGGCGAGTGGATGCTGCAAATGGAGCCACTCCTCTGATCGGCAGAACGTGGTGCAACCAACACTTCAACCACACACAGACATCAGGGCCCACCAGTGCCCTTGAATCCTAACCCTCTTTAGAGAGGTGAGGGTATTTCACTCTCTGCACCTGGTCATTCCACTGCAAGCAGAGACCTCTGCCAGAGGTGCTGGGTGTGTGGAGTCCACTGCGACATAGTGCATGGCAAGCTAATGCACCGTAGATTTTACACCCTGACTTCTCTTGCAAGTTGCCATGTAGACAAGCCCACACTCCTGATGTTTCAGCAACAAGTTCCACAGAAATTGCCAGCTGATAACATTTTTGTCAGCAATACAAACCCTCATGCTTCAGGGCATTAGCCAGTCATGAACTGCCTGGGTATGTCTACACTTACAATTTAGTTCAAATTAAGGAGGCTTAATTCGAACTAAATCAGTGCATGTCCACGCTTGCTTTCGTTAGTTCGAACTAAGGAGTTCCCTTAGTTCGAACTAAGGAAAGCCAAGTTTGAATCTATAAAACCTCCCTGAAGTTCGAATCGATGGTTAATTTGAACTCATTAGTTTGTATTAACCCAATGTAGCTGTCTTAATTTGAATTAACTGTTAGTTCGAATTACCACAGCTTGATTTTCCAAATGCAATAGCGCCCCCCTGCCTGATTCAAACTTGCAACTTCTGTGCATGGATGTGCTAGTTCGAATTAGAGTTTCTAGTGTGGCCGTGTTAATTCGAATTAACTTAATTCAAACTAATAATTATTAGTCTGAATTGATAGTTCGAATTCAGTTAATTCGAACTAACCTTCTAAGTGTAGACATACCCCCTGAATTTAGGAAGAAACTTCTCTGGGAGTTGTCCATTGTTATTTACTGTTTTGTACATGGTAGCACGTAGGAATCTTGTTGCGCTAGGGACAAGATCCTGTTGTGGTAGCGTAAGCCATATGCCTAAAGGAGCTATCTCTCTTTTAGGAATCTCTTGAGGCTGGGTTGTGTTGCTGGGTAGATTTGGCTGCTCAGATCCAGAAGCTTCTGAAAATTAAGTGAGTGGTTGCATGGAGCGTATGCCACAAGTTTTTCTACTGCTGCTGTGGTCAGATGTCATGAGAGCAAGCAGCCTAAGAGTAGCAGCCACAGAGTTGCAATGAGATGAGCCCATGTGCTTAGCGCAGGAGTTTCAAAGTCATTCAGTGTGGGGGGCCACATTAGAGGGCAGGACCTTGTCATTCACCCTCCCAGAGGAGAAATGGGAAGGAAATTCTTCAAGAGAACTTACCTGACCAGCTGTGGACTCTGAGAATCACTCCTCAAAGGTATTTTGGCTACAAATTTCCAGTAAGCCACAGCACTCATTCTGGATGTGCTACCCTCCCTCATCACATAAAAATAGCTAGTTCTCTGCTTTTGTGGCACTTACGTTCTGCCATCCTCATTTCAAATATAATAAAACAGAAGACTTAATACCACAGATAACATGAGCATTCATGTATGTCATGATCCACTTTTTTTATACTTACCCCTGCTGTATGAATTCACAAACAAACTCATTCCCTTTAATCATATCAGAGCAATGAACCCAACATATCCATGAGTAATTTCCAAGTTTGATATCACTCAGAAGTCTCCCAGACATCATTTAGCTAGGGAGGTGTCCCACAGGCCTTACCCAGGTAAAACTCTCATGGCATTGCACAGCCTGTGAAATAATGATGAATTTGGCTCCATCCAACGATGTGGAAGGATTGCCCCATTTGTGAGCACATGCCCTGTCTGGGATAGACAAATGCATTTCTCTATGAGTGATTTTGTCCCTGGAGGACCCAGCATCTAGAAACCATGCTTCTCCAAATGGTTTACAAAAGGCTCCTTCAAAAGAAGCCCCTTCCAGCCCTCCATGACTGAGATTTGGACCTATAAGGCTGAACGTGTGGGGTGGCTCTGGTTCACAATGGATCATGGGACCAAGTGAAGCTATGTGACTAGAGTACCATGGCAATATAAAGAGTTACCAGTGGCTTAGGAGGAGTGGTGAGCTGGTAGAGTAGCTTTGTCAAGACAGTTAATGGTGCGTTGGAAAGCCTGTCAGGACGTAGGACCTTGACTGCCCCATGGAGGGCTGAAGTAAAAGTCCTCAGCCAGTCTCATACTGGAATGAGCTGGAGGTCCAAATGTGGGTGCTGGTTTTATTCAGAGGCCCCATACAGGACATTTTTGTGAGGATTAGAAGAGTCTCCCCTTCTACTCCAGTATCAACAGGGGTGAACCCAAGGCAGGGGCTGGTGGAAAGGGGCTATTGTTTGGGCTTAGGGTTTTTTAATATAATACAGATGCTAAGAGAGTAGAAATGTCCCTGAAAACTACTTTCATTATGATAGTGCCTGAAGACTGTCAGGGGACCCAATTGTGGGAGGTGCTGGACCCACACATGACAGAAGACGGTTCCTGCGTTGAAGGGCTCACTACCTGAACAGGCAAGGTGAAGGGTAGGAGAAACAAATAGGAATATTCCCATTTTGTAGTGAGCGGACTGAGGCCTGGGGAGTACAAGTGACTTTCTCAAGGTCATGCAGACCATCTGTGGCAGAGCTGAACATTGACACCCCTCCTCAGATCATAACCCGGCTCCTCAGTCACAACAATAGACTTGCTCATGCCTGAAAATGGGGAATCTCTGCTTGGTTCAGCAATGAAGGAAAGTTTGCTTTCAACAGGCAGCAGTTGGAGATATGAGATGGAGGAAGAGATGCCGACAACGGGTATTATTTTATCAGAATGGGGGAGAGATCTTGTTTTGTACAGGCTGACCCCTCTGGCTGCAGGTGTCTTCTGGGCCGTGTGCTCATCTACTTCACCCCAGCTCAAAGATAAGGCTGACCTTACACAATACAGACATTCAGCTGAGGCAGTGAGGGCCACATAGCCATCCAAACTGAAGGCATTTGAGTGCCTCCCCTGGACAGTTTCATGTTGGCTGAAGTTAATTTGAGCTTCCAGACAGTTGCTGTTATCATCAGGCAGTGAACTGATGTCTGAGCATGACCTGGTATGAAAACATCCTTGGCAAAGCAAGGACAATAATCCCCAGTGTTTAAGCACTGTTTCTTTTCAGGAAACATTTTTATTAATAAGATGTTTAATGGATTAGATGCGATGAGACCAGAGAATCTGTGGGAATTCACAGAGTTCTTTATTTACAAGTTGCGACCTGTGGGAAATGTAATTAACCTCACCCCAGCTTGTGCGAAAGTGTGGCTACCAGCTAGGGAAAATAATTTTCAAATGGGGTATGAATGTTTGTGCCAGGGCAGAACAGGGAGTAGCTATAGGTCTAGACTCCCTCTTGACCCCCAGTGGAGGCACAAAGGTAATTCCCTTTGGGCCTGGAGCGGAGCTGACTTTGCTGGGATTCCATGGGACTGTGGTCCAGATCCAGACAAATCCATGAGTCACTGATGTCAGTGAACGAATGGCATTTTCCAGAGAGCTGCCGTGTTAGTCTATGTACAGCAAAAACAAGGAGAGTCCTGTGGCACCTTAAAAACCAACACCTTTCTTCAGGTATAAGATTTGTGGGCTCCAATCCACTTCATCAGATGCAACTGGCATCCATCAGTACTTTGCCGGGTCAGGGCATATAAGGGTCATCCTGTGTGGATCCAATTCTAGAATCAGGACCTACAAGGTCACTGTAAATTAAACAGAAGAAACAAGACGGATCCACTAGTGATCCCTGGTAGACCACAGGATGGGGATCTAGTTTGGATTATACTGTAATGTCTATACCAGCCTGGCAAACCACAGCCTAAATCAGCATGGCCACGTGTCTGTCTTGTTACGTGGCCCGTAAAGAACTGAAGGGCCCCTCTTCAGGCACAGATTACGGTCTCCTTCTCCGTGTGGAACAATTAAACTTGCACACTCATGAGGCTTCTTAAACCCATGTGCATGTACAGAGAATGTAATCGGACCCTGGTTCAGTGAATTTGAGTAACACCATGCATTGGATGGTCCGTGGCTGTCTCAAGTACTTAGATGCCTCCTGTCACCATAGCATCTGTGCACCTTGCAGTCTTTCACATATTTCCCCTCACAGCACCCTTGTTGGTAGTAAGTGCTATTTTCCCCATTTTACAGATGGCACAGAGACTAAATGGTTTGCATGACATCACACAGGACATCTGTGGTGGGACAAGGAATTGGAGGTAAGTCTTGCCTTCTCCTTTCCTTGGGCCTTGATCGCAGAAGGGGCAGTGTATCTTCTGTGCCTTTTCGTGCTGAAGATAGCAACCTCTCGGGGGAAGGGGTCCACCACAGATCTAAAGCAATAGCATTAAAATAGCATTATAGGGACACACCCTGGTACTGCAGAAGTCAGTGGCCAAACTCCTGTCAACCTCAGACGGGTTTGGATTTGGCCCCCACGCAAGAGTGTGACTGTAATGTTGTTTGGCTGTGGATTTAGTCTTTGCATGACTGCCTGCTCTGTTTGTGGGACACCAGATACCTTTGTTGAGACTCAGCCTGGGCTGTGGAAGCTGAGCAGTGTCTCATCCACTCCTGCATCTCCGTCAGCTCACAACCACGACCTCAGTCAGCTCAAGATCACAGTACTCATGCAGTCATACCTAATGCGTGGGTTGGTTCTATGGAAAACAATCAGAATCCATTTGAATGTCCCTGATTACGGTGAGGAAGGGGGAATACCGATGTCCCTCTGAGTGTCAGAGTGGGATGCTAGCTCTGAATGTCTGAAATCTGTGGCACTACAGCCGTCTCCTAGGACAACGCCCCCTTTGGCCATTTTCCAATGTGAATGGCGCGAAATGGCCAAGGAGGAAAACCAGCATGGAGAGCTGAGCTCAAACATGAATATGAAGATTGCCAACGGCCAGATTCTCCTTGACATTTACCTTACTGTTCGGCCCCTTTGTTTTGTGAGAATGGAAAAGGTGGGTGTAAATGCTGCCAGAATGGCATAAAGGAGTGTTCATGTCAATGAGTCTGGCCGAATATAAAAAGACTTGTGGGACACTTAGGGTATATCTACACCATGGGCTTAAGTCAATTTAAGGAGACTTAAGTTGACTTAAGTAAAGCCCTGGCCACATTTGTAGTTCATTAAGTCAACTTAAGGGCTTCCTTAAATCAACTTAATAACTCTTACTCTTTGAGTCGACTTAGTAAGTTGACTTAATGCAATGTGGCCATCTAAGTTGACTTAAGAAGCCCTGTGTAATAACATGTGAATGCTTATGTTGACTTAGTAAAGTTGACTTAAGCAAACACATTTTTTATTAGGACACTTTCTTAAGTTGACTTAACCAGCTTTGTTAAGTTGACTTGAGAGAAGGGTGGACTCATTGGCTATGTTCACACAGGGCAGGCTTGTTTCGAAACAAGACGTTTCGAAACAAGCTGTTTCGAAATAACATGTTATTTCAAAACACCTTATTTCGCAGGACAAAAACTTTGTCCGCGAAATAAGGGAGCGAAATAGCAGGTCCACAGCGTGGACCTGCTATTTCGCTTGCGGAGGGGAGTGCAGGCACTTGCAAGGTGCAGTGCAGAGGGGCGCTGCACCCCACGGGTGCCTGCAGGGGACTGCAGGCACCACGACTCACCTGGAGGGTGCATGCAGTCGCCTGCAGGCACCCGCCAGGACAGGCGCAGCAGGGCGCCTCACCCCAGGGGCTTTAAAGCCCCGGCTGCCCCCAAACCTGGCGGCGCGGCCCCGGCGCGTGGCTGGAGCCCGCTGCTGCCAGGGCCGTAGTAAGCGCCGGTCCGGAATCCCCAGCGCTGTTGCCCCTGCTGGAGGCGTTACCCCGGCAGCCCCGCGCCCCCCCCCCCCCCCGCGGACACCCCTCAGCACCCTGGCCAGGGTGCTGAGGGGGCAGCCCTTCCTCCCAGGGTGCTTAGCACCTTGGGAGTAAGGTCACATGTTGTTTTGGAACACTTTGTTCCAAAACAACATGTCCGAACAGGGCTGTTTCAAAACCAAAGGAGGTTTAAGCTGTTCCGAAACAACCGCGGCCATTTCGAAACAAGCTGTTTGCTTGTTTCAAAATGACCGTGCGTCGTGTGGCCATGGCACTTCTTATTTCGAAACAACCTCTGTTGTTTTGAAATAAGAAGTGTGTGTGGACATACTCATTAAGCCATCTTAATAAAGTCAAATTTAAGTAGACTTTATTAAGTTGACTTAACAAAGTTGGTTTAGCTTTTGTAGTGTAGACAATAGCTTTAGGTACCTCTTCTCTAGGAGACAAACAGATGGATAGTGTTCACCTGATTATCACTGCTAAACAAAGGATCATAGAAATGCTGGACTGGAAGGGACTTCGAGAGGTCATCTCGTCCAGCCCCCTACATGAGACAGGACCAAGAAAACTCAGATCATCCCCAAAAAGTGTTTGTCCTACCTGTTCCTAACAAGTTTCACTGTTGGGGATTCCACAGCCTCCAGTGGATGCCTATTCCAGAGTGCAGCTCCCTTAGAGATAGAAAATTTTCTCTACCATCTAACCTAAATCTCCTTTGCTTCAGATTAAGACCACTATTTCTTATCCTGCCTTTAGTGGCCATGGGGAATAATTGACAAGCAAACAGCCTTTAACATACCTGAATACTGTTACAGGTCCCCTCTCAGTCCTCTTTTCTCCAGACTGAACAGGTACATCTACACTTACAGTTTAATTCGAATTAATGAGGATCAGTTCGAATCAAATAAATGCATGGCTACACTGGCTTTCACTAATTCGAACTAAGGAATGCCTTAGTTCGAATTGATGAAAGTTAACTTTGAAGTTATAAAAGCTAGTTTAACTTCGAAGTTATGGCTAATTCAAAGTCATTATTTCAAATTAACCCAGTGTTGCTGTGTTAATTTGAATGGTTAGTTCAAATTAACCACAGCTTGATTTTCCCTATGAAAGAGCACCCCCTACCTAATTTGAACTAGCAAGTCCTGTGTTTGAACATGCTAGTTCAAATTAGGGTTTCTAGTGTGGCCATGCTAATTCGAATTCACTTAATTCGAACTACTAATTATTAGTTTGAAATTAATTAGTTTGAATTAAGTTAATTCAAACTAACCCTTCTAAGTGTAGACATAGCCAACATATCCGTGGGTGGCTGGGCCCAGATCCCTGGCCGGGGCCGGGGCCACCGCTGCTGCGGGTGGCTGGGCCCCAAATTCCCTGCTGCAGCTGTGGGCGGCCAGGGCTGGGGCCACCGTGGCCGCGGGCGGCTGGGCCCCAGATCCCTGACTGGGGATGGGGCTGTCACGGCTGCTGGCGACTGGGCCCCGGATCCCCAGCCTGATTGGGCTGGAGACTGGGAGAGGGGCAGCCCCGTCAGACCCGGGGCACCGGCGCTGGGATTTGGGGCACGTGCCCAGGGTGCCCAGCACCAGCGACGCCCCTGCTTTCTACTTAGGTTAGTTTTCTGGTTTTTTGATAATTTTTGTTGCTCTCCTCCTTGTTGCTCTCCAATTTGTCCACATCTTTCCTAAAGAACTGGACACAGTATTCTAACTAAGGCCTCAGGAGAGTGGGACAATGACCTCCGATGCCTTACCTATGACATTCCTGTTAATGCACCCCAGAATAATATTATCTTTTTTTGCAACTCTATCATATTGTTGACTCATATTGAATTTGTGACCACTGTAACCCCAAGATGCTTTTCACTGGTACTATTGCATAGCCAGTTAACTCCCTTTTCATATTTGTACATTTGTTTCTTCCTTCCTCAGCAAAATGCTTTGCACCAGTGTTCCCTCTAATTTTTTGTAGGCTGTGTGCACAAAAAATTTCATTTGTGCAAATTTTCAGAACTGGTGTGCAGATTCGTGCGCACTCCAGTGAGTGTGGTCCAACTTGTAAGCACAAGAAAGCAAGGCTGTGTTCACACCTAAGCTGTTATTTCAAAATAAAATCCTTATTTCGAAATAACTTATTTTGAAATAAAAAAATTGTTATTTCGAAGTAAGGGAAACCCTTAAATCAAAATAGCATGCCCTCTGTGTGGACATGCTATTTCGATTTTAGCAGAGGGGCACCATAGGAGGTGTGGCAGCGTGGCCCCCTCCCTGGGACATGCTCCCACCCAATATAGGCTAAAAGGAAGGCACCCTGGGAAGGAGAAGAGCAAAAGTGTTATTTCAAAATAACGGTTATTTCGAAATAACACATCCGAACGTTGTTGTTTCGAAACAACCATTTTGAAACAACGGCTATTTCGATTTCATGCGAGGTTTTACTGTTTTGAAACAACAGCCATTATTTTGAAACAACAGGGTCCCATTGTTTTGAAATAATGGAACGTCGTCTGGACATAAGAAATTTTATTTCGAAACAACGGCTGTTGTTTTGAAATCAAACTCTCGTCTGAACACAGCCCAAGTGTGTAGGATGCAACTAATATATTTACTTTGGCATGGTGGTGGAAATGACATTATAAATCACAAAACTTTATTTGAAACATGCTACTTGAAACAGCTTTCTTAAAGTAACATAAAAATATTCACACTTGAATTTTTTTGTGCGCACCTTATTTTGTTGTGTGTGCAGGTTTCACAACCTGTGTGCGTGCACACACGTGCACAGCTTAGAGGGAACATAGCTTTGCACTTGTCTTTACTGAATTTCATCTTGCTGATTTCACGTCACTTCTCCCATTTGTTATGGTTGTTGTGAATTCAAATTCTGTGCTACAAAGCGCTTGCAACTGCTCCCAGCTTGGAGTCAAATGCAAATCTGGCTGAAGCTTCCCCAATCCACTAGGCCAGTAACCCTGTCAAAGAAGAAAATTAGGTTGGTTTGGTGAACCTATGTTGTCTAGTCCTCATAGTCATATTAGCTTTACAAATTGATCGCTTACTAGTTTTTTCCTGTAGCTTTCTAAGCACTGAAGTTAGCCTGACTGGTTTATAATTCCTTGGTCCTCTTTGCTCTCTGTTTAAAAAATAGTTACTCTTGTTTGCCTTTCTGTTGTCCTCTTGGACCTCATCCATCCCTTATGAATTTTCAAAAATAATTGCTAATCGTCCAGCAAATTTCTTAAATACTGTCAGGTGTGCTTCATCAAGCCCTGCTGACCTGAATATAGCTAACTTACCAGGGCCTGGCTACCTTTGCCAACCCCATGCTGGCTCCTCTTCCCTGATCCTCAGCCGGGGCCGGTGACCTTGTCTGCTGAAAAAAAAGCAGTCGCAATCTGTGAATTCAGCAGCGGTCATGGCTGGAGTGCGCCTGCCACCAAAAGCTGCTGTGGGCGGCTTCTTTTAACGGTGGGTGCAGAGTCCTCAGGCACGCTGCTGAAAGTCACTCCAGGAAGTTTCTTTCAGCAGCAGGTTGGGGGGCACCCCGGTGTGCTGCCGGAAGCCGCAGGAAGAGGCCTCGTTCATCTGCATGCCTGGCTCTCCCCCAGCTGCTGCCCAAAGAAGCTGCTCCAGGCAATGTGCCTGGGAAATGACCCCGTCTCCTCCCAGCTGTTGCTGAAAAAAGCCTCTCCAGCTGGTTTTTGGCAGCAGGAAAAGCAATTTTGCCAGCACCACAGAGGGCACTGCATGTCATTCCAAATATTTTGTGTGTTGGTCTTGGTACATGTGCTGGGGGGTTGCTGGCCCCACCTGGTTTTTCCCCATTTTGCCTTGCATTCCTTCCTCCTTGTTTTTAATATGGTGTTAAGAATCTGGCCACAATTTACCTTTTTATTAACGATTGAAGCAAAATAGGCATTAAACACCTCAGCCTTCTCGGATGTCCTTCATTCTGAGCTTTTCTTTCCTGCTGCATGGTGGATCAGTGCTTTTCTCCATCTTTCTCTTGCTTCTAAAGTACTCGTAGAATCTGTTCTTATTGCCTGGACATAACTCATTTTGTGCTTTAGACTTTTTTTCTTGTCTCTACATGCTTGTGCTATTCTTTGATATTCATCCTTAGCAATTTTAGTGTTTCCATTTTTTGTAGAATTCCATCTTGAGCCATATCGATCTGTTATTAGTCTCCCCATCTTTCTTTCACATCAGGATAGTTTGCTCTTCTATCTTTAATATTATCTCTTTGAGAAACCACCAACTCTCTTGAGCTCCTTTATCCTGTAGATTTTCCTCCCACTGGTCCTTATTTACCAGTTCTGGCTCCGTTTTTGAAGCTCATTGTCCTTCTGTGGCCCTCGCTCCAAAATGAGAGCTCTGCAGCCAGGATTTTGTTAACAATGAACAAGAAAGAATTTAATTTGGTTCCATCCCACCCTTACTTTTCCAAAGAGGTTTTTCAGTAAAGTTATTGGTGCAAATTGGCAAGACCCTGAGGGAGAAGATGTCGGGGCAGATTTCTTTCTTGCATTTGAGTAGCAGAGGGGAGGCTGCCAGGAAGCCAGTCACAGATTCCTGGTTCTCTGCTTAGTTCTGCACTGGTCCTAGTGGTCCCCAAGGGACTGTCTGCCAGTCACAACTCTGCCCTGACTTCCATATTCCCACCACGCTCCCTGCACTCTGTGCGTGCACTGAAGAATCCCCACCTAGAGAGATGGCAAGTGGTTTATGCTCTTTGGGCCACCCGAGTGGCCAGTGAATCCCACCCAGGGTTAATGCTCACTTTCCTGAGGATGGCCAGAGATTGTGATATGATATTTTCCACGTGACTTTGCATCATAATTGCTTTGCCAGGTTGCTTCATGCAGTGGGAGGCCTGGGCTACAAAGTCCAGCCCGTGGCTCCATAGCACGACCAAGGCCTTTGAGAGAAGCACAAAGAATGAGCGAAGGCTACATGAAAATCGGAAAAGTGGATTTCTGCTCCAGTCATGTTTGCCATTGCTTCCCTTTAAGCCTTAGCCGGACACACAGGACTCTTTCCTTCTTGGGTCCTTTACCCGGATAGGAAACAAAGGGGCCAACTCCCCCACCCACAACCTTTTTAAATTTCATAAAAATGAAAGGCACAATATGAATGCGAGTTGTAATGAGGCCAAAGAGCCCAGCATAACTAAGCAACATCTGTCCTCATCTAATTGGATTCGACCTACAACACTGAATGGGTAGGTGGAGGGGGGAAAGCCCCTTCAATATTTCCATAATGATCCAATGGCTATTGACCCCATGCGGTTGGCAGAAGACCATGTGGTTCTGATCATGTGATTCTCAACCCTCCCAGCTTGTGGTAGGACAGCTTTGTTCTCCTGGAGCCTGGGTGGGCCTGAAGGCATCGCAGCCTGAAAAGGTTTATCTGAATTGTCGCATTGCTTTATAGCAATAACTGCAGGGAGTTATTCTTCTCAGAATTAAGTCCATGACCACTGGAAAGGCATTAAAGTGGTGTTTCTAAATTCCAATTATCTTGGGCTCTTGAACAAAAAAACAGATTATGTGGTGCTGGACAAAAGGATTTTTCTATGTAACTTCTCGTCTCAAAGCCTCCTAATGTGTAATACTAATATAAATACCCTCACGCTAGATGGCCTATGTTGTGGTCAAATCTCCCATTCAAAACCACCATTTACGCGGGGATCCATTCAACGGGGAAACCAAAAGCACATTCAGTTCCTATCATTACAGGCCTGACTGAATACGCGCTCTTTAAGATATGATCTGAACAAAATCCTCGGAGGCACGTTAACAGATATGAAAGGAGGAGTGGAAGGCTGAGAGCTTGGCTTCTGTTCCTCGCTGAAAAGACAGGATGCTCTATTCTTCCCTCTGCCCTGCCTTCCTTTTGTCTTAAAGAAATCCCAGCACCCAGACAATCTCCTTTCACCCTGCTCCCTCCAGTTGCTCACTGAGCAGAAATCTGTTGCTACATTTCTGATTTGGATTGCAAATGCTCATAAGCATCCAGTAATCCTTGGAAGGGAGGGGGAGTTAATTGTATTCACAGAGGGAAGGCTGATTTAGGACCAGAGATTTCAAGTTAGTTTTCAGAGTTGGACTGGATGACCTAGTGCACTAAGCCTCTTCCATCTCCCATGTCTACAGATTGTATCTTGTCCCTTTTGCACAGTAAGGCCCTGCTGAACATGAGTAAACAGCATCATGAGCTAGGGCCCCTTGTTTCTATGCCATCTCCCCTTCTATCCAACACATATGGTTACCTGAAATACTATGACCCAAAATCTTCCACTATGGCCTCTGGCTGTAGGTGGGCCAGTTTTAAGACCTGATTTGAAACCTCATGGGGCCTGACATTCAGAGATGCAGATAGGATGATCAGATAACAATGGGAGAGGGGTAATAGGCATCTATATAAGAAAAAAACCCCTAATATTGGGGCTGTTCCTATAAAATCAGAACATCTCATCTCCCTGCATATGAAGCACTCAGAAGCCCACTTGATCCCAATTAGCCTATGGCTTGCACGCCATGCCATAAGCGAGTTCATAGCTGAATCTTCCTCAAAGTAGGGAGGGACATTCTGTTATCCGAGTAGAGAAAGTGAGGCGGTAGTTGGCTTCTTAGGACATTGATTGTCGGTATTGGCCAAGCAGCAATAATCCATGGCCAGATTCTCAGGTGGGGTAATTCTGTTGAGAACTTCGTCATTAATCTGTATGGCCTCTGGCGTGCAAGAGGTCTGACTAGATGACCACAATGATCCTATAGATACACAGAGATGGACTTTAATCTATCAATCAATAATCTCATGGTGAGGCAGTTGTTTTGAAATAACATTTGAATCTGACATGGGTGGTGTAACTAATGTTTCAATTCCCCTAATGTACAAGCCAAGTAACAGATCTAACGACCTCGGCTTTCTGGACCATGGTCAGGATCAAGCCAGTGCTAAATGTGTCCATCTAAGCCCATGATGCACCTGTTTGTCACGCACAAAGACTGGCTCGTGCAGGCGGATGTAGGTTTTAAT
Source organism: Podocnemis expansa (assembly GCA_007922195.1). Lineage (NCBI taxonomy): Eukaryota > Metazoa > Chordata > Testudines > Podocnemididae > Podocnemis > Podocnemis expansa. The sequence continues at coordinate 73,677,666 of ML681964.1, forward strand.
TCTCGCATATTCCTGCACACATGCACTGCGGCCTTAGAAGAAAATCACGCCCCTTTAAACATTTTTGCACTGGAGCTGTTCTTTCAGAGTTGGAAGGTGATATTTTTAGCTCTGTTACAGCTCCTAGGTACCATCTGGGTGATGCCAAAGGGCTGTAACAACCAGAAATACCCAGCAGAGTTCCCTTGCTGGAAGGCAACTCTCTGCCAATCTCCTTGCTGGCTTAGGGGACATGTTTCAAGTTGTGAGGCAGGATGTTGTGAGTGTGTGGGGGAAGTTACACCATGCCAGTCCTCCAGTAACACAGTAGCACTGGGGCAACTTGGCCATGTTCTTGGGGATTTGGGAGCTATATCCAGATCCCTGATTGCCTCCCCCACACCCTCAGAATCAATCAAATCTGGTGCAGGGGAGAATCTAGCCAGCAATGTTCTTCAGAGTTATTTCCTGTGATTTCCCACATCTCTGTGTCATGGATCAGGATGTGCTAAACAATACAGTGGGAGAGTGATAGATGCTGTTTAAAACCCTGAGATCACTGGACTAGAGAGACAGTGGCCCAATGGATACAGCACTGAAGGGGGAACTGGATAGTTTGGAAATCTAGTCTGTGCTCTGTCACTGATGTGGCACGTGAGCAAGTCATGGTGCAGAGCCATGACTCAGTTTTCCCATCTGTAAAATGGGGATAGTGAAACCCTCTTTTGTAAAACACTTTGAGATTTATGAATTGAGGGTTCCATAGACTGAGGCTTGCATTATTATAAAATCCGAGCACAAAAGGAAGAAAAACACATATGAAAGTGCCAAAGGATTTTTTTTCTTTAAGTGCAGGTGTCCTAGATAGTCCTGAGTCTGGAGCAGGCTAGTAAAATGGTATCAAGAGTGAATGTCAATTGGCAGTTAGAACTCAGATTCGCTGATGATTATGCCCTTCTAAAAACAACAGATGTGGGTCAGAGGTGGTGGAAATGCCTCCCTAGCCAGTCTGAGACTCTGAGTACACGTTGCTGTGCTCTTATTGTCAGCATGGAAATGCTGCTCAATTCACTTGTGGAAGAGGAACAAGTAACTGTATCTTCAAGTTGGCTGGCTGAGTAATTTGTATGATTGAGTACTTTCAGAGAAACACGTGCTATGATTTAGGCATAATGATGACGATCGGTGTTAAAGCTTTTTTTGGCTGATTTGTGATGTGGCACTAAATCTATTTGTGAATTGTCACCTGAGACACTTGCGTCAGTCACTTGAGCTGTAGTACTTAAGGAGCAAGGATCATGACTTTGTGATTAGATGCCATTCAAAGAAAAGTGAAATTTAAGACTGAACTTGAGGAAAAGCTTTCTTTTATTGCTGGTGCTGTAGAATTTTCTTAAGGACATATAAGCCCCTTTTTTCTTGTACTGGGCAATAATTTTTATGCAAAACATTTTTCAAATGAAAAATGAAGATTTAGATTGAAACATTTCACAAATTCATGTTGATTTTGATAAACAGTTTTGGTTCGAAAAATAAATCAAAAATAAAACAAACAACCCCCCCCAACCCAACATTTCTGCACTGTGGAAGGCTGCAGTGAGTCCTCAAACATGGGTACCATTTCAAACCTCCTAGGTCATTTGGCTAGACTAGATCAGGGTGGACAAAACTGGCTCACATCTAGGCATCAGCAATTTTACTTTTGGTCACCAGAGGCTGGTCCTTCATTTCATTTCTGCAGTGGAGCTAGGTGACAGGCTACTAAAACTGGTCCTCATGGTGACCAGAAAACTAGATTTGTTGGGGCCTGGGCTAGATGTCTGAAGACAACAGACACTCCCTTCAGATATCTTGTGCTTCCTGCTTTTGCATCATGTGGTCATTGCAGTAGTGCCCAGAATGTGCTAAACATAACAGAGTCATAGGGCGACAACCTCTGCTCCAGGACCCTACGTTTTTAAGAGACAAGAACTAATCCAGAGGTGAAAGAAGGACTACAACAGCAAAATAAGGAGGTAGTGGGTGGCTCTGCCTACATGCCCCAACAGGAGCGTAAGGCCCATTTGGCTTCTGAGGAAGCAAAGTGTGATGGCTACAAAAAGGATGGAACTAGGCATCCCAGAGCTAAATATTCAATTTAATTCTGATAGGTCCTGCTTTGAGAAGGGGGTTAGACTAGATGACCTCCTGAGGTTCCTGCTAACCCTCATTTTCTAGGACTTCAAACACTGCAGAATCGGTTTGGTGTGTGAGCACCAAAAAGCACACTTAATTGAAAGGAACATGTGATTGAAACAGGATCCTAGGGCTTGCAAAACCTGAGTTCAATACCTTGTTCTGCCACAGACTCTACATGTGACTGCTGGGTATTGCTTAATTTTTTTAAGTCTCAGTTACTTATTGTGCATAATTAGGGCCTTGTCTATGTGTGGCAAACCAGGATGTAAATATACCACCCGCTAGCTTGCTGCATGCTGATTGGTTGTGGAAACCATGCTGCTGCTTGCTAAATGTTCCCTACTGTGCACTGGTGCAATGAACTTTGGAAGGCAAGTAGGCCAACGTGCAGTGTGAAATGTTGCATGCACAGTAGCAGGATCCACGTGGCCAGTTAAAGCACAGGAGGTTATTGCCCTGTAGCTTTACCCCAGTTTGCTGTACCCCAGCTCACCACACACTAACTGGCTGTGTAGATGAGGTCTTAGACTGTAAGCTCTTTGGGGCTGAGATTTTTTGCATGTGTATGTATGGTATCTAGCACACTGGGGCCCTGATCTTAATTGAAATTGCAGAACGGCCATGCAAGAAGTTGAAAGTGAAAATCACTTGGCCAAATTAATCTCGGGTGTAATTCCAGTAGATTGCAAAGATTAGCTGTGACCAGAAACAGAAACTGACGTATCTAGTTTCGCTCTCCAGGAAAAGTGAAAGGCCCAAATTAAATAATTTCCAAAGGGTCAGCTGTGTTAGTCTAGTCCAGCAAAACAAACAAACAAACAAACAAATAAAAAAAAACCCAGCAAGGAATCGTGGCACTTAAAGACTAACAGTTTTATTTTTCACATGAGCTTGTGGCATTTCGTCAGATGCTTCGAAGATGGGCAAATTTACAGAATGGAATGAAAATAAATGCAAGGGAGTGTAAAACATAGGATCGGCTCATACAGTAACAGCAAATCAGAGCAGTTGTTAGGTTCAAACCCTGGGAAGGGTGAAGTCAAATTACCTTTTGTAATGGGAAGAGAACCCCTACTCTTGATTTAATCCTGCTTTCACACAGTTTAATTTGCATATTAATTCCAGTTGAGCTATTTTATGTAAGTTCGCCCATCTTCGAAGCATCTGATGAAGTGGGATTTTCTCCCATGAAAGCTCATGTGAAAACTAAATCTGTTAGTCTTTAAGTGCCGCATGACTCCAAATTAAACAAAAAAGGAAAATAAATTGATTCAAGGGTTTCTTGTATTTATAATGATTTGGAGTCAGATTTTATAATCACCAAGTATATAACTTTTGAGTTGTGTGTAAATATTCATAACCCTGCTACTTGGTTTCTTAAAACGATTACCTACCTTGTCAATGTCCCATTTGCCTGTAAATAATAATAATTTGCCTTTGCAGAGTGTCTCTTCAATGTATGTGAGAGCAACTTCATTAGATATTAAAAAATAAAAAAAAAAAAGGGGGTAACAAGACCAGTGGAGATGTGCCTCTCAGTTGGGATGCCCAAAGGATGCTTGTTTCCATAAAGACAGTTCTTAAGATTAGGAGGATAAGAAGATGTACACACAAGGTTGGGGGCCTTTATCTCCATGGGAAAGTCACTGGAAGAATAGGGCACAAATAGTCTATGTGAGGGCTCAGTTTTCAAGTTTGCCATGGTCTATGCAATGCAGATTTATTCCTTGAAATGCACTTCTCAGGGCCTTGTCCTGTCTAGCTTTGAATGTCTCAAATGATGGGACGTCTGTCCCTTCCCTGAAGACAGGTCTATGTGTGCATGCTGTGGGGAGAAATCCTGCATTAGTTACTGGGGAAAACAAACAAGGAATCTTCTGGCCCTTTTAAAGACTAACAAATATATTTATCACATTGGCTTTCGTGGGAGAAAATCCCACTTTGTCAAATGCTTGCTTTCCGTCTTCAAGTGTCTGATGAAGTGGGATTTTCTCCCATGAAAGCTCATGCGATACATAAGTCTGTTACTCTTTAAGTGCCACAAGACTCCTTGCTTTTTTTTTTTTTCCCAGTTCTTTGTATGTCCATGAAGTGCCTCCCACCAATGTTCCCTCTAAGCCAATGATACAGCAGGGCAAGTTACGGATGCCAACTCCTGCTGGGCCCCTTCCAGCTGCCCGCCAGCTCCCTGATCCCCCGGCATCTTTCCTGATCCCCCAGGCTCTTCCCCGCTGATTCCCTGACCCCCAGGCTCCTTCCCCACTGCACCCCAACCCCCTTCCCTGATCCTCCCACCTACCAGCTCTCCGTTCCTCTGGGCCCTTCCCTGCCAGTTCCCTGAGCCCCCCCCGGACCCCTTCCCCATCCACCCCACTGGCTCTCTGAGCCCCTAGGGCCTCTTCCCCCTTTCCTGGCTGAAGATGCAGGGGCATCCCAATTGCTCCCTGGCCAGGCTGCTCCCTCCCTGAGAACATATCTGAGTATGCTCAGGATGGGAGATTTGAAAACTCCCCAGCTCAGCCAAACTATTCAGGCTTCTGGGATACCTGTGTGGGTGTGCAGTGGCCACCTGCGCAGCTTAGAGGAAACGCTGGTATTCACTTTTTTTAGCATTGTAGTATCCCTCTTCTGCCCTGCTGCCAGAATCTTTCAGTGTAGTGTAACTATATGTTGCTTACACACCACAATAAGTGTAGACAAAGTCTTAGCAGACAGGGGACGTGGGTGAGCAGTAAGGCACTATCCGCACATTTTAGCCTTGAGCTCAATTCCCTACTCAGCCACAGATCCCTGTATGAGCATGGCCACTCTGTGCATCCTGTTCCTAGCTGTATAGGGTAGTAATATTGTCCATGAAACTGTGTGGATGTCAGAGTGTTAGGGAGTGCTTGTGTACTATGGAAATTGATGGAGCTGTGAAAATAATGGATTTTCCACTTTGCTGGAAGTTCTAAAAATGTAAAAATAATTGGTTTAGGGTCATAGATTCATAGATTAAGGTCAGAAGGGACCGATGTGGTCATTTAGTCTGAAGTCTTGCACAGTGCAGGACACAAAATCTCCTACCCACTCTTGCAATAGACACCTAACCCAGTGGTTCTCAACTTTTTGCAGGTTGCCACACACTTGGTGTCATATTGTGACCTTACAGGACACACCAGCCCACCCCCTCCAGGTCAAATCCAGCCATTCCCCAGGCTCTTCATGCCCCACTTACCACTGTGCGGTGACAGAGTCATGTGCCCCAATACAGTGGCTGAAAACCACTGACTTAACCAATGACTGAGTCACAGAAGTCCCCAAATCGCGGTTTAAAGACTTCAAAGTACAGAGAAACCACCAGCAAGTGATCCACACTCTGTGCTACAGGAAAAGGCGAAAAGTCCCCTAGACTCCTTCCAGGCTGCCTTGGGGGGAAAATCCCCTCCTGACCGCAGATACAGAGATCAGCTAATCCCTGGTGGGATCACCCCAAAGCTGAATTTTTTTTGTCATTTTTGGTGAATCAAAAAATTCCAAACCATCTTGTTTCATTTTCTGGCATTTGTAACCATGTTTAAAAAACAAGTGTAAAGGAGATTTGGAAATGAAGGGGACTGAGGAGCCAGGGCTAATTTCAATTGGAATAAGGTGTTGAAATACCTTGGAGGATCTGGGGCATAGCTCCTGCCCTGAAGAGCTTTCAGCTTAAACAGAGTAGATAGGCAGGCACTGGGAGATGAAATATTACCCTCTAATTTTGTAAATGGATAACTGAGGCACAGCTATAAAGTGATTTTCCCAAGTTTACACAGACAGTCAGTGGCAGAGTCAGATCTACTGAATGGAGTTCTGTGCTTTATTAACAAGATCATTGTCCTGGGTATTTGTGACCCGGCTTTTAATCAGTTTCCTGAAAATAACTAGATTTAAAGTTCAGTGTCCCTTAAAAAAAAAGGTTCCTGGAAAAAAGTTTTTGAAGCAGTTTTTACAAAAATAAGGAACTAGGTGAGAGCTCCTCTGAGTTCTCTTAGACAGGGTAAAAGACCATAAAACGTGTCATTGGGAGAACTTCCGCATCAGTTGTTGGCGAATGGGGAACCTAACAGGTCTTTCCCCTGACTAATTTCATGACATTACATTCAGCTGTTAAGATAAATTCTAAGACAATCTACTGAGTAAAAGTAGTTTTATTGCCTTCTATTAATACAGGTCACTAAGGTGCAAACGTGTGTGGAAACAGTGTTGATGCAGAAATGCACACTCAGAAAAGAACAACCAAATGCCACCTAATGACCCACCTAGGAAATGCAGCCAGGCCTTTCTCAAGGATACCTGTGTCTTGGCTTGGAAGGGTTGCATTTTTCCTGGTAAGTATCCCTTTTGAAATTGATTTCACTGCACAGGCACAATTTGAAGGAAAAACCATTTCCATTGATGATCACTGAAATTTGCAGATTAGTAAAGTAAGCCAAAATGCAGCTTGAGAATGAATTAGAGTTTCATTTAGGAATATTTTAGTATAGTTTTACACTGATGTTGATAATTTGTGTTTTAATGGTTATAAAGCTTTAACTTTTTAAATCCCAGTGCCTACAGTCATTTTTCTGGTCCATGCCCCATCATGCCCTACAGCTATGGCTAAAAATTGAAAAAAAATGTGCTTAAAACCTATAGTTTTGTTCATGTGTGAAAATTCAAATTGGTAACTATAAAAGCAAATTCTACCAAACCTACCTATGTCAGACACACAATGAAAGCTCTGTGGCCTTCACCGCACCATCCTAATTCATTTCTGTTTGTGTGTCAGAGTTGTAACTACCATTTACGGAGCCCCTTGTGATTGTCAGCGCCTGCAGCGAGCGGTGAAGAACGTGCCCTTTAATGGAGTGGCTCAATGGACCCGCTCCAACACGCCCAGGGCAAAGCCCCGCTTGCCCCACTGTCGTTATGGCCCTGTTGCATGGAGTCGTCCTCCCGTGAGGGGTTGCTGGATCTATGAAGGTTGGTGAGGTGATACTTGTGTTTCCTGTAAAGCTGCACAGATCCTGTAACCACCCCAAACATACCAAGAAATCTGTTAGCTACAGGCAGGTTCTTAGATACCACAAAATGTGCTCTGAGGCGAAAGTCCAGGATTCATGCTTGATTTAAAGGGGCAGCCCTGTTAGTCTAGCTCAGCAGAAGCAAAGAGTCCCATGGCACTTAAAGACTCACAAATTTATTTGTTGCATGAGCTTTCTTATGAAGTGGGATTTTTTGGTTTTTTTCTCCCACAAAAGCACAGGCAATAAATACATTTGTGAGTCTTTAAAGTGCCACAGTGCTCCTTCTTTGTTTCACATCGAGAAAGTGATGTGTATAGCTTGGCACATGTGCAAATCTAAGCACAAATGGAAAAAGGGGTCGTGTTTGTGTGTGTATGGGGAAGGGGGACAGAAAACAACCTACAGCAAAACCACAATAAACTGCAGCTTTGCACAAGTTCTAGCTTTTCTCCCAGTGTCCTGATCTCATGGGGCTGGCCTCAGCCAGAAGTGGTGTCTGTGAGTTGTGTGATTGGCTGGCACTGTAAAAAAGGGCACAGTTAAAGCCTTCTTCTAATAGTCCCTCCTGATATGGTGGCGTGGTTACTGTCAGTGTGGCTGATCCTTTCCTAGTGGCTCCTCAGCCTGCACAGGATCTAAACTCAGAAACAGAGGAATTGCTAGGCTGGATCAGCCCCGTCACCCAACTCAGGTCCATCTAGTCCAGGATTGTGCCTGTGACCATGGCTGGTACCAGTTGCTGCAGAGGAAAGAGACCCTGTCATAATGCAGATGTGAGATAATGGCTGTGTTCACACAGCCTTCTTATTTCGAAACAATGGAGGTTGTTTTGAAATAAGGTTTCGGCTGTTCACACGACGCACGGTTGTTTCAAAACAAATTAAACCTAGTCTGTGGGCGAAACAGCATTGTTTTGCAACGATTGTTTCGAAACAACGCCGTGCGAACGTGTTGTTTCGAAACAACGGTGAGTCGTTTCGAAATAACTGTTGTCTGGAATTGCTATTTCGATTCTGGCTGTTCTCCTTATTTCAAAGTGACTTTTTTGCTAATTCAAAATAAGTCTTTTCGAAATAAGGCGTTATTTCGATACAAGTTGTTTCGAAACAACCGTATCGAAATAACCCCCTGTGTGTGAACACAGCCAATCTGTCCCATTCATTGGCTCTCTTCCTGATTTCTGATAGAGGCTGGCCTGAGTCCTGTGGCATGAGGTTTAATAGCTCTTCCAGAATTTCTCCTGTGACATTTATAGCTCCAGGTATTTTCCATAATCGTATCCATTTCCAGTCCCTCCATGAATCTTGCTAAGTTACTTTGCATCAATGAGTTCCACAGTAATTACATGTCATATATTTCTTTCAAACTGGCCACGAATAAACTTGGGCTGCAAACTGGAAGAAAGTTTCTGACACACACATTTCCCCTATATTTATTACTACTAACGGCATCCTTGCTGCTGTTGTTTATTAATAAGAACAGTTTGCAATCCTGGAAGGGTGCATAGAATGTATAATAGTGGTGATGGGTGCAATATAAACTCAGTCCCTGCCCACGAATATCTTCCTGGTAACTTCATCCTCCATCTTTCTCTCCACTAACAGGTTGCCTTCTTTTAGAAACTGTTTACCTAGCATGCCTTCCTAGTGATTACAATATGGGACAGGTCTCCGGATTCTAATTTTGGCTCCCTCTCTAAGGAAATAATTTAGGAAAACTGAGGCACTGGCACTGTCTGTGAATTAGAGCTAAATATAGTTATGAAGATGGGCTGTCAAAAATTTTCTGTCAAAATTTCTTTTCTTTGGAAAACCAGACTTCTGAGTAAATGAAAAATTTTATGGACAGTGTTGGCTTTCCTCAGAAATATTCATTTTTTAGGTTTAAAGTTTTTTTTAATGGGGAGAAGAAAATAACTTATTTCTTAATCAAATATAGTTGTGAGGCTGCATTAATTCATTGATTATGGACTACTTTAAGATGTTCACATTGAAGATGTGGTTAAGAAAATAGTCTTTATTCCTTGCTTTGGGGCTAAGTAGGGGGCTTCATTTATTCGCCAGAAAGCTATCATTCTGGAAGCAATAAAATTAGCTGAAAGGACAGGAAGTGCATGACGTCCTTATGTCAATGAATAGATTCAGAAATGGCATTAAGAATGAGGCAGCATATGGTAGGATGCGGAGATTCAGAGCATATACTGTGGTCCCTTCTAGCCTCACAGAGTATGTCTACACACACCCACGGCAGTCAGCCTCCAGGCTTCGGTTGATGGACTCAGGGTCGTGGGGCTTGTTCTAAAAATAGACTTCAGAGCCTGAGTTCCAGCCTGCGTCAAGGCGTCCACATGGCTATTTTTAGTATAACTGGCTGAGTCTGTCTAACCGGGCTTGGAGACTCATAGCCACTCACCAAGTAGACGTACCCATTATGACACATTCTGGCCTTAAAATCTATGAGTTATATGGAAATGCAGACACTGAATCTGGGCAAGAGGATTCTTTGGTACAATGGCTGGCGTTTCACAGGGGAATAAAGTTGTATTGGCTTCTTTCCTCCAGTCCATTTTTCCAACTTTGGGGGAAATAAACAAATCTATTGACAACTGGAAAGGATACAATTTTGGCAGTTATCAGTCATGGGCAAACCTTGAAAGGTTCAATTCAATCCGAGCACCCCTCAGAAGTTCTTGTGTTTGTACAAGGCCTCAGCGCTTTAGTCTTGGACTATGACCCCACTGTGCTAGGTGCTGTCCAAACACAGAAAAAAAGGATGAGCCTGCCCCAAGATGCTTTTTAGTATAAGCCAGGAGATAAAAGATTGATACAGATGGTGAGGGAGTACAAATAAACAGTGAAACTATATTGGTCAGCTAGGTAGGCAGTGGTTTCAGCACACCAGCAGCCTAACCATCATTGCATTCAAACTCTCTGATGCTCCTGAGTCTGAAAAGCCAGGCTGGAAATCTTACAAGAATAAGTTTTCTCATGAGATTGCTACTGCTCCCAGTCCTGCAAAAAACCACCAGCTAATCTCACAGCAATTTTCTGACACTGCATTTCCTGCCCCTTCTAGAAAGGAGGTGCAGGCAAGAATGAAAAACAAACTGGGGGAAAAATGAACTGAAGCGTTTTAGTGCTCAGATACAGCTCAGTGAAGGCTAGGCTCCTCACTGAGAGCTGTAGTTCAGGTTAGCTTTCGCTTTGTCCAGTAGTGGCTAACACCTCTGCTTAACATGCAGAAGGTCCTGGGTTCAATTTGCAGGGGGGTTGGACCTGATGATCTCATGAGGTCCCTTCCAGCCCTATGATTTGATTTGATCTGAATTGCAGTTTCAGATCAGTCTGTCCATCCTTAACAGTGACACTCCTGGCAGCAGAAGCATTCTTCTGATTATAGGGTTTCAAAGGGGCAGCCCTGTTAGTCTAGTTGAGTAAAACAAATAAGGTGCCCTGTGGCACTTAAAGACTAGCAAATGTATTTATTGCAACTTGGGATTTTCTCCCACGAAAGCTCATGCAATAAATACATTTGTTAGTCTTTAAGTGCCATAGGGCGCTTGTTTGACTTATTACAGGAAACATGATCAGCTCATGGAGTATTTTCAACACTAGATGGAGCAGTGATCCTAGACATGGGGGAGCGAAAATGTCTCCTTGTTTTGTTAACTCATTCCTGCCTGTGTCATCCACATACATTTCTGAATTTTTAAATACGAGGATTCCCTTTGTAATTCTAATTAATACACTATTTAGGGACTTGCAGAAGAGAATATTCATTCTTGGGGTAAATCGACCGACATCACTGGAGCTACCACAGGGACGATCCTGGCCTGTTGCGTCCAGAAACTGAGCTGATGTAGTAGGATTTTCTCCCACGAAAGCTCATGCGATAAATAAATGTGTTAGTCTTTAAAAGTACCACAGGACTCCTTGCATGTTTTGCTGAACTAGACTATCACGGCTGCCCCTTTGGGACTTGTATCCATTAATTGGCTTCTTTCCTTATTCCCTTTCTGACAGCTGCCATCCTACTTTTCGTTGTGACATCACACGCTGTTTGCAGTGGTGATTAGGATGTCATAAACAGATGGAGGCTCAAATATCTTACTTTAGGCACATGTTCCTAGTGACATTTTTTTAAAGAGATATAAGATGTTGGCTCAAATGTCTCTAAGTAGAATGTGTCTAAAATTTGCATGAAGTGTCCCTAGACATGGCTAGGGGAGCCACCAGATTATTAACTGCGTCACGAGGTCATAGACAAAGCCACCTTCATTGAAATTCTACTATTTTATAGACCAGGAAACTGGCTGTTTGACTAAATTATCAAGACAGGGAGTTCCTTGTGGCTCCTGGCTAGCCTGGGCTATTGATTGATAATAGGTTCTTCAGCAGGAGCAGCACCAGCTAGCATGAGCGAGGATGTCGTCTGGCCCAAGGGGTGGTGAAGGCTGAGATCAATCTATTGAGACTCACACTTCACAGACAAAGGCTTGTAAAGGAATAAGGATCAGGAAGATCAGGATCCGGGTCATTTCCTTGTTGCCTTAACATGTGAATTTCTCCTTTTCTGCACAATGAGGAGAGGTCAAAGGTTTGGGATTAAAGCTCAAATGGTGATAGACGGATAGCTCAACAAGGGCCAAGTGAATACATTGCTGTATATTCCCGCTGCAGAGCTGTTTACAGACACAGAACTGTTCTGGCACATTTTCTTGACTGGGATCCCATTTCCAGGCTGGGTTCTGCATGCCCGTATGGACTGGCTGGGGTGTGCCAGTGGGCTAGTAGGTCTGTAAAATGTTTATCAGAAACAGTGCTGCATTTACATCACACCATTCACCCTGAATGATCCCAGAGCGCTTGTTGATGGGTGCCCAAGCAACAGGCAGATCTCACAGCTTTCTTGAGGCTCAACACCTGCGGGCCTTATCCAAAGCACACTGGGGACAATAGAAAGATGAGACAGCGTGTGACACAAATGCAGTTAAGAGACTGAAAGCTCGTGTTTAACTCAAGCTAGCCCATTGTTATGTTTGATTGTTTGCATGACGGTGGCACTTAGAGGCAGGGTCCCATTGTGCTGGGGGCTGTACCACTACATGACAAAGACTGACTCAGTAAAGCAAGTTGCTTAATCTCTGGGTGCCTCAATTGGAAGGGTACAAGATTAACCACCTTCCTCACGAGGTGGGACCTTATACATTGTTTTCAAAGTGCTTAGAGATCCTTGGATGAAAGTATATATAATTATTCTATAGATAGGGAGATGCTGCTGTGCTGCACCCACTGCTAATCACACTGACTGATATATTTCTGCTGTTCCCTTGGCCTCCACTCATCTGTCTTTTTTGCCTTGCCTATACTTAGGGTTGGTCTACACACACAGTTGTGTTGGCTTAATTCTACATGTGATTCTCCATCAGTTTAGTCAATCTGGTGCAGCTTTGTGTGTGGACACTCAGATCAGTTGATATTGGTCTTCCGTGAGTCTAGCACGCACTTGCAGCTGGGGCCTCTTGGGTCTTGACTGCCTTGCAAGTACTGCTGATTGCAATGAAGTGACCTCACTCAGCTATAGCGTAGTGTGTTTTTTGGGCACCAGCAGCCTCTCTGGCACAGACGCAGACATGTCACCTGGGATGAAATTCAGAGCCAATCCATATAAACCCATGAAACCAAGTATTTAATCATATTAGTGCTGTAATATCAATTTCTTACATAGGACTTTTGATCAATTGATCTAAAAGTGCTTCACAAGCTTTCAGGTGTCCAGTCTCACAACCCATCTGCGAGGTACGGTGCTGCTGCCTTCCCCATTGTACAGCTGGGAAACTGAGGCACGGAGAGGCTAAGTGATTTGCTCAAGGTCACAAAGGTTGCTTGTAGCAGAGCTGGGAACTGAACCCAAATCTCCCATTAGTGCCCTAACCTTTGACCCATCTTGCCCCTTTTTAGACTCTCAGGTAATTTCCATGCTATTGGCAAAAGTAGAGTCTTTAATTAACACACTGGACTTAGTTTGCAATTCAGCGAGCCAGTGACCAGTGATGTCAATTGTCTCCACAAAAGAGGAAGACCCGGGAAAGCGCTATCTTCATCTTGATGCCCCCTTTTTATTGGTCGCTGAAAGTATCTTTATGTGAACTATGTCTTGGGCTGGTGTCACAGAGCAGCTAGAACAAGGGCTGGGAGTTAGTGCTCATGCTCTGCCTGTTGTGCTGTTCTGGGCATGTGACGTTACTGGGTCCATATTCAGATGGATGATGACATCCCCCCCCCAGCACCTCCGCCTCCATGTCATTCAGCACAGGCCCAAGTGTCCCAGACATCTCAAACCCTTTTACTGAAAACAGAACCACAATATTACATTGCACAGTAGCCCAAGGTTAAGGCATTTTGAGCTTGTGATTAATTTAGTCCTTCAAGAGTTGTTGTGCGCCTCTAGAGCCAGTAAGGTGGCTCCGGTAGCAGTGACCAAATGTGAAATACCTGAGGTTTGAGTCAGGTCTGAAGGAGGAAATGGGCATAAACAAGCAGCAAGTTGGGAAACTCCATATCTGAGGTGGACATGGGTAAAAGTAAGTGGCTTGGTATGTCTGCGTGATAGCAAGAAAACCCAAAGTAGCTGTTTTAGCTGATAATTGCAATGCCTCAGGCTGTGCTCTCATATGCCAAGCAGTTTCAGATCTAGTCACTATTCGGCTGGAAGACCTCCAAGGAACAGCCATGGCGTTGCAGAGAATTGTGGTGGCTATTCAGCAGTAATAAAACCCAGCACTAACAGAGCACTTCTCATCAGCAGATCTCAAGGCACTTTCCAAAGAGAGGGCAGCCTCTTGAGCCCCATTTTACAGATGGGAAACTGAGACATGCTCTGTTCAAGCTCACTGAGTGACAGAGACAGGACTAGAAGCCAGGTCCCTGAGTCCTCAGCTGCTGTTTTAATCACCAGCTCATACAGTTTCACCATCTTTTTTTTTCAGTCCATACTGCAACAGTGTCCCAGGAACATGCTGCCCTAGCCACCATCTCGTGATGAGACTAACAAGGCTGTAACAATTCCTTAAATATAGTCATCTGGCTTTTTTTCCCCAAAATGAATGGTGTTAACCCCATTGTTCTGATCAAGTTCCAATTTGCATAACTACCTTTGACCTCCCAGAATTCACACTGCGGTTTGGGGAATCACAATGGTCATTGACTGTGACCTTCTGCATAAAACAAGCCAGAGGACTGCAGCTAGTGATTCCTGCCTGAAGCCTAGATTCAGCTGATTAAGGGGGAAGCACGGTGGCCTAGTGGCTAGAGCACTGGACTGGAACAGCTGGGTACTATTTCTGACTCTGCCACTGACCTGCTGGCTGACTTTGGGTAAAGCAGTCACTTCTCTGTTCTGGGCCTCACTTTTCTCACCTGTGAAATAGGGATAATGGTACTTACCTCTGCTCTAAAGACTTTGGAAAAGATTTGGGGGTTGTGTTGGGTAATCAGCTGAACTTGAGCTCTCCTTGTGGTGCTGTGGCTAAAAGGGTTAACGCAGTCCTGGGATACACGAACAGGGGAATCCAGCATAGGAGCAGAGAGGTTATTTTACCACTTGTGCGAGCACTGCTGAAATATTGCATCCAGTTCTGAGGTCCATGGTTCAGGAAGGAAGTTGAGAAATCGGGGAGGGTTCAAAGGAGAAACATGAGAACGATTAAAGGATTAGAAAATCTGCCTTTCAGTGACAGACTGTAGGAGCTCAATTTATTTAGCTTAAAGATGTTAAGGGACAACTTGATCACAGTTTATCAGGACCTACTCAGGAAACAAATAAGTACTTGACAATGGGCTCTTCCGCGTAGCAGAGAAAGCTCTAGCACGGTCCAATGGCAAGAAGTTGCAGCTAGGCAAGCTCAGACTAGAGGAAGACACATTTTTGGCAGTGTGTATAATTAACCAGTGGAACAATTTACCAAGGGTCGTGGTGCATTCCCCATCGCTGACACTTGTTCAATCAGGAGGGGCTGTTTTTCTAAAAGATCTGGGAACTATTTTGGGGAAGTCTTGAGGGCTGTTTTCTATAGGCGGTTAGATGAGGTGATCCTTGTGGTCTTTTCTGGCATTAGAGTCTATGAATGTGTGAAACGCTTTGTGCTCTGTGGCAATGAAAGCTGCTGCGTAAATATAAGATGAATATAAGTGATCAAGAGGAAAGGAAAGGAGCATTAGACTTGAGAGGCATTGAACTGAAGGGGCCTCAGGGAAGTGGAAGAGGAAGGAACAGTCCGCAAGTGAAACAAAGAGGGGGGTTGAAAATAAATTATTCTTGCACCCTTTCAGTGCTTTACGCCTGTGCTCAGGGAGCCAAGAAAGCCAGGACTAGAAAGCGTGAGGGTCTGATTTCAACTGTACTTCAGTGTTATGCCTTATCTCATGGTAGCTCTACAGTGAGCCAAATTGTTCAGGTAAGTGCACCCAGCTGGTGGTAAATAGACGATGAGTGATAGACGTGCCTTAAGTTTGCATTTCTCATGTGGAATACTTCTTATCTGGAGCTCTGCTTCCCATTTTTCTTGTGCCACACTTATGTGTATTGTCCCTAATGTTAACTCAGGGGCAGGGGACAGTAAGTGGGGAAATACCCTTATCAACCTCCCTCTGCAGCCCCCTTCATGTCTATAAATCAAGTGGATTTGTCCAGCTCTCCAGTCAAGTATGGGAATTATTCCAATGAGGTGCAGTCATCTCAGTAATGTACGCCGTGGAATGTGCCTTATCTGATTGACCTTCAGTGCGCCCATCTATTTCTGCACCCTGCTCCAGGTCCCCCTACGGTGAACACATGGGACCTTTGCCATTGACTTCAATAGAAATAGGACTTGGCTCTCGAGTTGTAAGAAACCAGAAGGCAGCACACGCAATTATCACTTTGGTTTCTTAGGTCATGATCCTAGGCACATTCCATGGCAACCAAAGACACAGAGACAGACCATCAGCGAAATCAGTGCAGCTTCTCAAGGCTGCAGAATCAGGGCCTGAGACTGCACGTGTAACATCAGCAGAGTGCTCGTCAGTAATAGATAACAACCCACTACTGCTAACAGAGTTACTTTTGTAGCTCAAGAGATAGAGCTCGACTCGGTAGTGCTATATAGATATCTAAAAAAAAATTATGATGGCCCTCAGTAGAGTACATGAAAATCACTATGTATCTATTTATCTTCACAACTCCCGTGAGATGGGCAGTGCTAGTAATTCTGTTTTACTGTGGGGGAACTTAGACATAGAGGCTATGTCTACACTTGCAAATTAGGATGGATTAAGGAGGCTTAATCCAGACTAATTTGCTCCCTGTCTACACTAGGGTTTGCCTAGTCTGAACTAAAAATTTTTTTAGTAGTTTGAAGAAGTTACCTCAAACGGTTAGTTCAAACTTAATGCTTAGCCCAAACTTAGTTTGAACTAAATAAGTTTGAACTAAGTGGTTAGTCTTACTCTTTTTACTCTTCAGTCTTAGTTACTGTTTATGAATCCACAGATCACATTAGCCCTTTGACCACAGCGTCACACTGGGGGCTCAGGTTCTGCTGAATATGCACCGCAGTCATATCTTTTTCAGAGTCGCTGCTTCCCAAGACACACTTTCCCAGGGTCACACAAGAAGCATCTGGTGGAGCAGAGAATCAACCCTGGGTCTCTGAGGGTGTCCAAAACTTTGGCCCATCCTTCCACTCATGCTAAAGCTTTTGTTTTCAAACTACAGATGATCCTTCTACAGTTGCGTGATGGGGTGTGAATGCCACCAGGCCATGAGGTGCTAAAGTCATCCCAAAAAGACAGTTGTGTTACCTGCTGCACATGGAGAGAGACCCGGGCTTAACTGATCATGAAGTCCGGCTGGGCAGGTGCAGATTAGTCATCATAAAGCCAGAACGTGTGCAGCAGAAAGAAGCTGCAAGGAGAGAGTCTACAATCGCTCAGGCGGTATAGAAGAAGTAGGAATTGGGCCAGGGAGGCAGCAAGGAGGCTGAGGGAGAAGACCTCGGCTGCCAGCAGAAAGGTCCCTGGTCTGTAATCCAGAATAGAGGCAGGACATGGCTTACCTGAGCAGCCATGGGTGGAAACTCCCTGATGTGCAGACCATGGGGCACAGAGACAGATGAACAACCTGCTGTAAGGTCACTGGTCTGTAGCTTGGCTGGAAAGGGTGGGCTAAAGTGTGACCTGGCTGGAGGGCCAAGTTGTGGAAAGAGAGACTCCCCAGGGGTGTCATGGGGGAAACAACTGCTGTGGACGTACTTCTGCAGTGAGTGAGCTCCTGGCCACACACACATGCAGAGCCATTCTGTTGGTTCACCCCTGCAGCAGACGGTGTTCATTACAGTAGTTTCCGTTTGGGAGCATATGTGTATGCAAACAATGCTGACAACTTACATGAAGAATTGTTACATAAGCTCCTTGAGGAAGACAGACTATGTCCGTCTCTGTTTGCACAGAACGTAGCATGACGAGGCCCACTCCTCATTGGAAACACCACAGTATTAAATAATAATTACAGAAGATTAGATTCCCACAGGCCAAAATGACATGTGGGGGCAATGAAATCCCTCCTTCTTTGCTTGGAAGGAGGAAAGGACCAAAAAGCTTACCCCCCAAAATAAATTTGTCTGGACAAATTTGTCCAAATCGACCCGCTTCTAGATCAACTTGGAATGGGAGGTGTCTGTGGTGGATTTCTTCCGCCAGCCCTCCATGCAATGGGGGAAGCATGTGTGGAATGTGACAAGCCTGTTCTCTTGCTATTTGTGCAAACTAGTTGGGCCTATTCTCTTAATCTTGAAGTGAACATTTTCAGGCTCCTTGCAAAGCAAATTTACTTTTCCAAAGCACAAGAGCCAGCTCCGCAGGTTGACTTAGTTGTTGTAATGTTTTTAGTTCTGAGGCAACAAACTGTGAACACCTGTCCGTCTGAGTCCGAGAGCACACGCTTGAAATCAAGAATTGATTGGCATGCTGGGTAACCCCTTAATAGGCCTTTGCTAGGAACAAGTTCCTGAAGAATTAACACACTTTAGCATCTAAAAAACACAACGTAGTTCAACCCTGAATTAAGTGATGGACGTCCTATGGCTGGTGTGACCCAAGAGATCAGACTAGACGATCATGGTGCTTCCCTGTGGCCTTAGAATTTGTGGATTCCCCAGGCAGATTCAAATGAACGTGTCTGAAAAGGGAACGCAACCTATAAAGAGCCTTTCACTCAATGTCATACCTTGGGTGTCTGGCGCCCCACGGCCACTATTTGTATTTGCACCCCCGACTGGCAACAGCGGCAGTGGTGTGTGTGTGTGTGTGGGGGGGGCTTGTGTCCTCCTCTCCCCCGTGCTGTGGGGGTGGTGGTGGGGTGGCAGTGGCATATTAAGGGGGCTATGCCCTTGAGTGCCGGCCTGGAGGGTGGTGCTGGCCAGGCCCTTCATGGAAGACCCATCTTTTGCTAAATTCTGGAGCGGCTGCACTGAGCCGACCCTTGTGGCAGGGAGCAGGTGTGATGGGGTGGATACCCCAGCGGTAGGGGATCTGCCTGGCCCCTATGCGGTCAGGGTCCCTGCAGCTTCCTTGATGTGCCCAGCATCGGGCCGGAGGGGCTGAGTCAGCACGGGGAGCCTGGCCAGTGCCCTCCCGCCCCCCGTTGGCACTCAGGGGATTGTCCCCTTGCAATCCCCTTGATACTCCACTGCTTTCACCTGAATGTCTCAGAGCACTTTACAAAGGTAGACTCATAGGCTGTGTTCACACACAGGCATTATTTCGATACAAGTTGTGTCAAAACAACTTGTATCAAAATAATGCCTTATTTCGAAATAACAATTCGAATTAACAGTTTGTTAATTCGAATTAAGGAAAAAAGCTCAAAGCGAAATAGCAGTTTCAGGCAACAGTTATTTCGAAACAAGTCACTGTTGTTTCGAAACATGTTCAGACTGCATTGTTTCGAAAGAATTGTTTCGAAACAACGTTGTTTCACCCCCAAATGGGGTTTAAGTGAAACAACCGTGCGTCGTGTGAACAGGGTATTTCTTATTTCGAAACAACCTCTGTTGTTTCGAAATAAGACTGCTGTGTGAACACAGCCATAGACTTTAAGGTCAGAAGGGACCAATATGATCATCTATTCTAACCTCCTGGCAATGCAGGGCACAGAACCTCACCCATCGCCTCCTGTAACAGACCCCAACCTCTGACTGAGTTATTGAAGTCCTCAAATCATGGTTTAAAGACATCAAGGACAGAGAATCCACCGGAGAACCCACCAGCAAGTGACTCAGGCCCCAAGGTGCAGAGGAGGGTGAAACCTCCCCAGGGGCTATTCCATTCTGCCCTGAGGGCAGATTTCTTTCTGACCCTAGCTATGGCAATCATTTAAACCCTGAGCACGTGGGCAAGACTCACCAGCCAGACACCCGGGAAAGAATTGTCTGTAGTAACTCAAAACCCTCCCATCTAACATCTCATCACAGGCCACTGGGCATATTTATGGCTAATAGTCAGAGATCAATTAACTGCGAAATTAGGTTGCCCCATCATACAAGTCCCTTCAGAAACTTATCAAGCCCAGTCTTGAAGCCAGGCAAGTTTTTTGCCCCCGGCTATCCCCTTGTAAAGCTGTTCCAGGAGTTCACTCCCTCAGTGGTTCAGCTCAGCCTCACAACATTTTGGCGGAGGTTGTTTCGAAATAAGAAATACCCTGTTCACACGACGCACGGTTGTTTCACTTAAACCCCATTTGGGGGTGAAACAACGTTGTTTCGAAACAATTGTTTCGAAACAATGCAGTCTGAACACGTTGTTTTGAAACAACAGTGACTTGTTTCGAAATAACTGTTGCCTGAAACTGCTATTTCGCTTTGAGCTTTTTTCCTTAATTCGAATTAACAAACTGTTAATTCGAATTGTTATTTCGAAATAAGGCATTATTTGGATACAAGTTGTTTCGACACAACTTGTATCGAAATAATGCCTGTGTGTGAACACAGCCTTTGAGGAAGCACACTAGGCAAGAATGATTTGTGTTTATCTTACAAGAGCATGTTCAGGCTCTGGCTGAAGTTAGAGCCCCCACTGAGTAAAGCCTTGCAAAAACAAGGGGCAGGAGACAATCCCTGCCTCAAACTGCTCACAAGAAAACTAGACAAGATGGGAAGGGAAACAGGTGAAATGATGTGTCCCAAGTGAACACAGCAGGTTAGTGGCAAAGGCAGGAAAATAATTCAGGTCTTTTGGGTCCCGATCCACTGAGCCCAGCTTCTCCTGTGGCTGTGGGGAAGTCATAATGGGGCATCTAACAGAGCGGTAAGTTCCCACTGGGAGGAAATAGGATGTTCCTGGGGCAGCGCTGGGCCTGTCTTGCAGGAACGCAGAGAGGGTGCTGCTTGTGAGCGGTGAAGGAGGAATTCCACAATGAGGAAAGAAAGACGTTTGGGTAATGACTAAAAGTGGCAAGAAAACCTTTGGGACAAGGCATGCAAAGCCTTCGAACACAGAGACCCATCGGGAAAGGGGATTACAGCGGATATGGACCAGGACATGGGCAGATTTGTAGAGTTGTCCTGGAATCTACGGGATTTAGAGGTTCACCTCGAATGAAAGATTATGTCATGTGATGATACCTCTAGGAATCTTGAATAGGAATCAAAACTCAAAACTGCCTAAGATTTGGTGCCAGGCACTGTAACTCCTGCCGACACAGCTGGAATGCTTGTGCTACTGCAGCAGGAGTGTAGCCAGAAATGATTTTTTGGCAGGGCCTGTGATTGACTCGGGTGGGCCTGGGCCAGTTATTGCTTCCAGACGTGTGACAGGATTCAGACAGCTGGGAAGCTGCAGATGCTCTGGTTACCTTGATAAGTGGAGCATCGGCAGCTTACTGACTCTTGGCTGGTCCCCTTCCCGAACTTCCTGTTTCCACTCAGGTAGGTGGAAGCTGGAAGTTCAGGTAGTGACCTGCCGAAAGCTGCCTGCCACTCTAAGCTCAAGCGAAGTGTTGATCGTAGGAGCAACAGATTGGGTGGACCTGCTTCCTAAGTGGGCGGGCAGCCTGCAAGTATAGGGAAATACAAACAGCAGATCATCTTGTGAAGGAATGCACCGTCCACCTTCTTGAAGGAGGATGGGTTTCCCTCAGCCTCCTGACCAACAACACACTGGAATGGCTGAGGTCTGCAAAATGCAATTGCTGAATGAATGCTCAAATAGGACCCTATATACCACATGCAAGAAGAAGAAGAACCTCCAAGGATACATCCAGTCAAGACTGGCCACCTTATGGAGCAGGTGTCAGGCTTGGTGGTGGGAGCAGGTGTCGATAGCCAGGAACTGGAGGCCAGGGTCAGAGTCAGAGGCCAGGCATCATCAGTCAGGAATTAGGGTCCAGGGTCAGAGCTGGATGACCTGCACTGAGGCAGAACAGAAGCTAGGCTGGGTTCAGCCAGGCTCAAAAGCTACCGCAAATGCTTTGAGCATCTTCTGAACTGCTGCTGTTGGGCTCAAGAGCTGGTTTTCTGACTTCTCCAACTGATCAGGCAGCCTACCACAGGTCGCCCGGGGACCAGCTAAGCTGCTGGCCCTGACTGCTGACAGAGGCCAGCTCTTCCTGGATGAAAGTCACCTCCGTGTGAGAGGCAGCTCAAGGCCCAGGTTGCCTGCTGCTGGGCTTCCTGCCAGGGGGGAATTTCAGTCCAGAGAGGAGCTGAGTGCAACTCTCAAGGACTCTCACTTCTCAGGAAGGGCTCAGCATGAGCCAGCCTCAGTCCCAGAGTCTAGGTGTAACCAAACCAGGAAAGGAACAAGAGAGCGGGCCATGATGGGATAGTAAAAGGTTTTCACATAGGCCAGGTTAAGGCTGGGTCACGTGTTTCTGAAATGCTGGGCACACCAGTACTTCTGGGAACAGTAGGACTCCGCCTCTGCTGGTGTGACTCCTCCTCCACCACACTGCGAGAAGGGGGCATTTTGAAGAGCATGTCACCCCATCCCTGCCAGTAGAGCCGTAACGCTCTGTTTTGCCACCCAGGGCACGTTGGGATTAGAATGTGCCCCTTGCCATTAGTGGCGCTTGGAGCTGACACCGCAAAACCCGCCCTTTAATAGAGTAGCTCTATTGAGCCAACCCGGTGTACCCGGGGCAAAGCCCCATTGACCCCGCCGTAGTTATGGCTCTGCCTGCCAGCACTGTGAATGCATGTCATGCTGGCAAGGTTATAGCAGTGTGCTCTGCAAAATGGCAGGGCCTGGCTGGTACAAGTCAAAGCCAAGTCTGGTTTTGCTTTGGTTCCAGATGGAGGCCAAAGCACCCAAAAAGAGGACTGTTTGGTTCAATACCAGATGACTGGCTTCCCTCATGTAAGTATCTTCCCCAGCACAGTTTGATTTCCCACACAGCGGCAGAACACGAAACCATTTCTTCAGCCCACCCTTGGCTACAGCTCCCACAGAGCTTCCCTTTGCCTCTCTCTTCCCCCCTATTTCTAGGACTGCTTCAGGATCCTTCCTCCTCTAACTGAGCACCACTTCCTAGACATCTCTCCCTGGAAGCCCTTTTCCCCTAGCAAGTTCCCATTGCCTCCTTTCCCAGGGTGTTCTGTCTCCCTTCCTTACTGACAGCCGGCTCTTTATAGCCTCATGTTCCCCCCTGCCCTCTTAACTGGCCAACATGGGATCACCTGTTCTTGCACAGCGAGCCGAGAGAGGGACTTGCCACACTGAAACAGCCACTAAGCTGGTGGAGATCAAGCACTTTTCTACCCCCTGGGCAATCAGATCTGGCCAAAAAAAACCCCAAAAAACAACCCCCCCAGAAACCTTCACCCAACTAGCATCGCAGCAGGGGAAAGGCAAAGGTCTCTGTTTATCCACAGCACAGCTACAGCAAGGCGCCTCCTCAGGCTTCACCTGGGGTATGTCTACACTATGGGCTTAAGTCAACTTAAGGAGGGTTAAGCAGAGTTAAGCAAAGCCCTGCCCACATTTGACATTTATTAAGTCTACTTCAGGGCTTTCTTAAGTTGATTTAATAACTCTCACTCTTTAAGTCGACTTAGGCATTAAGTCAACTTTATTAAGTCAACTTGTAATGTGGCAACTTACATTGACTTAAGAAGCCCTAGGTAATAACATGTGCATGCATAAGTCGACTTAGTAAAGTTGACTTAAGAAAACACTTTCTTATTAGGACACTTTCTTAAGTTGACTTAACCAACTCTGTTAAGTCGACTTAAGAGAAGTGTGGACTTTCTAAGACAACTTAATAAAGTCAATTTTAAGTAGACTTTATTAAGTTGACTTTAAAAAGCCTGTAGTGTAGACATAGCCCTGGAGAGGGCAGTCTGCTCTCTGTGGCCACCTCAGACCACAGCCTGTCCGCTGAGCATCCCTGCACGGGGCCGCCAAGTTACAACACGGCAACATGGGCATTACCTGCCTGGATCATACGCAGGGTTAGCTCAGTATCCTTTCACCAAAAGTGGCTAGTACTAGACATTGCGGTGGAAGGTGTTAGAAACCCTGCAGTAGGTCTCCATAGAATAACCTACTCCCAAAGAAAATTGTCTCCTTCACCCCCCAGTTGTTATGAAGCATGGGGGGTTGATAGTGCCTTCCAAAACTCTTAGCTATTTTGAAATATTTGGTTATTCCTATTTAGCCTTATGAATATCCAGTCCCTTTTTGATTCTGGCTATGCTCTTGGCCTCAGTAATGTCTCATGACAGTTATTATTATTAAATGTTGATAAGGAGTAGTGTCTGGAAGCCAAACCCCTGTATGGAGCACAGAATAAACGACAGTCACTATCTGAAAGAGCATACAGTCTAAATGACATGACTTATCAGGTGGATGAGCAAACACATGAGCATAGTTTATTTGGGTGGGGTAGCATCAACCCCCCCAAACTTCAAGCATCAGGCGGGTGTAGAATTTGCCCCCACCCTGAGTGCCACCATGTTGGTCTGGCTGGAGAAGTAGAAGTTAAACTACACTCATGGGCAAACATTGATCTGTGCATGGAGGAGAGAGGGTAAGAAAAATAACAGGCAGAGTTCATGGAGGATCTGTAGCAGTACTCCCTACCTGCCACCTGCCTAGTTGTTATTAGCAGGAAGTTTTCTCTGTATGGTGAGTTCCTCAGGCTAACTGCATTGTGGACTAAATATCTCCTTTGGTCCATGTTGAATTTGCCGAATGCTCCCCAGTGGTATTGTTGGTGGTGGTGATTTTAATGCCATAGATCACTGTCCAGTGGAAACTGGACTGAGACCACCCAGGCAGGGGTGTGTTTGAACCTATGACTTCCTAGTAAAATGATCTGTAGCTAAGTAAAAAGTCCCGGGGCTATGTTAGGACTTATCTAGATGCAAACAGCTGAGTTGCAGCAAGCAGGGGTGTCAGTCTCTGTACTATCTTGCTATGCACTCATTATCCATATGGACTCACTAAAAATTCCCAGCTGCTTTTTGATCTACCCTGGGTTGAAATGGGCATAGAGCTAAGCATGCTAGAGAATTTCTGTGGGATCCACATAGCCAACGCGTGGCAGGCTAGATTTATACTCCAGCCTTCCGTGAACCAAGTTCATCTAGACCAGCGGTTTTCAAACCTTTTTCCTCAAGACCCAGTAGGAAAAAACTCATTTATGCCCGCCACCCAGCAATTACATCTGTGAGCAATGCACTCCAGTCTTTTGACAGTGGCAACAGGAGGTGCCATGATCCAGTGCCTGAAGGTTGGCAACCCTAAGTTTGAAAATCACAGATCTAGACAGCCTTTACTTCTCTTCACAAAACATTCTCCTCTCCCTAGCTATGCATAGTGCCAGGTACCTTTGTTACCAGGGGTAGAGGGACAGATCTTTCAAGGCTTTGCTAGTAAAAGATGTGTCTGAGTTTTTGCATTTTCTGGAACAGGCCTCAACTTGGTGTTGGGCCAGGGGAATGATAAATTCATGTGGAAGAGGTTCTCCAGTACAGTGGTTTGACACAAACAGCTGAGCTGTCAAATTTTATCCTAATGCAGCCGCACTCGCTTCTGTGCTTCCGTGCCAAATGAGATCTGACATTTAATTTAAACCCATGGGCTCCCTTAATGTCTTACCTCGCTACAATAAAAGGAGTAGAACAGCAGGGCATTCTCTCTGCTTCTATAAGGTTTTCAATGGCAAGAATGAGCCAGAAAAGTTTACTTCTCCCCCAGTTAATAATTCACGGCAATCCACCCATGAAAGAACATTTCACTTGGAGTGTTGCTTTCCGGACAGCCATTTTTTGATTAAAAATCCATACTGCACCCTTCAGAAAACCCACCCAGCTCCAGATGGGCTCTTCTCAGTTCATGGAAAGAGCACTAGGGTCTGCAGAACAACAGACCATAGGCTATGTCTACACTAGAGGGCTCGGGTAAGTTGACTTAATAAAGTTGACTTAAAGTCGACCTTATGAAGTAGACTTAGGGAGGCCCCATTTGTTTAAGTCGACTTTATGAAGCTGACTTAAGCTAGGGGACCCATTTGAAGTTGACTTAATAAATGTCAACTTTAAATGGGTCCCCTGGCTTAAGTCGACTTTATAAAGTCGTCTTAAATGGCTCTAATGCACTAAGTTGACTTTATTAAATCGACTTTAATGGGCACATTGTGTTAAGTCAACGTAATAAAGTCAACTTAACCCTTAAAGTCAACTTTAAGGGCAGGAATTATTAAGTCGACTTATGCAAGTGCTTAAGTTGACGTAATGAACTCCAAACGTGGCCAGGGAGCTGCTTCGTAAGTCAACTTAAGCCTCCAGTGTAGACAAAGCCATAGAGTCTGGGCAGCACAACACATAGCTACAAAGTGAGTCAGTAGCAAAGCAAGGAATAGAATTTCATCTTGTTTATTTTAGACCATTTTTCCTATTTGTCCAGATCATTTTGTATTTTAATCCTGTTCTCCAAAGTACTTGCAAACTCCTCCTGGCAGACTTTATCAGTGTACTCTCTATGCTGTTATTTAAATCATTGATGAAAATATTGAAGAGAACTGGACCCAAAATTGATCCCTGTGGGACCCCACTCAATATGCACTTCCAGCTTGCCTGTGATCCACTGCTAACTACTCTCTGGGAACTGTTTTCCAACCAGTTATGCATTCATTTAATTGTAGCCCTGTCTAGGTTGTATTTCCCTAGTTTGTTTACAAGAAGCTCATGTGAGACACTATCAAAAGCCTTACTAAAGTGAAGATAAACCACATCTACCGCTTCTTCCCATCCACAAGGTTTGTTATCCTGACAAAGAAGATATTAGGTTGGTTTGGCATGATTCGTTCTTGACAAATCCATTCTGACTGTTACTTATCATTTTATTATCATCAATGAATTTGCAAATTAATTGCTAAATTATGGGATCTATTATCTTTCCATGTACGGAAGTTAAGCTGTTTGGTCTGTAATTCCTGTGGTTGTATTTATTAACCTTTTTAAAGACTGGCACTTTACCTTCTTTCTAGTCCTCTGAAATCTCTCCTGTTTTCTATGACTTTCTGAAGATAATTGCTAATGTCTCAGCTGTCTCCTCAGTAAGATCCTTAAGTGTTCCAGGATGTATTTTCATCAGGCGCTGGTGCCTTGAATACTTCCAACTTGTCTACGTAATTTTTAACTTTTGTTTTCCTGTTTTATCTTCTGATCCTCCCTCATTTCACTGGCATTCAGTATGTTAGATATCCAATCGCTAGTAACCTTTCTGGTGAAACCTGAAACAGAAAAGTCATTTAGCACTTCTGCAATTTCCATATTTTCTATTATTGTTTCCACTTTCCCACCATTGAGTAATGGACTACCCTGTCTTTGGTCATCCTTTTCTTTCTAATGTATCTGTAGAATGTTTCTTGTTACCCTCTGTGTCTCTAGTTAATTTAATCTCATGTTGTGCTTTGGGGCCTTTCTAATTTTGTCCCAACATAGTTGTGTTATTTGTTTATATGCATGTGTATTATAATACACCATCTGAGCTTTGCTTGGTCATAAAGACCAAGGTCATGAGGTCATAAGGTTTCAGGCTAGTTCTTTTAAGTTGGGACTTTCTCAATCTGTGTTTGTAAAGTGCCTAGCACAATTTGGGCCATATATACAGTATATATATATATAGAGAGAGAGACGTGTAGACTGGCACCCACAAATATATTTTGGTTCCTAACTTCCTCTGAAATCAATGGACATTAGGCACTCTTGGGGATCTGGGCCCTAGTTTGCAATACTGTCTCTTATCTGTAGATCTTTGCAAAGTGCTTTACCAAGGAGGCAAGTAGCATTATCCTAGATGGGCAAACTGAGGCACAGAGTGGTGACATCACTTGCTAGGAAGTTAGGGACAGAGCCTGGCACAGAAGCCAGATATTCTGCACCCCAGTGCCCTGCCCATTGGTGGACACTGCCTCCCTGATGCATGATTTGTTTGGGTTAAATCTTGACTTCCATCTCACTAGATGCTCAGATACAATGGCGATGAGCATGACAGGAGTACCTCCTTGATAGATGACTCACTTTTTTCCCCTTCTTCCCAAGCCATCCCTTCATCTAATTCCAGTTTTCAGGACAGCTTGCTTTTCTGAATTTGCTTAGGTTATATACACATCTAGCCTGTTTGAATCGTTCCTTGCAGTGCGATTTGGAAAGCCCTCCTCCTAATCATCTCGTTGATGTGACTTTTCAGCACTGCAAACTTCTTTGCTTGCTGGCAGCTGTGCTGCGTAATGAAGTCAGAGAAGCCCATTCGCCTGGGTGATGTTTATCAGGCTGTCGCTACAATTCCCCCTTTGTTAGCCCTTTTCTCACCCTTCTTTGGCTGGCAGGTTCTCATGTGCTTTGCACTCACTTTACCTTTCGCTTTGCCTTTAAACGAACAGAGCCAGCACACACGTGTGGCTACTTTAGGTTTATTATTAGTTTAGCTTGAAGGGCCCAGCAGCTAGCGGTGATGACAGGCCAGTGAGACACATTATGAACCTGATGGCTAGGCATCGGCATGGGCCAAACCCAAGTCTTCCTCTATTGATATGCATGGATCGTGCAGCACCACAGATCCCTCCCTGGTGCAAATTCAAGTCCACAGGAACCCTGAAAATTTACTCTGGCTGTGGATCCACCCCTAGATATACTGTCTAGTGTCAGGCACCATATCAGAGCAGTGTTCTGCTCCATGCTCTTGGTCTCCCTTTGGTGTAAACCGATATCACTTTTTCACAGGATTCCTTTCGCTCCTCTCATTGTTTTGTGTTTCAGTCAAGGAGCATTTGCCAATGTTGACAACTTACCACCAACAGTCATGCTACCTGAGAGGGGAACTATTCTTCCATTGATAAGGCAGGCAGCTCGAGGCTGTTGCTATGTTTGTGTTTTTCTTTGCCTGCTCCCCTCTTCAAAGAAAGTGGTTTCTAACAGGGTAGGCAAGCTGCAGATGTTTGCATGAGTGAAAGGACTTGGTGGGGAAGAGATCTCAGGTTAAGAATGTTTTTCAGGGATTACAAAAGGCTGCTGTGGAGGCACCCATGCCTAAGGATCAGGATGGAAAAAGTGTACCTCTTTCTACCAGGAATTTATTTAAAGTATGTTTTTATTTTATGCTCCATCAGAGGCGGCATGTGCCAATGGAAAGGGCAAGGGACTGGGAGTCAGGAGTGTTGGGGGTCTATTGTCTGAGTCATTGGTTCATTTTGGATCACTTTGTGCCTCAGATGGGCATAATGACGCCCTGCCACCCCTTGAAAAGTGCTTTGAGATCAGAGAATGAAATGAACTGCATGCCAAGGTCATGTCTTTTTAAAGTGTACCGAATGCTGAGGAAAGGTGCTGGATTTAGGGCAGGTCAAAAAGTATTTTTGGTGCAAAATTGGGTTTTGGATTCTATTTTTCTCAAAGAGTGTCTGATTTCTATGAAAAGCGCTGACTTTTCTATGGAAAAAAAACCAAACACTGACATTTTAATTTTTTGGCTAACACCCCAAACAGATTAATTTGGAAGTACTGCCATCGTTCCTCATGGGAGTTATAGTTTGGGTACCTCATGGTCCCCTTCTCCTATGTGGGCTGAGTGCCTCAGCCGAACTACATTTCCCATGATGCACTGCTGTCAGGGACTCCCATGATGTGACATAGTGGTTGAGCATGAGAGGATCCTACTGTGCATCATGAGAGATGTTATCTGGCCAGGGACAGTGGCTATAAGAAGAGAAAAGGGGCGTAATGGCTCAATGGCTTAATGTCTAGTTGGCAACCAGTAACTAGCGGAGTGCCTCAGGGGTCGGTTGTGGGGCTGGTTCTGTTCAACATCTTCATTAATGATCTGGATGATGGAATAGATTGTATGCTCAAGTAAATTCATGGATGGCACCAAGCTGGGGGGAACAGTGAATGTGCTGCAGGGCAGGGATAGGATTCAGGGCCAAATGAAATCTCATGAGGTTCAACAAGGAAAAGTGCACTTAAGACTACAGGCTGGGAACCGATTGGCTAAGTAGCAACACTGTAGAGAAAAACCTGGGCATTATGATGGATGGGAAGCTGGATATGAGTCAACAGTGTGCTCTTATTATCAAAAAGGTCAACAGCATATTGGGCTGCAGCAGTAAGAGTGTTGCCGGCAGATTGCTGGATGTGGTTGTTCTCACTTTGGCACGGATGAGGCCACATTGGGAATACTGTGTCCAGTTTTGGGCTCCCCACTACAAAAAGGATGTGGAAAAATTAGAAAGAGTCCAGCAAAAGGCAATGAAAATTATTAGGGGACTGGGGCATGTGACTTATGAGGAGAGATTGAAGGAGCTAGGCTTATTTAGTCTGCAGAAGTGAAGACTGAGGGGGGATTTGATAGCAACCTTCAGCTACTTGAAGGGATGCTCCAAGGAGGATGGAGTTCAGCTGTTCTCAATAGTAACAGAGGACAGAACAAGGAGCAATGGTTTCAGCTGCAGCTGGGGTGGTTGAGGTTGGATATTAGGAAAAACTATCTCACAAGGAGGGTGGTGAAACATTGGAATGGGTTATGTAGTGAGGTTGTGGAATCTCCATCTTTGGAAACATTTAAGGCCCAGTTACACAAAACCCTGGCTGGGATGATTTAGTGGGAGTGGTCCTGGTTTTACCAGGGGGTTGGCCTAGATGACCTCATGAGGTCCCTTCCAACCCTATGATTTTGTGATTCTATCAGGTACCTGAACTGCAACTCCCATCAGGCCGCACACTAGCATTTCTAAATTGAAATTTTTGGAGGGTTGATTTTTCACTGAACTGTTGGAATTATTGAATCAAGTTCAAAGTCTCGGTCTTCATCTTCAAGATGCTTAATGGCCTGTGTCTTATGAATATGAAAGATGATCAGAACTTCCAGAATGATGACTGTGATTGACAACTCTGCCTCTCTTGCATGAAGTACAACGGGTACAGCTCAGCCATGCAGGAGACAGAATTTTCTTGGGGGCTGGTCATGGAGTGGGGAAATGAACTCCTCCAGGAACCAAGGACCACTCCAAATCTCAGCACCTTCTTCTGCATGTTCAAGACACGTCACCTGCCTTTTCTAACATAAACATAGAACACTGTGTAAATTAAAAAAACAAAACCAACCAACCCTACCAAAACGAACCATTCCACTGCACCCACAATTCTCCTTTTGGGGAAGGAACAAGCTCACGACAGCTGTGCAGGCAGGTTGCTTCATGCACTAGACTAGAGGAAATTGCTGTGTAAGGGCCAGGCTATCATCCTTTCCTAGGAGGCAAGTGACTGCATTCTGATCACTTATAAATGGCATAAATCTAACTTCACATGAGGATTTTCACTGATATAACTGAGCTCTGGCCTGAGAACCAGCCCTTTATAACCCAGGATGAGAAAACACCCACGCAGATGTTCCTGGCTTTCAGTTAGTCAGCCAAAGGCATGACGTCCCGACACGAGGAACACAACAAGAACGAATTCAGCCGACTGTAGAGCATGGGCCCTCCAGGCTCAATATGTCCTAATGACCCCTGTATTTAAGAACGATTGCTCCTCTTAATCTGGTTTCAGGTCAAGATTTCCACCTGAGGCCTTGGGTGTGTGTCACTGGTGGAGTCTACCCTGTTGGTCTCTTCAGCTGGGGTTTGAGACAGCAGTTAAGTACGTGTAGCAATTTGCTAAGTGTTGTTTCCCTTTCTATCTCTGCCTGATCTAACATGCTTTCTGGGAAGGAAGCCTCCTTCTCGAGAGTTAATTGAGTAGGTAACTCTGACCCTTGTTTATATGCAGCAGCAAAAGAGAGTGGGGCCTTAGCAACGGCAACACATGGGAGTTTTTAATATGCGCCCTGGCATGCCGAAGAGCACGTTCCTATGACCTTTCAGAATAGGACTGAAAGCTGTCCCAGTACCAAGGGTATGTAACTCACTGTAAGAAGACAATGAATGAGGAGGGGGGCTGCAAAAGGGTGGGGGAAGGACAAGAGGACTTAATCTACTTTTGACAAGTTAATTAAATGTAAGAGCAAACATTCTTCTCTTGGTGATATCATGAAATACAGGTAGACCGGCTTTTCTCTCTGCTTGGCTGTGCCGTGATATTTACAGGCCACTGATATCTCAGTCCTTGATTCAGGAAAACCCTTAAGCATGTGCTTAAGCTTTTGTGCCTGTGCTTAAGGCCCATTGTGATTTAAGCATATACTTAAAGTTAAGCACATCCTTGCACATCCGGCTTGAACAGGGATTCTTTGCTGAAAGGGGCCTAAGTATGGGTTAGAAGGGTGAGGAAGATGCCTTCAGAGGTGGGGGAGAAGGTTTTAGCCACTTGTGGACACTAGTGGTACATTAGGATCTGAAACACAGTGTGGTGTTCAGGGATTTGCAGCAGGGCAAAATGTTTTTTCTGGTCTTGAATTTTTGGGCAAAGCACGTGTTTCTCTCACTAGTTCCGTGTGCACCCTGAAGCTCAAAATTCATTCTGCCACCCCAAAAAGCAGTTGTTTCACTGCAGAAACTTCAAAAATGGGGTATCCCCATCTAAAACAAATTCACAGTCTTACCCTGGCTAGCATGAGTGATGGTTTTGTTCCCATGGGCAGCTTCCACCCAGCATTATGAGGGCCAAAATGGTGGGACCTTTTAGGGAGGGTGATACCACCTGTTGGTGCAAAAGCTCCTGCTGGCTCAGAAGTGTACACTTCACCCCTCCTTGCACCGCCAGCATATCAAGACCAGAACATATACTTTCTCCAGCACAGATATAATTCAAGGGGAAAATTATAGAATCATGTCATAGAAATATAGGGCTGGAAGGATGTGAGAGGTCATCAAGTCCAGACCCCTGTGCTGAGGCAGGACCAAGTAAATCTAGATCCTCCTTGACAGGTGCTTGTCCAATCTTTGCTTTATAATCACTAATGTGGAGGAGTCCAAAAGCTTCCTTCGGAAACCTGTTCTAGCGCTTATCTACCTTTGTAGTTACAAAGTTTTTCCTATCTAACCCAAATCTCTCTTGCAGCAAGTTGTGCCCATTATATCTTGTCCAGCCTTCAGTGAATATGGAGAACAATTGGGTCAAACTGGACTGTTGTGTTCCCTTTATTGGCAACCTTGGTCCCTTTCATGCTGCTTTACTATTAGAGCAACCACTCCTGGTCTTCTCAAACCCCACCACCCATGTGTAAATCACTCCCAGCTGTACTGTTGGAGTGCTCTTGCCAAGCCACTCATGAACAGCACTTCAGGGCAGCACCAGCCAACCCCCAGTCCCAGACTTTCCTGCAGAAATAGGTGTCTTGCACTGCCTGGCCACCCTACTGGACAATGCAAGCTCATAAAATCCATCATTTTATTAACAGAAAATGATATGCACATATTTTCTTTTCCCAAATGCAGTTTCCCAGATATGTCAGTCCAAACACAGTGGTTCAGATAAATAGTAAAATACATTTTTGAACTACAGCAGGATGGATTTTAGGTGCTTATGTAACCCTTGTGCCTAAATGAGGGGTGTCTCTTTAAAAGATGTGTTGGGGTCTGAGTTGCTCTTGCTGCGTCAGTGTTGCTGAGCTGCCTAGAGCCAGAAGTTTCTAGCATGTGGTGTGTAGTTTTGAGCATGCTCCACAAGGTTTTCTGAGGGCAGTGGTCAGATGCCTGAGAGCAAGGAGCCAGCCCAGGGCAGTTGCATTGAGAGCCCATGTGCTCTGTGCAAGGAGAGAAGCTGAGCCAGGACCAGACTACAGGCTGTTTTCGCCAACTCTGAGACATTTTGTTTCAGGTTAGTAGCATTGTTGACCCTCCAGCAGGGAAGTCTGGAAGCACTGGTTGCAGAGAAGAGACCACTGGGAAAGAAGGATGAGTTATTTTAACTGGATGAGTTGTGGGCTTAACTACAGTTCTTTAATGTAGTAAGGGGAAAGAGGCAATTATATTTTGTTATTTGCAGAGTTGTTGGGTTTTTTTGTAACAGGGTTTTTATATGTGTATATATATGTGTGTGTGTGTGTATGTATAACTGAGTGTTGACTAAGCTGACTGGACAGCAGTCGTGCCAGCAGAGGAAGGAAGGTCTCCATGGCTTTATATTGAGGATTTCTGTGCCAAAGGGGAGGGAGCCACAGGGTGTCAAACTCATGCCGTGCGGAGGGCCACACTGGAAGGCAGGACACCTCTCGTGGCCGTGTGGCCGCTCGGGTTCCCCAGTCCTTTCCCCCTCCATGTTCAGAGTAAGAAAGTGTCATTTTGCAGTCCATTTTCTGATCATAACAAAAAAAAAGATTGATCCTGATCCAGCTCCCAGTTTTCAACACAAGCGTTTGGACTTGGTGAGTAGAGCCCGTAACAGACTCCTGTGGGTTTATTAAATAGCCACAGCATGTTATAGATTTCTACAGTAACTGCTTTGTTTTCTTTCATTATAAGGTTTATAAGATTAATGTTTAATGCAATTCATTGCTTTTGTTTTCATTAACTCTGAGCCGTCTTCGCTGTGAATCTCTTTAGGTCTGAATCTTGGGTCTCCAGGTGCTTCACTGTGGGAGCTGCGGTTTGTTTCTGTTGGGCACTGGAGAAAGGCACTAGAGGTAAACTTGAGCCCACCTCAAGGTTATGCTTATAGATAATGAGGCATAAAAGACATGGGCAACCATGAGACATTTAGCTAATCTAAATATTCATGAATCTGTTCTTATTTTGCTTTCAGGTCCTTCCCCACTGCCGTTAACATTAATTGTGTTGAATGTCTGGTCACTGATGACCTTTTTAGGTGACCACACATAGGAACAAAGGACTGGACTGAATGGGTGTGTTCACACAGCAGTCTTATTTCGAAAGAACAGAGGTTGTTTCGAAATAAGAATTACCCTGTTCACACGATGTACAGTTGCGTCGAAACTGCCGTCTGAACATGTTGTTTTGAAACAATGGTGACTTGTTTTGAAATAACTGTTGTCTGAACCTGCTATTTCACTTTGAGCTTCTTTCCTTAATTCGAATTAACAAACTGTTAATTTGAATTAACTTATTTCAAAATAACCCCTTATTTCGATACAAGTTGTTTCGAAACAACTTGGATTGAAAAGCCCCCTGTGTGTGAACGTAGCCAATGAGTCCAGTCTCAGCCATCACAGGCAACTTGGCTGCATAATTCTGTTCATAAAATGATCAGACCTTGTAGATATGCTGGAGCTCCAACAAAAGGTATTTGGCTTGATGGTGGTGTTTTCTGTCCTGTCATTTACAGATAATCATAGTAGCTGGCCATAATAGTCCATTCTGGCTTTGAAGTCTCTGCATTTCCTCCAACACTGATTTAATGCCAAGGGAAAACACACTTCTCTATAATACACTGGAAACAGGCTGTGTTGCAATGGTAATGTCTCTCATTGATTCCTACCAGGGCAGTCTAGCAGTACCCGTCTCTCCGAATGAGCTCAAGAGAGGGTTATTCAGCTGATGTCAGTGGAAAGGGGACATCCCAGGCTTCCTCATATTGCCTGTCCCTGTCTCTTACCCCTGAGCACTCCTAACCATGCATATGTCTACGCTTAATCATAGACTCCTAGAATAATAAGGTTGGAAGGGACCTCTTAAGGTCATCTAGTCCAACCCCTTGCTAAAAGCAGGACCACTCCCACTAAATCATCCCAGCCAGGGTATTGTCTAACTGGGCCTTAAATGTTTCCAAAGATGGAGATTCCACCGCCTCCCTTGGTAACCCATTCCAGTGCTTCACCGCTGTCCTAGTAAGAAAGTTTTTCATAATATCCAGCCTTGATTGCCCTAGCTGCAGCTTGAAACCATTGCTCCTTGTTCTGTCTGCTGCTACTACTAAGCCAGCTCCCTCCTTTTTGGAGCACCCCTTCAAGTAGTTGAGGGTTGCTATCAAATCCCCCCTCAGTCTTCTCTTCTGCAGACTAAATAAGCCTAATTCCTTCAGTCTCTCCTCGTAAGTCATGTGCCCCAACCCCTTAATCATTGTCATTGCCCTCTGCTGGACTCTAGTTTTTCCACATCCTTTTTGTAGTGGGGAGCCCAAAACTGAACACAGTATTCCAGATGTGGCCTCACGAGTGCTGAATAGAGGGGAATAATCACATCCTTCGATCTGTTGGCAACACTCCTACTGATACAGCCCAATATGCCATTAGCCTTTTTGGCTTCAAGAGCACACTGTTGACTCATATCCAGCTTCTTGTCTACCATAAATCCAAGGTCCTTTTCACGGCACTGCTGCTCAGGCGATCGGTCCCCAGCCTGTAGCAGTTCATGGGGTTTTTCCATCGTAAGTGCAGGACTTTGCACTTGTGCTTATTGAACCACGTGATATTTCTTTTGGCTCACTGCTCCAATTTGTCTAAGTCTCCCTGAATCCTGTATCTGCCTTCCAGCATGTCTACCATACCCCCCCCCCCCCGCTTGGTGTCATTCATGTACTTACTGAGTGTGCAATCTATCCCATCATCAAGCTCGTTAATGAAGACCTAAGGAGGCTAAAGTCGCCCTACAGAGCCCTGCAGCCACACTGCGCTTTTATTAAGTTGACTTAAGCACTGTAAGTTGATTTAACACCACTCTTTGAGGTTGACTTAAGCCAGTGTAGGCGGGAAATAGCCCTTCAGTCGTCTTAATTGGTCTCTAGGCCACCTCCCAGAGTTCCTGGCCACCAGGAAGGGTTAACCTAGCGCCTGCCAGTGTGGATGCAGGAAGTCAACAGGCATTTCCAGCGTGGACTCTCTAAGTCAACTTAATAAGGTTGACTTGAAGTCGACTTAAAGTTGACCTTGTTAAATCGACTTAATGGATCCTCCAGTGTAGACATATCCCATGGGAGGGACAGTTAATTCCTGTGCCCGATCTGTCTTTGGCTTCTCTGCTGGGGTTGCCGACAATAATGCCACATCCATTAAAGTAATTCCAGCACTCACCTGTCTACCTTGTTCTTTCAAACCCAAATACAGCGTTGAATGATCTGAAACAGGCAAGGCTTCAGTGTTTGTGTTGGAACAAGCCTCAGGTATTAATCCCTTTGTGAACCTGAGTGCCATATGATCATCAAGAATATTTCTGTGGCAGGCTGCCATCTTCCTTCACGTCGTTTACTTTGGAGTGACAAATGCCTAGTTTTTAATGCTTATAACATTTTGCAGTTCTCTAGCTCCTTTCACCTGAGGATCTCCAGGTGCTTTGCCAACATTCATTAATTAATCTCAAGACCAAAGGCGGAGAGAATCTTCTTGTCAGCTCACGCAAGTGTCAATGAGAGATGAACCTGAGCCCAACCAGGGAATCCCCCAATGCTAGGGAAGTTTGGATCAGCCTCCAGACTTGACAGCTGACCTCCTTCTTGTGTAATGGGCCAAATCTAGATGAGTTGGCAGAATTCAGCTCTAGAGCTGAGCTTTGCCTTTTTGGCCCATCCTTATTTCCAGCCAATCTTACCAGCATGGTCAGCTTGTTTAATGGGGCCCATACGACATTTTGCTGGAATTTCAAGTTATTCTGAGCTTCAAAACTGAGGGTAAATAGTCATGTGAGCCTGATGCCTGCCAGAGTTTTCAGAAGTGGACAGGCCAATTCCTGATGCTGTAGTGCATTCTGGGTGTCTCAGCTGCACTGTCCGGTTGGGTCAGCAGTGCCAAGAAGAGGCTTTCTGGATTGGGCTACTGAAGACTGGGCGAGTGTGGCACTCCCATGGGCTATGAGCCAAAGGCTGCTTATGTGGGGTTTAGAATAGCGTGGAATTTACCAGGGAGGAATAAGCCGGATGGGGGCAGAGGACTGGACGTGGCTGGGTAGAAAGGAGCCTGAACATTAAGGCTCTGAGAGTGGCTTGTGGTTTACTCAAGATCATCCAGGACGTCTGTGACACAACAAAAGAAAGAATCGATGTCCCTGGAGCGCCAAGCCAGAGCCTTCATCATAAGGCTGTTTCTCTTGGAAAGTAGCTGCTGATGTAACTTCTCCAGTTCATGGTTAGAACAAGGAAGGGTTGGGAAGTTGATGGCTGTCTCCAGCCAGAATTTGGGGTGAATCTGGCATATATACACAACACCTCCATTCTCTGGTCAGTTACTGATTGAGAGCAATGGATGAGAAGAGAGACAAAAGAAAAATGTATTTTGTTCCAGATATCAGTTATAATTATTTGGGATGCTCCATGTAGGAATAAATCAAATCCTTAGAGTGCTGGTGGCATGCCCAGTGTACCACATCTTGGAGGCCATCAGTGCACGTGGTCTGCAAGGCCCTTGTAGGTCCCAGTAGCCCCTCAGACATGAGGTGGAGGGAAAGGTTTTGAGTAGTGGCGGCCAGACAGAGAAGGTTGCAGGTGCACAGGTACAGAGGTGTGAACAGGAAGAGCTCAAAGTGAGCAATAGCCGTTCTGGTTTGGGCCCCTGGGACAGTCCAGTCTAGAGTCCCAGCTGAGTGGCTGGGGTCTCCTCTCTGGCCCAGTCTCTGCCCAAGCATACAGGAGCTTGCAATTTTCCAGGCCAGCCTCAGTCAGTGGCTTTCACTGGAGCCCTGCCCTGCCAGGGCTTGGCTGGGACCCAAGCAATTTTTTCACTTTCATAGCTGATGTGGGCCGGAGGTGCTGGGGCTATGAGCTGCCAATGCTGGAGTTGCAGTGGCTCAGCTGTGACAAGTGCTAGCACAAATTAAGCCCTGCTTTTGGGCCTTGGCAATGTTTTGGGTGAGGGTTGTTTGAAGGATGGGCTTTTATGCTTCTGTGCCTTTTAGGACAGGGGTAGAGGCTTTCTTGTCTCAGCCAGCTATGGATTACCTCCTCTGAGAAGCACCCTGGGCTTTTTAACAGTTATACTTGATGATGAGGTCTTTGGGGCAGAGATCCATGCTCCGTTATGTGTGTCTAGCACAGTGCAACCCAGTGGTAGGAAGGATGAACCAGTGATGACTGCTGGCCTGGGAGTGGGAGTGCTCTGCTGCTGACTTTTTGTTTACCCTTGGGTGAGTCCACCTGTAATGTGGAAGTAATAGCACCATCCTACGTCATAAAAGGATGTCGTGTGGGTAAATTCAAGATTATGAGGCACTCAGGCACTATGGTGATATGGACCAGGAGGTATCTAGTATAGTTAGATCCTATTTGAAGCCTTCAGATGCTACTGAAACCTGGTCTACATTTATCATGGTTTTAGGCGGCAGTCAAAGAGAGATGAGGAAGTTATCTAAAATAACTTGCACGTATCCCTTTGACTTCCTAATGCCTATTTACCATGGCGTCTCCATTGCGCTGACTCAAAGGGAAATGACCTTCTGTCAACTCAGCGCTACGCTTTTTCAGAGGATGGATTTACTGTGTCGATTTCCTGACTGGTTGAGAGGGTCTTCTGTGAATGCTCAATCGATCTAGAAAGATTGAAGCGACAGCAGCAAATCTACCCTGTCATTGTGGACTTGCCCTGAGAAACAAACAGTGTGTGCAAAGTACCTGCAGGATGCAACTTGGGAAAGGTGATTTGCCCCAGAGCCTTTTGCTGCTTCCATTCTGCACGCTGCCTGCCCATTGCCACTCCTGCATGAAGAGATGGAAAGTTTAACGCCCTGAAAGCAGTCGTCAGGGTTAATGAGCTGTGACACAGCTTTCCGAAGGGGAGATAGTGCAAGTTCACACCTGCTGTCATTTTATCAGTCTGTGTATCAACATCGAAGAGCGTTACGCCTGCTGAGAAATGGAGGGGAGCATCTAAATATGCCTGTCCGGTAGTTTGGATGACTGGATTGCATTCCAGAGTGTCACTAAAGCGTCTGTATGTTCATTCTTGGGAGGGTTCAGTACACCCCTTTGGGTAATGCAGATGCAAAAGAAAAGAGGCATCATGTTTGTACCAGCTGTGTGGTCTTGCATCATCTTAATTTGTTTCCAATTGAGTGGGTGTATCACAATTCTGTTTCTAAAGCAGGTGATAGATGATTTCAGTAATACCCAGTTGTTTAGACTTGACATCAAGGTGGTGGTTTTTTTCCTCCCCCTTCTTTTTGGCCAATATGCTTGGGTACTTTACAGATGTGGATCTGCTGAATTAAGTAATTAATTTGATGCTTCTCTCATGCCAAGAAAGAAGCATTCCTCTTAAAAGAAAAGAAACAAAATACAACAAAACATTAAGTGGTTCTGGTTAAGGGTACTGGGTTGACATCCTGGGAGAAATAAGGTCTCTTTAGCTACAGAGCAGGTAGTGTACAAGCAAAGGGGATTCAGGTTTCCGTTGAACGGTAGCTACCTCTGAAGGATCAAGTGAAGAGGTAAGAAAGGATTGCAATCTCAGGGTGTGTCCACACACAGGTCTTAAATTGAAATAATGCTGGTTATTTTGATTTAAAAAAGCTTTGGTCCACATGATGTTTTCTTGTTTTGAAATGACAAATGACAAGTTCCATCATATCGAAACAGGAAAGTTAGATCGAATCAATAAAACTCCTTTTAAGATCGAAACAGTTCTTGGATGGCAACCATTATATCGAAATAACAGAGTGTGGATGTGTTATTTTGATTTAACGGTTGTTTCAATTTAACACTTTTGCCCTTCTCCTTTCCAAGGTGCTGTCCTTTTCCTATTTATATTGGGCGGGGGCATGGCCCTTTTAGGGGGCCATCTTGTCACACCTCCCATGGTGCCCCTCTCCTAAATCGAACTAGCAAGTCCTGTCCCTGGATGTGCTAGTTCGATTTGACTTTCTAGTGTGGACCTATTAAATCAATTTAGTTTAAATAGATTTAATGATTTTTAAAGTAACTTTATTAAATCAATTTAAGTTAAATTGATTTAACTATATGTGTGTGGACACAGCCTTAGTGTCCTGTTTATTCCTTGGTTTTTCTGCTGGCGCTGCCAGAAAGGGATATTGATGGATGACTGTATATCAGATTATCATGTGGTTGAGGCACAGGCATGAGGAAAATGAGGTCCAGTTTCAGTATCCAGCTCCGTTGTTTATTTGCTGTCTGTCTTCAGGACATCCCTTGGGCCAAAAGTGGCTGCTGATTTTGGGTGTTTGGCAGGGGCGTTGCTGGCGATGGGCACCCGGGGCACATTCCCCAAATCCCAGCACCGGTGCCCTGGGTCTGGCGGGCCCCCTGGTCCGGGGCCCAGCTTCCGGCCCTGTCC
This sequence comes from Podocnemis expansa, assembly GCA_007922195.1. NCBI lineage: Eukaryota > Metazoa > Chordata > Testudines > Podocnemididae > Podocnemis > Podocnemis expansa. Next base: position 73,718,491 of record ML681964.1, read on the forward strand.
CTGGCCAGGGTGTGGGGCCTGGGGCCGTGCCCCGGGTCCCTCCCTGGGCCAGCGACGCCCCTGGTGTTTGGAAAGTGCTGAAAAGCCAGAGTGCCGATAGATATCCTTGGGAGCTGCCAGACACACTAAAAACTGGTGAGTTCCAAAGTGGAGCCATGTTAGTTTAGTTCAGTAAAATAAACAAGGAGTCCAGTGGCACTTAAAGGCTAACAGATTTATTTATTGCATGAGCTTTTGTGGAAGAAAATCCCACTTTGTCAGAGGCTTTGAAGATCTTCAAACAGTAATAGGCAACAAATGACCGAGCAACCCCAACAAAATGAAAGGCAGATCAGGGAGGCAGTGTCATCTAGTGGAAAGAGCACTGGTCTGATAGTCAAAGGACCTGGTTCCATTCCTCTTTCTGCCACCGGTTGGTCCACTGCTCTGTGCCTCAGTTTCCCCATCTGCAAAGGGGGAATTATATTATCTCCTTTGTAAAGGAGATTGTTGGTATCTTTTGATGAAAAGTACTAGAAAAGAAGAATCTGCCATTTTTTCCTTTTTAAAATTCCATGATTTTTAAGTCAATCACATAATTTGGGAAGCGGGGGTTGACTTATGGCATCTGAATGTTTTGTTAGGCCATACTGTGATTTATGAAACATTTAAGACATGGGGCCTGATCCTTATTATTTTAATTTCATGCAGTGTCTTTTAGCTCCTTGGGGAATGAAATGCATGGACAATTACAAGCGAAGAACTCCTCCAACCTGCTATTCAGTTGGAGCTCCCAACTTGCGATTGTATCGTTTTTATTTGGCATGGTCTCTGACACAGTATTTGTTTAGAAATAAAATCCCTGAAGACCCGGTGTGGTCTATTCATAGTTAGAACTCTAATTAGCCATTCATTTATTCTGGCACGCTCTTGGATGGGCTTCTTCACTATATATCATTTTCATTAGCAGGACGCACAGGGGCACTTGGCAGACTTGCTGGTTTCTGAGAGTGCATAATTTGAATTGGCTTCCTTGGAGTTGGCTTGGGTTGTTTTCTTTTTTTGTTTTTCCCCACTTCATGATGGGTTGCTGAATGCATGAAGTGACATGAATCGGTTTAATTTCATTAATCCGTTAAAATATATAGATATGTATTTGCATTTGTACATTATCCCTCCATGGCTTTCGACAGATTTTTGGCTTGGCACTCTCAGAGGCTTGCAAAACAGCACGAAATTCCTCACTGTTTTACAGGTTTCCTAGCAGAAGAATTAAGAGGCATTCACAATTCCACTTCAGCTCCACACACAGACTCCAAAGGCAGGAGTTATGTGATCTTCACAGATTCAGAGCAGGGCCAGTGTTGGCGACTGATTTCATCCAGTTGTGCGCAAGGACCTAGGAGCCCCAGTCACCCATGAGGGCCTCATGACGCTATGTGCTGTATAAACACAGAAGAAAAAGAGAGTTCCTTCCCCAATGGGTTGACACTCAGAGCCATAACTACGGGGGGCGAGTGGGGCTTTGCTCCAGGCTCACTGGAGCGGCTCCATTGAGTTGCTCCATAAACGGGCGCATTCCCCACCGATTGCTCTAGGTGCCGGCTATTGTAAGGGTGCTTTCTGATTGGAACGTGCCTTGGGCACTGGATTCTGTAGTTCGGCTCTGTTGACAATCCAAGTCAATAGTGTGTGTCACTTTCCTGTTTAGTTATGTCTACGCTTTTGATAGCCCATATAGGATGGCCGCTACGCATGTAGCTACACACTGTGATGAAATGTGGGCCACATCCACCTTTATACAACAGTGAGTAGCTGTGTTCTCTGGCTATGGGAGGAAGTGGGACACGACGGTGCTGAGAATAGTATAGTTCCAGAGTGGTAGCCGTGTTAGTTTAGTTCAGTAAAACAAACAAGGAGTCCTGTGGCATTTAAAGACTAACAGATTTATTTATTGCATGAGCTTTTGTGGGATTAAGTCCCACTTTGTCAGACCCTTTGATTATGCTTTAAAGGGTCTGATGAAGTGGGATTTTCTCCCACAAAAGCTCATGCAATAAATAAAAGAATAGTATAGACTTGGAAGGTGGTGCTTGAGCATGTAGGAGCCATGTAGGGCGCCCTACTCTAGTCCACCTACCTTTCTTCATACTCATGCTCGCTGGCCGTACCCCGTCTGTTCTCTCCACACCACAGCAAATGCAGACCTACCTTTTGGTACCCTCCTCTTCCCCCCACTCTCTCCTTCCTCTCTATCAAGCACACTTACTAATAATTTTTGTATTATAATAGAGAAAACAACAAGGAGTTGTGTGGCACTTTAAGACTAACAGATTTATTTTTTGCATGAGCTTTCGTGGGAGAAGATCCCACTTCCTCAGATGCTTTGAAGATGGGTGAACTTGCAGAAAGGAATGAAACTAAATGCAAGGGGGTGTAAAAGATAGGATCAGGTCATACAGTAACAGCAAATCAGAGCAGTTTTCAAGAGCCTCAGTGCCGTATACTGCTGGGAGCTGTACAAATATATAGTGAGATACTGTCCCTGCTCTGCAGAGCCTACACTTTGAATGGGCAAAACAGAGAAAAAGGAAGGATTATGTGACCCTTTTCACCGATGGGGGACTATGACCTAGATGTGGCCAAAAGGATACGTGGCTAGATATAACAGACAAGATCTCTTACAGTGCCCTGTGAAAGGAATTGCTAGAGTGGCTCAGGTTTGTGCAGGGTGAGGGTTCATGGGATACAGCTGCAGAAGATGGAGCATCTCACATGAGTGAGTTCAGAGCTGTTGTGGATGTAGCAACCGCAGCAGGGCTTGACGGGGGTGTTGTTGGTGCTGGGCACAGGGGGGGGCGTGAGTCCCCAGTCCCAGTGCCAGTGCCCTGACCGTGGATAGGGCCATGGGGCTGGACCAATATGACTGCCCAGCCCCCTGTCCCTCACCTGGTTCGGTGTTGGAGCTGGCTGCTGCCCCTGTTTCAGCGCAGCCCTGTCCAGGGCTGGGGCCATGTTGGTGGCCTGTCCCCAAGTCCTGAGCTGAGGCCTTGGGGGCAGGTTGCCATGTTGGGGGCAGTGGATCCAGCCCTGGCTGGATGAGGCTCGTGGAGGGGCAGGGCCGGCGAAGGGAGGGGACGAACCAAAGCTTGGACTCCAAGAGTTTTTTGGGGCCAGTGATGTCCTTGGGGCTTAGTAGTATGTCCACTCCCTCTGGGCTAGGCCACTCCACTTGGCCCCACCCAGGGGCCCTTTGGCTGAGTAAATTGCCTGAAGCAGACGTAAGCCGAGAGTGGGTGATTTCAGTGCAGTTGCTCCAGGAATATGTCATTACTCCGCTTGAGGAAAGAGCGTTGGAATCTAGCGCAGCATGAGTAAGGCAGTCTTTCCACATCACAGCACAAGTTTTTGGCCTGTCTCGCTGATCTTATCAGGGTTTGAGTGTAACAAGGATGTTTATCGAATTCAGTCACTTTTTCAAGAGCATTCCCCACGTTCCCAGAAAAGCACCTAGAGAACTTCCTCCCTTGCTATTGCAAATGCACTGTATCCACGCCCTGGCCCTGAATGCTGCTCTGGGCTAAGTGTTTGGCTCAAGAAATGTCAAGAGGAGGAACCTTTGTTTAGGAAGATGGAAGAAACTGTTGGGTTTAAGGCCATTGCAGGCCTGGTTCAAAGCCCATTGACTTGAATGGGTTTGGATAAGGCCCTCTGAATGGAAAGTTGTAAGATCTTGGAAGTGGGTAATCGTGGAATAACTTGCCAGTAGGGGAAGTTTCTTCCTGCCCTTTACCAGCTCGTTGGCTGTCTTATGCCCTGAAGCACGGAAGTTTATAACCCTTTAAAAAAATAATCCTGTCTACTGTAGCCATGAATGAGCTCATTAGCCACATAAACACCTCATCTTTTTTGAATGCTGCAAGACTCTTTCCTTCAATGATACCTTGTGGCAGTCACCCACAAGCTGATTATGTAGGTAGTTAAAATGATTTTATTCAAATTAACTTTTCCACTACTTTGAGCACACAGGTGTTTTGACCTGGCACAGTCTAGTGAGCTTTGCTGTAATCAATATATATTTATCTCTTTGTAATTGGGGGAATTTGATACCAGAGAAGGTGTTGCCTGGACCACAATGGAAAGTGAAGTCTTCTGCTTAGCCACAGAGCGTTCATAGAATGAGCATCGTGATACAAGTTTCCTTCTCAACTCCCCTTACCAGTGTCCTTCAGACGTGGTCACCTCTAGTAGATAGACTGGTAACTAAATATCCATGGCCCATTCAGTTCTTGTCTTTTCTGCTGAGGCTGCCAAGAAAGAGACTACGTAGTGCCAGTTGTGACCATCAACACAAGTCAAGGCCACCAAAGAGCCATCAGATAACAGGTTTTTTGCTGACCACCAATGAGAGGAAGATGCAGAGCTCTTTTGCAGACTGTCCCTGGCAGCCAGCTGAGGTGGGTCCTGTTAATTCCAATACAAGGCTGTAAAAGGATCTGAATATTTCACTAAGACAGGAAATGAAGAATAGGGAGAAACGTGTCCTGCAGTCAACAACCGTAGAAGCAGCCAAGCTCAGGAGCAAACTCAGACTGAAGTTCATATTTGTTAATGATCACGAAAACTAGGACGGGAGGAAATTTGGATCAATGATCTTATGTGTGTACAAGTGTACTGTGATGGGAGCCAAGTGGGAATTCTAGTTGCTTACACTCATTCTTGTCTCTGGCTTTTTTGCCACCCTCACCAAAGTGTCTGAGAACCTTCCACAAGTGCATTAAGCCTCCTGACTAACATCTGACGCATGGGGCATGTTCTCTCATTCACCCTTTCCCCAGTGCTTGCAATGTGGTGGTTGGATAGGGTTTCGTTTTTGTGACGTTTGCATGCTGCTCTGTGTTTCCCTTAGAGGAGCTTCTTGCACTTGGAGTGGAGGGTGGTGAGATTTGTGATACCTCTTAGTTCCTGGAGGTGTTTGTTCCACAGTCTCAGACTGGCCACTGGGAAAATCCTGTCTCCTGCACAGACAAGATTTTCCCTTATTGTAGAGCATTTCATTGTGTCTGTGAAGCAGAGTTCTCAATCACCATCTTCATCTCAGATGTTTAGGCTCTTTTAGATATTCTGGGCCCAGGACATTAACTGGCTGAGATACAAGGAGTGAGGTCTCCCCACGTGGTTCTTTAGATACAGTTTAACCTACCCTGTTTTCCCAGGACACCAAACTGTGTGTTTGGGATGGAACTGGAAGGCACTAGCAAATCTGAAAAAGGAGCTGGCTCAGGCAAAACTATAGCAAAGACGATGCAAGTCTCCAGTTTCGACAGGCATGTGTGAGAGGCGTGGTAAGGAGTTTTGCATGTTGCAAATAACTGAAATCAAAGGGGAATATGTTGGCAACACAAGACATGTCAGTGAGTGGCAATTACTGTGCAGCACAAAGCAAAGCTCACTGACCACCAAAGGAGTCGGTTTCACTGGGAACCAATCTGACCAGAGTCTCATTCAACGCCTGCCTTGGGGCGCCTGCAGCTGGATGACAAAATGCACAACATTTTTTGTCATAAGACAGCTGTTTCTCCTCTCAGCACAAGAACATCTGAGCTGTTGATTTCATAGGGGTCCACTGAAACGCGCCAGGGCTGACTCCAGAGATCTCTGTGAAGTAGCTCATGTAGGGCCCTCGTTGGCTCTCCTCTGATCCACTAAGGCTGTATGGAGAAGCTGTCTTCGGGTGCATAGTATGGTTACACAGTGATTAAACTCTGGTTTTGTAAGGGGGGATTCTGGACTACAGGTGGCAGATCAGATAGCGGCCAGCTGAACTTGCAGCATGCTCTGGTTTCTGCGTTTCTGTACTTAAGGTTGCCTGACAGTTCCAGTTATAAGACCCTGTTTCCAGTTGCTTTTAGCTGTGCCAAACTTTTACCACTCATGCTGAATTTTTCACAGCTCAGTGTCTGCTCATGTTGATTGGGTTTCCTTTTCTGTGTGCATGTGGAAGTTTTAATTAAAATAGATCAGTTGTTTCCAAGAATGAGTTTAGAGCAATATGTGATTTTGCTTAGGTTAAAAAAAGTCTCCCTCCCATTTTCTTGAGGAATTCTAGGAACCATGTGCTTTGGAACAGTGACTTGGAAGTTGGCACCCTCAAGGGATGTGCCTTTTGCTGCTCCCAAGATAAACCCCTCAATTTAAGCCAAGTTATAAACCTTTGAAAAATCTCAGTTTGCACGTGGCTCAGCAAAAACTCGTTGACATTTAGCAGTTCAGTTCTCTGAAGATTCTCTCTGCACCAAGCGTGCTCAGTTTTTTCAGAATTCCTGTGTGTGACTGGAGGCTGCATGTACCACCCCCCCAAGAAACTGAGGATGGTTTATACAGGGGCATAGCAGACTTGCACTGTAACTCCTGTTCCCAGCTGGTAGAGCACCAGACCTGGGAGCCAGTCAACTTATGTTCCCCATGCTCTCAGTGATCCCTTTTCCCCATCCCGCTAGTGCCTATGGATTGGGGAGGTGGAGAAAATATGGGAAGAAGATAGACTGTGAGTCAAATGCTGAGAGATGAGGAATGGAAATGGGGGGAACACTGGGAGGAGATTGCAGGAGCCAAGGGAGGAGGAGGACAGCAACTGCGTGGGAGGGCAGAAGTGGAGAGTGGAGAATGTGGAAGGGGCTTGAAGCGGAGGAAGCGAGGAGAGAAGCCAAAGGATGGGGGAGAGGATAGGCACATTCGGGGAGGAAGAGCAGGACACCTAGATGCTTAACGCAACCTTTGTGCTCTCTCAGCATCTTGCTCCATATGACTTGCTGGGAATTCTGTTAAGAACAAGCTTTCTGAAGTCCTGATTTATGCAATCTCCCAAACATTTTCTTTTGATTGTTTTTAGCCTTTCTTGTGGTGATTGATAGAAAGCGCTCAGTGACTCAGTTTCCCCCTAGTTGTAAAATGGGTTCAGCAAGGCCTCAAATAGAATTTTCCTAGGGAGAGGACACTGAGCTCTGCTGACACAGCCCTGCATTCATCCCCAGGCTTTCCCTCCTGCACCCAGCTCTTCACATGTTCCTCGGCTGCTGCCTAACACCCAGCTTCACGCTCTTCATTTCACATTGCCCTGGTTCCAGCCCTGTGTTCCTTCGCCCCGACATAGCCCCTGTTTCAGCTCAAAACTCACCCCCTCCCCCATGTCCTGCCTGGAGCTCTTCCCTTTCCATTGCTCCAGCTCCAAGTGCTCCCCCTCTGCATTTGGTGCCATGGTCTCCCAACCCCACACCCAGTCCTGTGCTCTTGCCCGGCAACATGGTCAGGCTAATAAATATCATCCACCAGGGGCCAGGCAGTTCTAGGAGCCCCAGAACCCATCATCTTTCTTTGTCTTCACTTCCCAAGGAAGCACCAAAAGCCTGGATACAATCTCTGCACCCTTCTGAAATGTGGAGGTTCCTGATGCCTCTGCTCCATTTTTCTCCAGGGCCTGGAGGCAGGGGCACATGGATGCTGGAAGGAATGCAAAGAGGGAGGAGCAAGCACGTGGAAAGGATTGCAACACTAATGAAATTTGGCCTGGCTACCCCTCTGTCACGATGGAGGGATATTAATAGTGTACGACCAGCTAGACCAGAACAGCAGAGCCTTTGACCCAACCGGCTCTCTTTGAACATGACCGAAGACTGCTTCTGCATCAACTGTACATTTTTTGGAAGATCGCTGACTTGCCAGCTTAGAATCAAGCAAGCCAACAGGCAGCTAGGCACACGGGGCGTATGGCACAACAGATGGTAGGTCATTGTTGCAGTCTACCAGGGGAAATGTAAGCTTCCCCTCAACTCACATTTGGATGAAGGCAACAGAGAGGAACGTCCAGTGGAAAAGTACCACAACTCAGACTTCGGCGCTCGATTAAAGGCTAACATAAATTTCAACAAGTTTCTCCAGCAGGAGGAAATTTCCTTTCTGCAGGACTTGAACTAATGACCTTTAGGTCCTAAACACAGTTGTTTTATAAACATAGCCTATTGGGAGTATTTGCTGTGAGCTTTGTAGCAATCTGTTTAAGTTCCCTAAAAATCTCAAGGCAATGTAGGGTGAGATCCACCCCATCCTCAATTTTTAAGGCCCTTTGGTCATTCTTATTTTGTACATCTGGAGCTATGCAAATAGTACGATATAAACTAAAGGGGATCTTCTGTTTGATGACTGAAATATGGTGTGTAGCAGAAAAATACCAGGATCTGAATCAGAAATCAGCTCTTCTGAGAGTCTGGGTTCTTATGAGATTTGACTGGTCAGGTGTCCGAATTAAAGACCAAGCTCAGACCGTGTGCCAGATTTGTGTGTCACGTCCGTCCATACTGCTCTGTGTGTCCTCAGGCCCCCAAATTCCCTGAGATTGAGGGACAGGGTAGTGTCACTCACTCCTGCTACCCTTCCTGTTGTATTGGGCCAGGAGGACAATGAATTTAAGCTGGCAAAGGGAGACATCTTTGTTTTGACTAGACTGCAGTTTTAGCTCTTCCTGAACTAGGCCTCATGCTGGCTAGATAAAGAAGTATTTCTTCTTGCTCCAGGCAGTGAAGGCAGACTCCACAATTCACCCGTGTGCAGCCCAGAGACAATGGACGGCATTGGTGGGTCGACAACAAACTGATTATTCACTTGAGCCATTTGGAGACCTTTTAGGCCCTACCGCGTGGTAGAGGGTAGATTCCCTTTTATTGCTCCTCACAAGAGCTTAATAACAGGTTTAAGGATATTAATTGCCTTAATTAGGCCTGGTTAAACCTGTCTGGCTGCGATCTGTCTTGAGTCTTTCAGCTTTGTCTGATCTCAGGCCTCAAAACGTTACCCTCACGTGCGAGGCCCATTCCATTTAAGCCATAATTAAAAGGCTGTTTAGAGGCTCCTGGCAGCCGTGTGCACGAGGAGCACTCTGATTGTTAATGGGTTGTCTGGAAAACAATAAGAAATGCATTTACTTCCCCCAGATTAAAAACAAAGATGTCTCTAACAGTGACAGTTTAGTAACACCTGGCGGTGCATGGGCGGTTTCTATCACTTGTGGAAGGACAGTCTTGTGATTTAATGTGCTTAGACTTGGGCAAGGTGTTTGGTATCACTCAACCTTTTTGCTAAGAAGCTAGAAGGATACAAAATCAGCACCCATTACTTGGATTAAAAATGGGCCAAAATGCAGTTGTACATGGAGAGCTGTCACTGAGCTGGTGTCTTTCCAGTGAGGTACCATAGGCAGGCCGTTGACAGCAATTCTGGGCCCAAGGGCAGAACATTTAATGGTCCCTGACGTCTACAAAGGGAGGGTCGTGGTTCACAACCACGAGCACCGGGTGAAGCTCCATGCCAGGCCTCTTCCACCTGCAGCCCCCCCTGCAATAATTCATCTCTGTTTAGCCCTGCTTGCCACCACTGTCACTCAATCCCCCTTCCTCTCTTCCACACTTCTCATCCCCCGGCTGGCAAATGATGGTGGGAAGGCTGAGCAGAGAGGAGGGATGCAACGGTATGGAAACCAAGCAGGGAAATGTGGGTGTGGGAGAGAAAGAGGGACAAAGTCGGGGGGAGGATGAATGCAGTGAGTGGGAGGACTGAGTGGGGTAAGGGCTAGACATGGGGCCAGTGTGTGTTTTAATCAGGTCAAATGTAAATGTGCACAGGTAGGCACAAAGAGTACAGGCTGGGGAACTCTGTTCTGGGAAGTTGTGTCTCTGAAAAGGACTTCAAAATCATGGAGAATGATCTGGATGTGAACTCCCAGTGTGATGCTGTGACCAAAAGAGCTGATGCAGTCCTTGGATGTAGAAATGGGATATGTGGAGTATGAATAGGGAGGTTTGCTAGGTCTGTATTTTGATCTGGTGCAATTGCTGCTGGAACTCTGGGTCCAGTTCTGGTTCACAATTCAAGAAGGATAGCGACACAATGGAGAGAGTTCAGAGAAGAGGCATGAGAATGATGGGAAGACTGGGAAACATGCCTTATAATAATAGAAACCAGGAACTTCAAAAAGGGATGGCTAAGAGGTGACTTGATTGCAGTCTAAGGCTACATTCACACACAGGGGGTTATTTCGATCCAAGTTGTTTCGAAACAACTTGGATCGAAATAAGGGGTTATTTCGAAATAAGTTAATTCGAATTAAGGAAAGAAGCTCAAAGTGAAATAGCAGGTTCAGACAACAGTTATTTCGAAACAAGTCACCGTTGTTTTGAAACAACATGTTCAGACGACATTGTTTTGAAACAGTCGTTTCAAAACAACGTTGTTTCGTCCCCACATGGGGTTTAAGTTATTTTGAAACAACACTGTTGTTTTGAAACAACGGAACATGTTGTTTCGACACAACCATGCATCGTGTGAACAGGGTAATTCTTATTTCGAAACAACCTCTGTTGTTTCGAAATAAGAGTGCTGTGTGAACACACCCTAAGCATAACAACAGAGGGGAACAAAACTTTGCTAATGGGGTCTTTGGTCTAGCAGAGGAAAGGTCTAACATGATCCAATGGCTGCCGAGTTGAATCTAGATACATTCAGACTAGAAATAAAACATAATTTTTTAACAGGGAGGGTAATTAAAAACTGGAAGAATTTCCCAAGGATTGTGGTGGATTTGCCATGACTAGTAATTTTTTAAATGGAGAATGGAATTTTTCTAAATGGGGTGCTTTAGTTCAAATAGGAATTAATTCAGGAAAGACTTATGGCTTGTGTCAGTGAAAGCCAGCCTAGATGGTCACACTAGTGCCTTTTGATTTAATAAACTCTTACTCTGTTAAGGCATTGAGCTGGTGTTCTGGAGCACTGGGTTCAATTCCTGCTCTGTGACCTTGGGAAATCTCACTGTCATTTACTTCCGCCTGTGCCAAATTGAGATAATTTATTTCCTTTGCATCTTCTTTTTTGTGTGTTTTGTATAGTATATTTTAAGATCGCCAGTCAAGAATTGTCTCTTAGATTGGGTGTGTATAGTGCCTAATGTAACAGGGCCCTGATCGTGGAACCTGACATAGGACAGGCACTCTGACGCACTATGGTAATATGAATAAATAACCAGAATAATTAGTAATGATCTTGGACTCTTGAGGTGCTGTAATAATCCAAATAATAACATTATTATTAATGTTTTACCTGGACATCAGTGAAAAGGTGGTTTTTTAATCACATCTGTACAAGTATAACACAAAGGAGAAGGGTAGACATCCCAATACTCAGAATCTATGGTACGTACAGTTTCCTGCAATACAACCATAACTAAGGTCACAGCATTGAAGCTCCTGGGGACTTTTTTGGCAAAAATGTTTTGTCACCAAAAAATGCTGATTCATTGAAACCAAAGTGTCCATGAAACAGTGTTAGGTTTGACAAAACAGCTGACTTGAAAAATGTTTTGAGATGGTCAGACTGGGAATTTTCAGATTTTTGAGTTGAAACAACTTTTTGTTTTGATATTTTACTACATGTACATTAAAGAAGGTTAAAAGAGGAAAATGGTCAAAATAAAAAATGTTTCAGAATTATTAAAATGAAATGTTTTGATTGAATCAATTTGATTTGCTTTCAGATTTTTAAATTGTGAAAGATTTTGAGATTTCAACTTTTTGTCAGTCCAAGAGGTGAAGAATTTTCATGAAGTTGAATGTTTCCTTCTGATGGGAAAACCATTCCTGCCCAGTCCTATCAAGCCACAATTTCAAAGGAAGTATCATTTTTATGGCTGCTTCTGGGAATGCCATCATGATCGTGGAAAGCATAGTTTCCAAACAAGATGGTCAAGGCTACAACAAACTGAAGTTATTCAGAATTAGGCAGAACAAAACACTTGAGACAGTTCAATAAAGATCTGTCCAACATAGGGCAGAGGAATGGATTAGATGGCTAAGTTGTAACCAGATATCTGTGTTCTGTACATCGTGGAAAAGTTGATCTCCCCATCAATCAAGCTCTTTTCTGCTTCTGGTTTGTATGGAGCATGGTCCTCATGAGGGATCTGAAAAAACCAGAAACACTTCTCCTCTCTCCATCAATTTCATAGATTTCAAGATTTGTGATCATCTAGTCTGACCACGTGTAAAACACAGGCCAGATAATGTTTGCAAAATAGTTCTTATAATATATCTTTTAGAGAAGCATCAAGTCTTGGTTTAAAAATTGCTGCTGGTGGAGAATCCATCATGACCATTAGTCAATTGTTCCAGTGGTTAATGATCCTCACTGTTAAAAATTTACAGTTTGAATTTGTCAAGCTTCCACTTTCAGCTATTGGATCACGTTAGACCCTTCTCCGCTAGACTGAAGAGCCCATTATTAAGCATTTGTTCTTCATACAGGTACTTACAGGCTGTGACTGAGTCACACCTCAATCTTATATTTGTTAAACTAAATAGCTTGAGCTTCTTGAGTCTATCACTGTAAAGCATATTTTCTAATCCTTTAATCATTCTTGCTATTTTGCCTCTTCTTTGAGCCCTCTTCAGTTTATCAAGCTCCTTCATGCATTGTGGAGACCAGAACAGGACACACTGTTCCAGCAGTGATCACACCAGTGCCAGATACAGAGATAAAATAACCTCTCTCCTCTTACTCAGAATTCCCCTGTTTATGCATCCAAAGATGCATTATGCCCTTTTGGCCACAAAATTGCGCTGGAAGCTTATGTTCAGCTGATTATCCCCCATGACCTCAAATCCTTTTAAGAGCCACAGCTTCCCAGGACAAAGGCCCTCATCCTCCAAGGATAGCCTGCATTTATTCCCTCAATATTGAGCGGATGTATCTTCTGTGAACACATGTTGACTTGCATTAATTATATTAACTTCCTTTAATTCTTTATTAATGGAGTGCCATTACCTTGCCCAGGATCAATATCACACAGACAGGCCTATAATTACTTGGGTCGTCCTATTTATACTTGGTTTTCTTCTAGTCTTCAGAAACTTCCTTAGTGTTACAGAAGGAGCGTTGTTGTCATGATATGATGTCAAGTCTGTGTTTTCCCCAGATTCGGAAGTATTAATTGAACACTTCTGCTTTTTCTGTGTTTTTATAGATAATTCTACCATTTTCATACAAAAAACATAAAGAGTTATAGAGAACAGAAATGTCGAGACCAATATAATGGACCAATGCCATTGTTAGGGGTCTTTTTTTTTTGTAATATACTTAAAAAACTCCTTATTGTTCTTATATCTAGCTATCCATCCAAACTCAAAAAGAGTTTCTCTCAGTGCGGGGAAATGCTGTATGGCATGGGTCTCAAACTCAAATCACCACAAGGGCCACATGAGGACTAGTACATTAGCTGAAGGGCTGCACCACTGAAACCTTTTCGCACAATGGTGTTGCAAATATTAGTAACAATAATTTCATTGTGGGCTACAGGAAATAGCTTTAGGGGCTGCATGCGGCCCTGAGTCCACATGCTTGAGACCCCTGCTGTATGGTTATGCCTACCCTTGAAAGTTAGTTTGAATTAAGGAGGCTTGTCTGCAACCTGTCTACACTAGGCTTTCCTTAGTTTGCACTAATGAATGCTTAGTTTGAACTAGTAAAACCTGCCAGTTAGTTTGAACTAAGTCTTTAGTTCAATTAAAAAACAACAAGGAGTTGTGTGGCACTTTAAGACCAACAGATTTATTTTTTGCATCTGTTAGTCTTAAAGTGCCACACAACTCCTTGTTGTTTTTTTACTGGACTAGACTAACATGGCTATCCCTTTTGAAATTTAGTTCAGTTGTTGGTTCGAACTGAGGACAATGTAGTCCAGGACTAACCCTTAGTTTGAACTTAATAAATTCAAAGTAAAGGCAGTTAGATCGAATTAATAAAGTGTACTAGTTTGAACTAACGTTAGGTCAAATTAGTTCACGTTGTTAATTCGAACTAATAAATTCGAGGTTAGTTCGAGCTAACTTATTAGTTCAAATTAACAAACTTCTCCTAATGTAGACATAGCCTCTGAGGCCTCCTTTTGACAGATTAAAAAAGGAAATGATCACAGAGCTAAAATGAAATGGTAGCTTAAGTATAAGTGAACATGACTTGATCACATTTATAATGTGCAAACAGAAGAAAATCCAGGCCAGTGATTTAGTTAATTAGTTAGATGGATAGATTTGGACACCTGCTGAGGCATTCTTAAATGATTCCTAATGATCACGTATAGTTTTCTGAATAATGTAATAAAATTAATGCAAATTAACATGGCTCTGTGGAAAATAGATCCTGTCAAACTAACTTGATTTTTTTAAATGATATTAAAAGTTTGGTTGACAAAGATAATAGTGTTGATTTGGAATGCTGTAAGGTATTTGACTTGGTACCACATGACATTTTGATTGAAAACCGAGGACAGTGCAAAATTAGCAAGGCGCATATTAAAGTTGATTAAAAACTGGCTGATACGTCTCAAAATGTAACCATCTTGCAGGTCTGTTTCCAGTGGGATCTTACAGGGATCAGATCTTGGCACTATACTAATTAATATCTTTATCAAAGACCTGGAAGAAAATAGCAGATCATCCCTGGTAAAGTTTTCAGATGACACAAAAATTGGGGAGTGTTAAATAATGAAAAGGACGGGTCACTGGTTCAGGGAAATCTATATTGCTTGGTATTCTGGGCATGAGTAAACAATGTATGTGTTTTTAATATGGCTAACTGTAAATGTATACATCTAAGAACAAAGAATTAGGTCATAGGTACCGGATGGGGGATTCTATGCTGGGAAGCAGTGACTCTGAAAAAGATTAAGGAGTCATGGTGGATAATCACATGAACATGAGCTCCCACTGGGTATGTCTACACTGCAGGCTTAAGTTGACTTAAGCAACTCCAGGGCCACATTTGGAGTTCATTAAGTCAACTTAAAGCGCTTGCTTAAGTTGACTTAATAACTCTTGTCCTTAAAGTCAACTTTCAGGGTTAAGTCAACTTTGCTGACTTAACAAAATGTGGCCATTAAAGTCAACTTAACAAAGTTGACTTAAACAAATTGGGACTCTCTAAGACAACTTAATAAGGTCAACTTTAAGTTGACTTTATTACGTTGACTTACCTGAGCTGTCTAGTGTAGACATAGCCACTGTGACACGGAGGCCAAAAAAGCTAATGTGATTCTTGGATTAAACAGGAATCTCATCAGAACATAAGGATGGCCATACTTCATCAGGCCAATGGTCCATCTAGCCCAGTATCCTGTCTTCTGACAGTGGTCAATAGCAAGTGCCTCAGAGGGAATGAATACAACAGATAATCATCTAGTGATCCACACCCTTGGTCCTTCCCATTGTCTGGCAAACAGCAGTACCTGCCTATCCTGTCTTGTAATCATAGTTGTTCATCTCTTCAATGAACTTATCTAGTTCTTTTTGAATCCTGTTATAGTCTTGGCCTTAACAACATCCTCTGGCAAGGAGTTCCACAGGTTGGGAGTATTTTTGTATGAAGAAATACTTCTTATTGTTCATTTAAAACCTGTGGCTCATTAATTTCATTTGGAGGCCCTTTTTTTTGAGATGGGGCAACCCAATTTGCATGCAGTATTCAAGAGGTGGATATAACATGGCTTTATAAAGAGGCAATCTGACTTTTTTTTGTCTTATAATCTATCCCTTTCCTAATGATTCCCAACATTCTGTTAACTTTTTTGACTGCCTTTGTACACAGAGTGAATGTTTTCAGAGAACTATCCACAGTGATCCCAACACAGGGCTGAAATCCACAACCTTGAGATCATGAGCCTGCTGTACTATTAACTGAACCAAGGAAGCTGCGCTTACAAAATGCTCCTTGGAAAAGGGAAACTGTTTGCTCCACTCCCCTTGATTTTTCTGCAGGTTCTTTTGTTCCCGTGTGTACAGGAGACTCTTCTTCACGTTAGGCTAATGAGTTCCAGCCCTGTGCTGGGCGCCTTTTTTTTTTTTTAAACATTCTATTCATCGGCAGTAAAAAGCGGGACAAAATCACCTATTTTTAGAATGCCTGCCAGATGGGGGACATGGAGGTAAAAAGGAGGACATGTCCTCCTTTTGCTGGACATCTG
Organism: Podocnemis expansa; assembly: GCA_007922195.1. Classification (NCBI taxonomy): domain Eukaryota; kingdom Metazoa; phylum Chordata; order Testudines; family Podocnemididae; genus Podocnemis; species Podocnemis expansa. The sequence continues at coordinate 73,734,530 of ML681964.1, forward strand.
GTAACCCTAGTCCTGGGGAAGCTGCTTGCTCTCCCTGTGGACTTTCCCTGGCAGGCCGGGGGGGGCTTCCCAAGTCACACAGCTGGGCACCTTCTCTACACACCCTCTGGCCAGCTTCCCCAAGTCCCCTGGGCACCCTTTCCCCTGGCTCCCTGTCCCTGACTTCCTTAGGCCACTCACCCAACTGCCAGAGCTGCTCCCATGCCAAGCATGCCCCTCTCTGCAGCCATTCTTCTGGCTGGTGGGAAGTTTAAAATCTCCCACCCTGAGCACGTCCAGAGGAGATTTTAAACTCCCCAGGACAGCTCCTTGCTGGCCGGAAAAATACGTGTCTGGGTCTGGCAGGGAGCCGCAGCTGAGGGCCTTGTGCAGCCGGCAGTGAGGTGTGTGCTGGGGAGTTAAAGCTGCTGTGTGTGCACGCGTGCACAGCTGAGAGGGAACGTTAGTGCGGAGCCAAACTTTCTGGCTGAAAACTGGCCCCTTTAAGAAGGAGGCTTTCCTGGTTTTAATTAACGTGGACCCTTTCTTCCTTTCTGTCTTTTACATTTTTTAATTAATTGGATACATTTTGAACATGCTAATTACAAATCAAATTAATAAAAAGGAACAAGGAGCAGGCTAACTCAAACGTCAGCTTTACCGGTGGTGCTGGGAGTTCCAGTCTATAGAAACCTGAGTCTGGATTCATCAAAGGGATAAGAACAAACAGCAGACACACCTGTTGATGAGCATTGCGTGCAGTCTAGAGACACCTCGTTTTGAACTCATCAAAAGGAAAACAACAAACAGCAGACACCTGTTGGAGGAGGTTGACGCTAGCAAGCACTTTCAACGCTCTGACCCTCCTGGACACACCACAGCCTGTGCAAGTGTCGCCAGAATTTATTTCAGCTTCTTAACGTGAGTCAGTTTTGAATGGCAGCCAGGAACAGCGCTAGGGTTTCTGGCACCCCCCTGCAGTGCAGCAGACACCCAGGCAGACGAGTGACATCACAGTGCAGTGCAACGGTGCAGTCCCCATTTTAGCGCCCCTCAAACTTCGGCAGCCCCCCTCAACGCTTACCTTGCTTACCGCGTTGGCCGGCCTTAATGGCAGCCATCCAGTACACTGTGCCCCAGAGCTCCTCCGACACGATGGCCACAGGAGCCCTCATAAAAACCTAGGTACAAAAGTCACCAAAGAAAATGGAATAGATCTTTAGGCTATGTTTACACTAGGAGAATGTTAGGTTGACTTTGTTAATTTGAACTAATTAGTTGGACTTTTAAGTCAAACTCAACTCGACCTCAATTAAGCCGAATAAAGAAAGTGGACTAAGTTAACTTAAAATTAAGTGGACTTGGTCTACTTTGTTAATTCAACCTAGCTGCCCCTAATTCGAATTTAATAAAGTCAAATTAAGGGTTAATCCAGATCTACACCATCCTTCGTTTGAACTAAGGAGTCAAATTAAGGTTTAGGTAGACTTAACAGCTGGTTCTTATTAATCTGAATTAAGCTTTCATTAAATCGATTTAAGGAATTTCTTAATCTGATTTACTGAAAGTCCAGTGTGGATAGGGACTAATTTAGATTGAATTAAGCCTCCTTAATTCAACCTAAATTGTCAGTGTAGACATAGCCTTAAAGTTTCTGTCCACAACAGAGTCCTTCCGGAAAACCCCCCACGGTGCAGTGCACCCAGCAGGGGGCAGCCTTGGCAAGGCTTCATTCAGCGTTCAACAATTCAGCCTAAGACCCACACCAGAGACCCGCAGAGGGGCACTTTTGCTCTTAATGAATGAGCACGGCTGCTATTGGTGCAGTGGCAGACGTGGTGCTCACGGAGGCACCACGACTGTCTCTTGGCCATGGTGTTAGAGAGGGAGCCATCAGCTTCAGCCTTGTAAGAGAGCGAAGTGTAAAACCACTTTAGGGCTGGCCATTTCTTGTGGCTAACACACGGCAGGATGAAGCCAGTCCTCAGTGGGTCCATCTCCTTTCCATTGCATCTTCTAGACAATGGCTTGTTGGGTTTACTCAACCTCCCCCTTGCGTGAGTTTCTTGGGTATAAAAAAGGGGGAATTCTTGCAGTTTCCTGGCTGGAATGCTTAATCCATGACTTGGAAGAAGCCAGGGTACGAATGTGCAAAGACAATACTCTCTAAGAACTAGCCATTGAAATATAATTTCCTTTTTTGCCTCAGATCTGGTTCTGGACAGCCCTCACCCAAGCCTTTCATGTAGAGGAGGGCTCACTGATAGCCCCAAATGACCAACAGTGTGGTTGTGGTGTTTTCTTGCATTATGAGACTGGGATCACCTGGGAAGCTCTGAGGGAGATGTGGGACATTATGGAAGAAATTCCCTCTTCTCATCTGATGCGAGTCTAAGAGAAAGATTTTGTGGTATTCCTTATTATTTTCTTGTTCTGTTGAGGGAAAGAAAGTTAAGACAAAGAGGTGGACCTTGCACTTGCACTCATTTCAGTTTCCTGGGGAAGGGAGTTCTGCAGTTATGTATTGGACACATGGAAGGCTCTGTTGCCATCGTTTATGACCCTTACTCTCATCTTGTGGATAGTCCATTGTTTTCAAGGAGTGTAACAGCTGAGGAAGGTCTTGTTGGTGGAGGGAAAAGTAGGTAGCCTCACAGGTAGCTTGGTCCAAAAGTAGAACCATGACTGTGCGCTGGGTCTAGTGTTTATAGCTTTTATAACAGCCACCAAAAGCACTTCTGTGGTTATGTTAGGTTAACATCTGCTGGGGCTCTAGGGTACTCAGTGTTTTATAGGCAAGCACTGTAAACTGACCTAGATGAGCAAGTATCCCAGAGAGGGGGCAGAGTACCTTTTCTCAGAATAGAATTAGAAGGGACCTCATGAGATCATCACAGTCTAACCAGCAGGGGCTTGAACCTAGGACCTTCTGTATATTAAGCAGCAGTGCTAGCCACTACACTATTTGGTGATTAAGAGAAACTTAAAAGGAGTGGAAGATGGGTTGGATCAGCAAGGAAAGCTACCTCTTGGAGGTCAAAATGTGGAGGCATAAAGTGAGAAGTGCAAAGGGGATTAAGACCTATAGTAAAAGGTTCTATAGCCATGTAAATAAGAAAAAAAACAAAGGAAGTGGGTTCTCTAAGTAATACTAATGTTGTGGCGGTTAGGATTAATCTAGTCATGGCGAAATATCTAAATGTGCTTTGCGTCAGTTGTTAATGAAGAGTTTACGGAGTCTCAGGGTGGCTAATGGGAATAAAGATATGGAGGTAGAAACTACCACATCTGAGGCAGAAGCCAAACTCCAACAGCTTAATGGGACTTAACCAGGGTGCCTAGATAGGATAGTAAAAGAACTAGCACATGAAATAGCAAGCCCATTAGCAAGGATTTTTAGTGAATCTGTAAACTCAGGGTTCTTCTTCGAGTGCTGCTCCTGTCCATTCCTTAGTAGGTGTCTGCACGCCCCGTGCACGGCACGCCGGAAATTTTTCCCCTAGAGTACCCGTAGGGTCGGCCGTGGCGCCCCCTGGAGTGGTGCCGCCGCCACTGCCTATATAGCCACGAGCCGACCCGCCCCTCCTCAGTTCCTTCTTACCGCCCTGTCGGTCGCTGGAACGTTCCCTGGCTTCGTGCTGCATTGCACGTGGCCGCGTTATTCGGAGTACCCGAATCTCTTGTTGTTTATAGTTAGTTAGTGTTAGTTAGTTAGTTGTTAGTTGTTCGTGTTGGATACTTCGCCCGCCCCGGGCTCGGGGTCGGGCCATGCCGGGCTTTAAAACTTGCGGACGTTGCAAGAAGCCCATGCCCATGGACGATCCGCATGGTGATTGCCTTTTGTGCTTGGGCGAGGCTCATCTCACCGAGAGGTGTAAAATCTGTCGTGGCTTCAAGCCAAGGACCCAAAAGGACAGGGTACAACGCCTGAAGCTGCACCTCATGGAGGAGGCTCTTCGGCCGGTCCCCGGCGATTCGGGGTCCAGCACGGCACCGTCGGTGCGCAGTGCACCGGCCTCCTCGGCACCGTCTGCGGCACCGAAGCCGGGCCACACTAAGACGGCAGCAGCGTCTCGGCGCCGTTCCTCCTCCCCGGTGCCGACTAAGAGGAAGCGCCTGGAGGAGACGTCCCCGCACCGTGCCCCGGTGCGGCAGGGAGACGGCCAGAGCCACGCTGGCCAGCCTGTCTCTGTATCCCCAGCGTCGTCTCGTGACCCTTCAGAGGCACGTTTTAGCCCAGGTTCCACTTCTTCGCCGACTCAAGACATTTTGGAGGAGGCCTTGGCTCTGCCGACTACGCCGGAGGCTTTCGCCGCAGCGCAGGCGCTCGCGGCACCTTTGGCCCCGTCGGTACCGTCGTCGACCTCGGCACCGCGTCCGGCACCGTCCCGAGGGAAGCCGGCTCTTCTACAGAGTCGGCGCCGCAGTCCGGCACCGTCCCGGGAACACCGGCACCGCTCACCGGCACCGGCACCGCCCCGGGAGCACCGGCACCGCTCACCGGCACCGGCACCGGTCGTCGCAGCGGCGGGAGCTCCTCCTATCCGATCCCCCCAGCGGCACCGAGAGTCTCCACTTCGCCGTCCACGAGAGAGCCGGCACCGGTCCCCGGTACCGTCGGCGGCACCGCCATGGTCCCCGCACTCCTCTTCAAGTTCAGCGCCAGAGTCGGTGCCGGACCGCCCCCAACAGGTTGCAGGTCCTGTTCCTCAGTCGGCGCCGGCGGTTCCGCCCCCTCAGTGGCCCGGCTGGCAGTGGCCCTTCTGGACTCCCTGGGCCGTCCACGCATCTCGAGTGGGCGCTGTGCCCTCCGCTCGCTCGCAGGTTCGACTCCCTCCATCAGCTGCGCTGGGCGCTCCTCCCCCTGTCGGTACCGGGGAGTTGTCGGAGGTTGAGTCCTTGCGAGACGAGGCGGACAGGGAGAGTTTCACTACGGGGGCCCGTAGTGTAACTTCTGGGACACAGTCCAAGGACCCTGAGTTCGAGGAGTCCTCCTCTTCGCCCCCCGATGAAGCGGTGGCGGGAGCCAAGCCCCTAGCGATCCTGGACGATTCTAGGGTCCACCAGGAGCTGCTTCGTCGGGTGGCAACCGGCCTGAACCTACCAGCCGAGGACATTGTTGAGGACGCGGACCCTATGGTCGACATTTTGCTCCCAGAGACCCCAGGCCGCGTGGCTTTGCCTTTTATTAAAACTGTGCATAGCACCACCAAGGCGCTTTGGCATACCCCGGCCTCGATTCCCCCTACGGCCAAACGCGCTGAGCGCAAATACTTTGTTCCCTCTAAGGGCTACGAACATTTTTATTCTCATCCCACCCCTAATTCCTTGGTGGTTGCGGCGGCGAATGAGCGAGAGTGACAAGGTCGACCAGGGTCCACCCCTAAGTCCAAGGACTCAAAAAAACTGGACCTGTTCGGCCGCAAGGTCTACTCTACTGGGGGGTTGGAGCTGAGGATAGCAAACCAACAAGCTATCCTCAGCCGTTATGTCTTTAACGCCTGGTCCGCCATGGAGCGTTTTAGTGAGAACTTGGAGCAGGACTCCAGGGCGGCCTTCTCCGCGTCCATTCAGGAGGGCAAGGTGGTATCTAAGGCCCTCCTGCAATCTGCTTTGGACGCAGCCGATGCTGCCGCTCGCTCCATGGCTACGGGGGTGACTATGAGGCGCTCTGCTTGGCTGCAAGCGTCTGGGTTGCCCCTGGAGGTCCAACACACCATCCAGGACCTGCCCTTTGAAGGGCCTGATCTGTTTCCTCCCCAGACTGACACTCGTCTCCAGACGTTAAAAGATTCACGGGCGCTGGTTAAGTCCTTGGGTCTTCACACTCCGGCGAGCCAGAGGAAGCCGTTTAAGCCAGCACCTCCTCCTTCGCGTCCCTACTTCCGCCGCCAGGACGAGGACCGGCGAAGGGGTAGAGGGCCACGTCGGCCGGCTAGCCGTCACCCTAGTGGACAAGGTCCCTCGCGCCCATCGGGGGGTGCAAAGAAGTCCTTTTGAAAGTCAGCTCGGGGGAGACGTACCAATCACCCAGGATCCAAACACCCTTATTTTTTACAACAGACTGTCCCATTATGCGCCCCGTTGGCGCCTGATTACGAAAGACCGCTGGGTTCTCAGGACGGTTCAGGAGGGCTACTCCCTCCAATTTTCTTCATTACCCCCCTCGGCCCCTCCTATGCCTCGTGGTGTCCTGCGGGACCAGGCCCACCGGCTTGCCCTACAAGAGGAAGTGCAGGTCCTGCTCCAAAAAGGAGCAGTCGAAGAAGTCCCACCGTCCTGCAGGGGCAAGGGGTTTTATTCCCGTTACTTCCTTGTCCCCAAGGCCAAAGGGGGCCTGAGGCCCATACTGGACTTGCGCCGGCTCAACCGGTTCCTGCGCAAAATCCGGTTCAGGATGGTCTCCCTCGCCTCCATTGTTCCCTCTCTGGATCCGGGCGATTGGTACGCCGCCCTCGATTTACAAGATGCGTACTTCCACATCGCGGTTCATCCTCGACACAGGAAGTTTCTGCGTTTCGTGGTGGGGTATGCCCACCTACAGTTCACCGTCCTCCCCTTCGGACTCTCCGCCGCTCCGAGAGTCTTCACAAAGTGCCTAGCGGTCGTGGCGGCTCACCTCCGAAAGCAAGGAGTCGCGCTCTTCCCATACCTCGACGACTGGTTGATCGTGGGGAGATCGCAGCAGGAGGTCTTCGCCCACCTAAGCGTGACCCGGTCCCTGTTCACTCGCTTGGGCCTGCTAATAAATATTCAAAAGTCGACTCTATCTCCTGCCCAACGGATAGAGTTCATAGGGGCGGTCCTCGATTCCACATCAGTGCGGGCGAGCCTCCCAGCCAGCCGCTTCCAGACGATAAAGCAGACAATAGACTTGCTGGTGCGGTTTCCTCGGGTATCGGCCCGTGAGTGCCTTCGCATATTGGGTCTCATGGCCGCTTGCACGTTTGTGGTTCCCTTCGCCCGTCTGCGAATGCGGCCCTTCCAGTTGTGGCTTGCGACAGTGTTCCGCCCGGGGCGGGACAATCTGGACGCCATGCTATCCGTGCCGCCGGTGGTGCTCGAGTCCCTGAGTTGGTGGACGCGTACCCCCAACTTGTGCTCCGGAGTCCCATTCCGTTCCCCTCAGCCTTCCCTGCGCCTGACTACGGATGCATCCGATGTCGGCTGGGGCGCTCATCTCGGAGCTCTCCGAACTCAGGGCATGTGGGGAACAGCAGACTTGCCCCTGCACATCAATGTAAAGGAGCTGAGGGCGATCCGGCTTGCTTGCCGGGTATTTCGGGACCAACTCCGGGGTCGGTCGGTATCGGTTCATACCGACAATACCACTGCAATGTACTACATAAACAAACAAGGTGGTACTCGCTCACCCCTCCTTTGTCGGGAGGCCATGCGGCTCTGGGAGTTTTGCATTCGCCACGAGATCCGACCGGTGGCGTCGTATATTCCCGGCCTCCGGAACTGCTTAGCGGACAACCTCAGCCGGAGGTTTCTCACGCACGAGTGGTCCCTTCACCCGGAAGTGACGGATTCGATCTTCCGGAGGTGGGGTTATCCCCTTCTGGATCATTTCACCACTCGGGTCAACACAAAGTGCCGGAGTTTCTGCTCCTTTCGGGGTCGCAGCCCCGGCTCCATAGGGGACGCCTTCGAGATCCACTGGGGCGGCCGGGGTCTCCTGTACGCCTTTCCCCCGACCCCACTGGTGGCCAAGGTGCTGTACAAACTGAAGACGGACAAGGCGCTGGTCGTCTTGGTCGCTCCCGCCTGGCCCAGGCAACATTGGTTTACGACCCTGGTGCGGTTGTCCCAGCGCCGGCCGATTCCGTTTCCGCTCAGACCGGACTTATTGTCCCAGGACGGCGGGAGCCTGCTTCATCCCAACCTGGAGGCCCTGCATCTCCACGCGTGGTGCCTCCGTGGCTGACGGGTGCTGAGCTGCTATGCTCCTCCCCGGTGCGGACAGTATTGTGTGGTAGCAGGAAGCCCACTACAAGGTCCACGTACGTTGCAAAGTGGCTCCGGTTTGCGCGCTGGGCTTCAGAGCAAGGAGAGGACCCGGAGCTGGTTTCGGTTCACCGCCTCCTGGACTACTTGTGGCATTTGAAGTCAGAAGGTCTGGCGTTGTCCTCCTTGAGGGTACACCTAGCGGCGATTGCGGCCTTTCGCCGCGCCCCCGGGGGTGCCTCCTTGTTCACGGCTCCCCTGGTCAAGCGTTTCCTGGTGGGTCTTTCTAAGCTGTACCCAACTATTAAGGCACCCACAGCCCAATGGGACCTGAATACAGTCCTTGTTAAACTCACGGGGGCCCCCTTTGAACCACTGGCGACCTGCTCCCTCCTGTATTTGTCATGGGAGGTTGCCTTCTTGGTGGCTGTCACGTCAGCCAGGCGGGTGTCCGAACTGCGTACTTTGGTGGCTGATCCGCCGTATATGCAGTTTTTTAAGGACAAAGTACAGCTTCGCCCGCACCCTTCCTTCAGGCCTAAGGTGGTGTCGCCCTTTCATCTAAATCAGGACATCTCCTTGCCGGTTTTCTACCCGAAACCCCATGCGTCAGAGGAGGAGCGGCGTCTCCACTCCCTAGACGTGCGCCGGGCGCTCGCTTTCTACATCGAGAGGACTAGGCCTTTCCGAAAGACCCCCCAGCTCTTCGTCACGGTGGCGGACAATAAAAAAGGCCAACTGGTGTCCTCACAACGCATCGCCTCCTGGATTGTGGCCTGCATTAAAGAATGCTACAAACTGGGCGGCAGGCACCTACCGCGGGTAACGGCGCACTCCACCCGGGCGCAGGCGGCTTCCACTGCCTTCCTCGCCGGGGTCCCGATTGCCGACATCTGCCGGGCGGCAACGTGGTCCACCCCGCATACGTTCTCGCAGCACTATGCCGTCACCCAGCAAGCTCAGCAGGACGCTGTGGTGGGCAGAGCGGTGCTTCAGTCCATTTCCTTGTGATGTCTCCCACCTCCGAGGTATGGCTTGTTATTCACCTACTAAGGAATGGACAGGAGCAGCACTCGAAGAAGAAGAAGAGGTTACTTGCCTGTAACCGGTGTTCTTCGAGAGGTGTGCTCCTGGCCATTCCCAATCCCTCCCACCTCCCCTCAGACAGTAGGGTAGAAGGAACTGAGGAGGGGCGGGTCGGCTCGTGGCTATATAGGCAGTGGCGGCGGCGCCACTCCAGGGGGCGCCACGGCCGACCCTACGGGTACTCTAGGGGAAAAATTTCCAGCGTGCCGTGCACGGGGCGTGCAGACACCTACTAAGGAATGGCCAGGAGCACACCTCTCGAAGAACACCGGTTACAGGCAAGTAACCTCTTCTTTGTACTGTATGACTGGAGAATTGCTAACATCATTCCTGTTTTTGAGAAAGGGAAAACAGTGATCCAGGTAATTACAGACATGCAAGTTTGACCTCAGTAGTATGCAAGGGTCTTGAAAAATTTTTTGAAAGACGAAGTAAAGGCCATAAAGATTAATGGTAATCAGGACAAAACATAGCATGGTTTTACAAATGGTAGATTGTGCAAGACCAGCTTGATTTCTTTCTTTGAGAAGACAACAGAGTTTTTTAGACAAAGGCAAAGCTGTGGATCTAATTTTCCTAGATTTCAGTAAGACATTTGATATGGTTACATATGGCAAATTATTATTTAAATTGGAAAAGATGGAGATTAATATGAAACTTGAAAGGCAGAAAAGGAACTGGTTCAAGGTTACAATGGGTTGTGTGGAAAGAGGAATTGTCAGACTGGAGGGAGGTTACAGGTGGAGTTTCTTAGGGATCAGTCTTGGAACCAATCTCACATAATGATTTGATTACTGGCCTTGGCACAAAAAGCTGGAATGTGCTAATAAAGTTTGTGGATGGTTCTAAGTTGGGGGTTATTGCCAGTACAGAGAAGGGTTGGGATATCATACAAGATCTGGATGGCCTTGTAAATTGGAGTAATAGAAATAGTATGAAAGTTAATAGTGGAAAGTGCATTCAGAGACTAATAACAAAAATATTTTACTATAAGCTGGGAATATATCAGTTGAAAGAGACAGAAGGAAAAGGACCTGGTCATATTAGTTTATCACACCATGACTATGAGCTACCAATGAGATGTGGCCATGCAAAAAGTTAATGTGGTTTTAGACTTCATCAGGCGAGATGCTTCCAGGAGAAATAAGGAGGTGTTAGTACCATTATACAAGGTGCTGGTGAGACCTCATCTGGAGCATTGTGTGCCGATCTGGTATTTTATGTTTAAGAGGGATGAATTCAAACTAGGGCCAGTGCAGAAAAGGACGACTAGGATGATCCATGGAATGGAGAACCTGTCTTATGAGAGGAGACTCAAGAGCTTCTGTATTTAGTCAAACCAAGGGAAGACTGAAAGGAGATATGGTATCTCTTTATGAATATGTCACAGGGATAAATCCCAGGGAGGGAGAAGACTTATTTAAATTCAGCACCAAAGTGGACACAAGAACTAATGTCTATAAACTGGCAATTGGGAAGCTGAGACCTGATATTAGGTGAACGTTTCCAACCAACAGAGGAGTGAAGTTCTGGAACAGCCTTCCGGGGAGAGCTGTGGGGACAGAAAACCCAGCTAGCTTCAAAACCGAGCTTGATAAGTTTGTGGAGGAGATGGTATGACAGGACAGCCAGATTTGGCAACTGACTGATCTTTGACTATAAGTGGTAAATATGGCCAGTGGCCTGTGACGGGATGTTAGATGGGGTGGGGTCTGAGCTACTACAGAGATTTCTTTCTGGGTGTCTGGCTAATGAGTCTTGCCCGCGTGCTCAGGGTTTAGTTGATTACGTATTTGCGGTTGGGAGGAAATTTTCTTCCGGGTCTGACTGGCAGAAGCCCTTGGAGTTTTTCACCTCCCTGTGTGGCAGGGGGCATAACTCATTGCTGGTGGATTCTCTGTACCTTGAAGTCTTTAAACCATGATATGAGGACTTTAATAACTCAGTCCCAGACTAAGGGTCTATCACAGGAGTGGGTGGGTGAGGTTCTGGGGCCTGCATTATGTGGGAGGTCAGACTAGCCGATCATATTGGTCCCTTCTAAGGGTCTAGGAGTGTAATGAAAGGCAGTCCTGGGGCCAAAGAGCTGACCGGTTAAGTGTGCAAGAGGAAGGAGGTGAAACAGGTGCAGAGAAATGAAAGCACACGAGAAATCAGTCGTAGAACTGAGACGAGAACCTGGCTTCCTGAGTCCTAGTTCATTGCCCTCTCTCCATGGCCATGATTTAGCACTTGCAGTCTTAAAAGTGCTCTGCATCCACGGCTAGCATGTGACACCTTTGTTTGGGGAGGCTGGGCCACGGGCCATGGTGCTCGGACTGTGGTCCTGACTCTTGTTGTGCCACTCCTCCAAAACCTTGCCCGCATGCTACTTACTCCACCCCGGACTCTGCTTCCAGTCAGTCCCCACCCCAGAGACCACCTTGTGCACCTCTGGCACCTCTTAGGGAAGAGTGAAAAGGATGAGTAGCAGGCAGCGAGGGGCTCTGGGAAAGAGGATCAAGCTTTCATGGGAGAAAATCCCACTTTGTCAGATGCTTGATGAAGCACCTGATGAAGTGGGATTTTCTCCCGCGAAAGTTCGTGCAATAAATAAATTTGTTAGCTTTGAAAAATGCCTCAAGACTCCTTGATCATTTAGCCATTCTTTTTTGCATTAACAGAACAGGCTGATCAGTAGATCCAGGCACTGTCATCCTATTCCCATCTGCTGGCAATCAGAGATTTAAGGGCACCCAGAGCATGGGGTTGTGTTCCTGACCATCTTGGCCTGTCCTCCATGAACTTGACTAAATCCTTTCTGAACCCAGTTATGCTTTTAGCTTGCACAACTTGCGCTGGCAATGAGTGTCACAGTTTGGATGTGCATTGTGCAAAGCTCTTTCTTGTGTTAGTCTTAAACATCCTGCCTGTTAATTTCATTGGGTGATTCTGGTTCTTGTATTGTATGAAGAGGCGAACAACACTCCCTTCTTATTCATCTTCTCCACACCACTTGTGATTTTGTAGACATCTGTTATGCTCCTTCATTCCCCTTAGTCATCTCCTTTTTAAGCTGAACAGTCCCAGACTTTTTCTGTACTAACATTTATGCTGGTAAAACTCTTGTTGCTCAGAGAGTGATAAAAGCACCACCCAGTGTGACAAAACTTTTCTCGGCACAAGTGCTTATGTGGACAGACATTCTCCCACTGTCACGGCTACTGCCGCTTTAGGTGGTTTTACGATGTCTGTGGGAAACCTCTTGTTGCTTGTCTCTGTAACTCTTCCTTTTCTAATACACCTTTCTTGAGATGAGGCAACCAGACAAGGTGCAGATGTACTATAGATTAATATTGTGGCATCATGATATTTTTTGTCCTGTCTTCTGTCTTTTTCTTGACGGTTCCTAACATTTTGTTAGCTCTTTTGACTGCTGCTCCATGCTGACCTGATGTTTTTAGAGCATTATCCACTGTGGCCCCAAGATCTCTTTTGTGAATTGGAATATTAAATTAGACCCCATTACTTTGTATTATAGTAGGGATTATGTATTCCAATGGACATTTCTTTGCATTTTAAGAGCAAGGCAGTTTTTCTACATTTTGCAAAGCAGGCTGACCTAATGTGGATCATCTGGAGCTTGTTCAGGGCTTGTGTATTGATTTTCAGGCAAGGGGTGTTGTAATAATTAAACCTGGACATGGTAAAAGCCTGAATCGTGATGATTGGGCTACATCTGTGAAATCTTTTGCTTGACTGTGAAAGGAGGAAGTCATTTCTGGGGGCCATGGTTATTGGGGTCTCTAGAAATGAAATCTGGTAGGATCATGAGACTGTGAAACCTGATGTCCTGAATGACAGTACATGTTGCTGGTTAGTTTTTCAAAGTGCCTGCTTCTTCCCATCAGGGTTGCTTGTCTATGTCTTTTCCAAATGCAGCTTTGTTCAGTTTATGAAGTTAAATGGTGAATTCTCAGGCCAGCATTTTGCAGGAGGTCTGTCCAAATATGACAATGGTTCCCTTTGCCCACCACCAGTAAAGCATTTGTACTGTAGTCATCACAAAAGCCTGTTTTGGATAAATATGTTATTCACTGAAAGCCAGTCTCAGGTCAACTGGAACTGTTCGTGACTTCGAGGTAAATTTTCCAACATAGCTTAGATAAAAATCTCTTTTCAGGCTAGGTTCATCAAGTGACCTAGACTATGTCTACCCTGCCTTGCAGTTTGGCCTGTGAGGATGTGAATAGCCGAGTATGCCAAAGTGTGGTGCCATAACTCTCTAGCTGGACGTGGCAGGCATGAACTAAAAGGGTCCTAGTTTGCGTTTGTGTAGCCCTTCTCAGGGAGGCTACCTGAATATTGAGTGGGAACCTGGTCATCTGCATCCAAACGGGGAAGTTGCAGTGCAGCACTTTGGGGCACACTGGTGTTTGGTTCCCCAGAATCCAAACTCCAGGGCAGTGTAGATGAGGCTTTAATCTTTCTTTGAGGAACTGTAGTGCTGGTGACAGAAGGAGCAACACAGGTGGTCTGGTACCCCACGAGTCAGGGTACTCACTTAGGATGTGGGAAACAATAATTCAAATCACCCACTCTAGAGCAGGGATTTGAATGCACTTCTTCCTCCCCACAGAGGTAAATGCCTGGGCCGTAAGGTGTTCAAGGTGGGCATTTCTCAGTCTTTCTTGCTGATGCTGGTCCACTTTGTCTAATGGAGTAACTGTAAAATGGAGCGGGGCCTGGAAGTCAGATGCCCCTTTCCCCGGTGAGCACCTGAACCACTGAATTAAATTATTTTCTCTTGCTCTTTCTGCTCCAAAGAATATTGCAATATATACACAAAGCTTCAACAGGAACAACTGAAAGAGACTCACCCCATAATAGCCTACAGGGCAAGGCTCTCCTTTGGAAGGGTGTGCCTCTGGCTTCCAGTCTGCTTCAGTTAATATTTCATTACTTATACAGAGCAGAACAGCTTCAGCAGCAGTAGAAATAGCTGTGTTAGTCTAGTCTAGCAAGAAGACCAAGGAGTCGTGTGGCACTTTAAGACTAACATTTATTTTTCGCATGAGCTTTCATGAGAGAACACACGACTCCTTGGCTTTTATTTTTTTCAGCAGTAGAGACAGAGAGGATCCCTGAGTAGCGTGTAGCCTGGTCAGTATTGGGTGCAACAAGGGGACCTCCTCCTATTTTTTTTGAGGATGTTGTTTCCAAATTTCCTTTGCTTTTAATAATAATAATAATAATAATAATAATAATAATAATAATAATAAAATGTCCAAAATTGCAATGAAATAAGTCATTTTGGGTTGAACAAAATATTTGCTCCAACCCAAAATCATTTTTCTTTGTTTTTTCTTTATTTTTCTAAGAAAACGGAAAGGTTTTTGATTCAGGTTATCCCACATAATTACTTTCCCCACGCCAGCCAAAGAGATGAAAAAATTGATGATTCACACAGCTCTGTCACATCACGGTGACCTGTGAGTTCAGAGCATCTTTAAAAACCAGGATGGAACGAGCAGATTTTAAGAAAACAAACACAAGTCATTGTTTAAGTTAAAACATGAAATCTGAATTAGACGTAGTGTAAATTTTGGTTCTGAATGCAGTTTTCTTGGCCTGGAGCCTGGTTTCCTAACAAGAAAGAAATGCTGTTCATTTACTTTTCAGGTTTAGATCAAACCTCCTGCCTTCTTCAGAAAAGTATGGTAGATTTAAAAAAAAAATGCTTTGATAGATTAAAAGCCACCTTCTGCCAATATTCTGTGATTGCTTCTCTTCATGAAAAAGAAAAAAAAAAAACCTCCAAGGGGTGAAAGGAAAACTCTTAGACCCCTGTTGTTAATTGTTGCAGATGAACTGTGTTTCTAAATGTCAACAAAATTTATTACAGATCAAACAGCTCAATCCATGTTTTCAGTATTTAATGGAGGAATTGCTATGGCGTCAGACCCAACTAGTCCATGTTATTTCTCTGACAGTGGCCTACACTACCTGCTTCTGGGGAAAGTGCAAGAAACTCTGCCGTAGTCAGATGTGAGTTTATCTGCCTTGTATGAAGGTCTCATCCTACCTCCTAGTACTTAGAGATTGATTTAAATCCTGAATCATGAGGCTTTATATCCCTTCAAAATTTTGTTAGCATTGACTATTATATGGTGGCTCGCTTTGTTCTCCATATAAATGTCCAATCTGTCTTTGAAGCTTGCTCAGTTCTTGGCCCACAGACATCCTATAGCCAAGAATTGCATGGTCTGAGCCCTAGTCTATACTTAGGGCTTTTTCAGTGGCATTCAACCACCATTTACACAAGGAATGTAAAATACCTTGCATAAACGGCTGTGACTTTCTAAGTCGCCATTACACATTAGGGGAAAGCCGACTGCAAATTGCTTGTGGTCAGCTTTCTCCTACACCCCCAGGACTTCCGGAGTCAGTTTCTGGGAGCGGCGTGGTGAGTTCGTACTCTCTGCGATCTGCTCCTGGAAGCCCAAACTGACAGCAGTGAATTTGTAGCCATCAGTATAGCCAGGCATGGCCAAACTGTGGCTCAGGAGCCACGTTTGGCTCTTGAATGAAAAAGTGTGGCTCGCAGAAGAAGGTCAAAAGCAAATCAATTTAGTAGGTAAAAGTAGATGTCTGTGTGCCTCAGTGCGGCTCTTGAAGGTTTAATAATCAACTGGTGTGGATCTTGAATTCTGTAAGTTTGGTCACCCCTGATATAGACATATCATAAGTGTGTAGTGCGTTAAAAAGGAACTCCTTTTATCAGTTTTGAGTTGCTGCCTTTTAGTTGTTTTAACACAAATAACAGGTACCTTCTGCAAGCTTGTTACTCAGATCAAATCAACTTGGAAGTGGGAAAACCCTTGCATTAGAACAAGGTCCAGAGGGGTAGCTATGTTAGTCTGTATATTGCAAAAACAATGAGAGTCCTGTGGCACCTTAAAGACTAACAGATTTCCTTGGGCATAAGCTTTTGTGGGCTCCATCCCATTTGCATCTGACGAAGCAGGTTGGAGCCAACAAAAGCTCATGCCTGAAGAAATTTGTTAATCTTGAAGGTGCCACAGGCCTCTTGTTGTTCTTGCATTAGAAGATGCTCATGCATCTAAACTATGAAGATGGGGGACTTATGAGATCTAATAATTCATCTGTTTGCCATCTCCAGTGCATGATTTTCCATCCTTATAGTCGTTTCCTGTGCTTTGTCTGGTCTGGTTTTATGTCTTCAAGTAGTGAGGTTTCCACAGCTTCTGTCAGAAAATTATTTCACAGCCTCATCAGTCTATCAATTTAGATTTAATTTTGCTTAGATCCAGACCTCATCACAGTGATCTGTTTCCATAGCCCTTAAAAACTGGATTACTGCACTGTATATACACTCTATAAGGAGGATCCCCTACATGGGAGATACATAGAATCATAGAATCATAGGGTTGGAAGGGACCCCACGAGGTCATCTAGTCCAACCCCCTGCCAAAAAAAGCAGGACCACTCCCATTAGATCATCCCAGTCAGGGTTTTGTCCAGCTGGGACTTGAACACCTCCAGAGATGGAGATTCCACCACCTCCCTAGGCAACTTATTCCAATGCTTCACCACTCGCCTAGTAAGGAAGTTTTTCCTAATATCCAGCCTGGACCGCCCCAGCTGTAACTTGAAACCATTGCTTCTCGTTCTGCCCTCTGTTACTACCGAGAACAGTCGAGCTCCCTCCTCCTTGGAGCAACCCTTCAAGTAGTTGAAGGTTGCTATCAAATCCCCCCTCAGTCTTCTCTTCTGCAGGCTAAATAAGCCTAGTTCCTTCAGTCTTTCTTCATAGGGCTTGTGCTCCAGCCCTTTGATCATTTTGGTTGCCCTCCTCTGGACTCTCTCTAATTTGTCCATGTCCTTTTTGTAGTGGGGAGCCCAAAACTGGACACAGTATTCCAGATGTGGCCTCACTAGTGCAGAATAGAGGGGAATGATCACATCCCTCGATCTGCTGGTAACACTTCTTCTGATGCAGCCCAGTATGCCATTGGCCTTTTTGGCAGCAAGAGCACACTGCTGACTCATATCCAGCTTCCCATCTACCATGACTCCCAGGTCCTTTTCTCCAGTGCTGCTATTTAGCTGATCACTCCCCAGCCTGTAGCAGTACATGGGGTTTTTTCGTCCCAAGTGCAGGATTTTACACTTATCCTTGTTGAACCTCATGAGATTCCTCTTGGCCCACTGCTCCAATTTGTCTAGGTCTCCCTGAATCCTGTCCCTGCCCTCTAGGGTGTCTACCGTTCCCCCCAGTTTGGTATCATCTGCAAACTTACTAAGTGTGCAATCTATCCCATCATCCAGATCATTAATGAAAACATTGAACAGAACTGGCCCCAGGACCGACCCCTGGGGCACACCACTTGTTACTGCCTGCCAACTTGACATGGAGCCATTGATTCCTACGCGCTGAAACCGTTGTTCTAGCCAGTTTTCTATCCACCTTACAGTCCATGCATCTAACCCATACTTCCTTAATTTGCCAATGAGAATGCTGTGGGAAACCATATCAAAAGCCTTGCTAAAGTCAAGGTATATCACATCAACGGCTCTTCCCGCATCCACAAATCCAGTCATCTCATCATAGAAGGCGATGAGGTTGGTCAGGCATGATTTACCCTTGGTAAATCCATGCTGACTATTCCTGATTACTCTATTTTCCTCCAAGTGTTTCAGGATGGATTCTTTGAGAAGCTGCTCCATGATTTTTCCAGGGATTGAGGTGAGGCTGACAGGTCTGTAATTCCCTGGATCCTCCTTTTTGCCTTTCTTGAAGATAGGTACTATATTTGCTTTTTTCCAGTCCTCTGGCACCTCCCCCGTTCGCCACGAGTTTTCAAAGATAATGGCCAACGGTACTGCTATCTCATCAGCCAGCTCCCTCAGCACCCTCGGATGCAGTTCATCCGGCCCCATGGACTTGTGCACATCTAGTTTCTTTAAGCAGTCCCTAACCTGACCTTCTGTCACCAAGGGCCTCTCTTCTTCTCCCCAGTCCCCCGTACCTAGTGTAGTGGGCTGGGAGCTGACCTTGCTTGTGAAAACTGAACTAAAAAAAGCATTGAGCACTTCAGCTTTTTCCTCATCCTCTGTCACGAGGATGCCTGCCCCATTCAGTAAGGGACCTACACCATCCCTGATCCATCATTTTGGAGACTATCTAGTAGCTGCTATTAAGGCAGAAAGCACCAGTTAGGCAGTGTTATTTGATGGGAATTTATTACCCTTGGCCTTCAGGTAAAGTTGTGATTCCTGTCTGCATCTGGGGGCATCTCCACATGTTGAGTATGGTCTCAGGGGCGGCCAGACTTATGGAACTCAAGAGCCACACAAGCCACACTTCAAGAGCCACACTGAGGCATATAGCCATATACTTTTACCTGCTAAATTGATCTGCTGATGTTCTTCCATGAGCCACACTTTTTCATTCAAGAGCCACATGTGGCTCCTGAGCCACAGTTTGGCCACGCCTTGTCTATAAATTCCTCAATGGCTTGGATCTTGACTCTCACTGCAAACAATCCTAATTATGTGCAACTCTCGGTATGTAAAGCTGTATATGAGAATTCAGCTTGTTAGATTTGTAACCCTTCTGCTGGGTAAAGTTGGCAGCAGCAAGGGCCAGGTTCAATATCTAGGGATTCCTCTTAAAAATACAAAACAGAACTGGCTCAAGCCATTATCCAATTATCTAGGAAAACGTGATACCATCTCTGTGTTTCTCTGTCAGGCAGTATTCCCCACTTGCAAGAACCGAGTTTATGTATGAAAAAGAGAGCTTAGATTAAAGAGGAAAGGGAACGTGCATTAAGGCTTGGCCCCTAGGCTTGCTCAGCATTGCGGACAGTTCTAGGACTCCTCTACTGGAAAAAAGGCCTCCTAATTGAACCTAATCAGCTTTGTCATTAAACACCTCAAAGGAGCAGGTGAGATGGCGCTCAGGACTCTTTAAGCAGCATTCACACTCTGGTAAAATATCTACCCTCCATCCACACTTATCAGTACTGTGCCTAGCAACTGAGGTTCAGTTAAGGTTGACTTGTTCAATCAGGGCATGCTCAGCACAGTTCTCTTGCCCTTTACTGGTACAATAAAGACGACATCATTTCATTCCTCCTAGAGTCAAACACTGGAATGATTTTTAACACCAAATCAGCTAGAATTGATAATTTGGACAAAGCCGCTCCATCACACTGTGCACTTAGGCTGAGCAGATGTGTCCCCATCAACACGGTCTGTTGCTGAAGTCTTTCCCCTGCCAATGTATCACGAGGTGTCGGGAGAGCACATTCAGAGCCTTCTTATAATTAATGTATTGCTTTATTTGAAAACACACACACACATGAATTGATAAACCAGTTTTAAAGGCATAAATCCAAGGATCAGAGTTAAGTGTGAACTTTCAAGCTGATCTTTACATTTCCTGGTTTTCAGGTCCTTTTAATGTTGCGGTAATACTCACATGCTATTGTCATGAACAGCAAGATTGTGCAGTGTACGTAAGTTTTAGCAGCGTGAAATTGTGATGGGTACATTGCTTATGAACAGGGTTGCCAGTGAGTTATGCAGATCATCTCAAATAAGCAATCACTGGAGCTTTATGAGCTTAGCTTTACGTGTCCCTCCTCCCCCAGAGCCATGTGCATGTGGTACATCCATCTTCTGCTCAGTGCATAGCAGACCTGCAGTTTCACAGTGATCTTCAAACTGTGCCTCTCAAATGTACTCAGAATTTGGATCTAGGCTGTACATTTAGTCCTGGGCTTCCTGACAACTTTGCAGAGCCTGGTCACCTCAATTATGCATCTAGGTTGTATGGCTTCCAACACTATCATAGATCATAGATGCCACAGCCAGAAGGGACCACTGTGATCATTGAGTTTAGAGGTGGGCAAACGATGGCCCATGAGCCGGATTGAGGCTTTTCTCCAGAGAGGGGAAGGGGAAGGAGCAGGACCGGGAGGGGAGGGACTGCCATGCTCCTGCTAAGATGCTACTGTGATGGGAGAGGGGTAGGGCTGGTGGGGGAAAGGCCTCTGAACTGCAGTCAGGCTCAGCAAGAGGGCTGGATCAGGCCTTCAGGAGACTTATCTGGCCCTCTGGCTGAGCCTGACTGGAGCCCGGCAAACTTTCCCCCACCAGCCCTACCCCTTTCCCACCACATGGGCCCAGCAGGACGTTGACAGGAGCATGGCAGCCACTCTCCCCTCTTGGCCATGCCCCTTCCTCTGCCCGTCTCCAGCCACCCAGACCCCAGTGTGGTTTGTCCACCCCGATGTAGTTTGACCTCTTACAGACAGACCATAGCACTTCCCAAATTAATTCTTAGAACAAATCCTTTTGGACAACATCCCATCACGATTTTAAAATTGTCAGGGATGGGAAACCTCCGAGGACCCATAGTAAATTGTTCCAATGGTGATGACTCATTTTTAAAATTTCCACCTCTTCCATAGTCTGAATTTGTCTAGCTCAGTGGTTCCTAATCTCTTCTCTGCTGTGGCACACCTTGATAACTTTTAATTATTTTGAGGCACACCACCGTAGTCTCCCAATGAACTCATGAATATTTGCGAGCCAATTCAGAACTCTTTGAGTAGTTTTTCAAAAAATTCCATGGCACACCTGCTCTCACCTGACAGCACACATGTGTGCCATAGTACACTGGTTGGGAAACACTGGTCTGGCTTCCAGTTCTAGCCACTGGATCATGTTAGATCTTCCTCTACTAGAATGAAGAACTCTTTATTATTAAATATTTGTTCCCGGTGTAGATACTTACATATTAATCCAGTCACCCATTAACTTGGTCTTTGTTAATACTAGAGCATCTTGCAGACATTAATGCATTTACCTTCTCATCATCCATTTTGAGGCAAGGCAATTGTATTACTGTCATTTTATAGATGAGGAGCTAAGGCAAAGAGAGATTGGTGGCTAGATTGTGATACCCTTTTACTGAGTAATTTCTTACTCACAGAGCAGCCACAGTTGTATTGGGCAATTCCTGGTGTAAAGTCTTACTGGGATGTCTACACTGGAGCCTTAGGTCAACTTAACCTTCGTTAAGTCGAGCTAAGGAAAGCTCTGTCCACAATGGGAATGTATTAAGTTGACTTAAGTGTTTCCTTAAGTTGACTTAATAATTCCATCTCTTAAGGTTGACCTAACGCTTAAGTTGAATGTATCAAGTTGATTTAAGCTAGTGTAGATTGGAAGTAGCTCTTAAGTCAACTTAATAAAGTCGACTTAAGCATTAAGCTGACCTAGAAACTGCTATTGTGGTTGTGGGCAGTCTACAGGAGTTTTCAATGAGGAAGGTTGACTTTAAGTTGACTTAAAGTTGACCTTGTTAAGTTGACTTAACAGAGCCTCCACTGTAGACATACCCACTGTGTAAGTGAAGCTGTCAAATCAAACTCTATGCACATTCATGGGTGCATATATTTTATATCTAGAAGGGGCCCATACGATCATCTTACCTGACCTACTGTATAATGCAGTGGGAGAACTTCACCCAGTAATTGTTATGTCAAACTGGTAACTTCTGGTTGAACTATAGCATATCATTTAGAGAGATGTCCATTTCTGGTCTGATGAACGCAAGTGATGGATATGCCATGCCACTTCACCCCTACAGTATGTCTACACGACAGGATTTTTTTAAGTTGATTTAATAAAGTCTACTTAAAGTTGTCTTAGTTAGTCCACACTTCTCGTAAGTCAACTTAACAAAGTTGGTTAAGTTGACTTAAGAAAATATCCTAACAAAAAATGTGTTTGCTTAAGTCAACTTTACTAAGTTGACTTAAGCAGGCACACGTTATTACATAGGGCTTCTTAAGTTGACTTAGATGGCCACATTGCATGAAGGTGTCTTAATAAAGTCAACTTAATACCTAAGTCGACTTAAAGAGTGAGAGTTATTAAGGTGACTTAAGGAAGCCCTTAAACTGACTTAATAATTTCTAAATGTGGCCAGGGCTTTGCTTAAGTCAATTTAAGTCTCTTTAAGTTCATGGTGTAGATGTACCCCTAGATAGGCTGTTCTAAAGTTAATTACCCAAATTTTTAAAATTTGTGCCTCATTTCTTGCTTGAGCTTATCTAGCTGCACCTTTCAGCCATTGGAACTTGTATGTCTTCCTCATTAAAGAGTCTTCTAGTATCAGAAAATGTCTCCTCATGGTGGTATTTATAGACTGTGATCAAGGCATCTCTTTGACCAGCCTTGGATCCATCTTGTACCTCTTTTCTGAACTCTTTCCAATTTTCAACAGTCACTAAGTAATTGAACTGAATTCCCAGTCAGTGCTTTAACCACTAGTCCATCCTTCCTACAGAAATTTGATCTGACTTTTGATTTACTCCAAAGCAACAGGCTTTAGTTCCTGGGTTCTGTGCTGCATGTTCCAGGCAGTGGACTGTGACTTTTACTTAGCTACTTGCATGATCACTTTAACTGTTTAGTTACATGCTCTTATGAGTGTTTGGTGACAAAACATCATTGTGGCTGTCAGATGCTGAATGCTGCTGCCTCCATTGGCTTCAAAATACTGTAATATTTCCCATTGGTCAGTATAAGAATGATCAAGCTTTGCTCCATAGTGTGTTTTAGGAAATGCCTCCTTATCTCTTACCAGAAAATAAAAGTACTGTGTCTTTAATTTTGTCTTTCTAAGCTTAAAAAAAAAACCAAAAAAAACCCCTTTACTCTAACAAACACCTGTATTGCCACTGAAAGCTCTTTGCTAATATATTCTCTCCCCTCCAACTCCCATGTTCTTGATCACACCTGTCTAGCTTTAGGCAAAATAAAACCTCACATAGCTGCCAGAAGGAAGGTTCTCAGTTGACTTGAGCTACTGTATGTAAAGATCTCCAGAGAAATGTCAGATCACTTTATTGAATTGTACTGAAAACTTGCTTGACAGTAACATTTCAGAGGATCAGGACCTTCTCTGTAATTGCATATGGGTCAAAAAGGGCGCTTCTTCTGGAGGCTTTTTTTATAGTTTTGCCACATACACATGCGCATGTGCACACCCCCACCCACCCCCACACCTCACCCCCATGACCTTGTTTTTAATAACAGAGTAGTTTAGCTCTGCACAAAGGACTATGGACTAGTTAAGTCTGTCTTATAAGTGGGATCATAGCGTTTGTGCCAGCAATCTGCACAGGGGTGAATGTCACTGTGTATAGGCAGTGTCCAACAACTCCAGTTTCCTCTGTTGAGACAAATAATCATTGTAACCAAGAAGAAAATTAGGAGCAGGTGAAAGCTGATTTCTAATTATCTGGAGATCAAACTGTTGTTTAATGTAAAATAAGGATACGAGTAAGATTCACATTTTCCTTTTTCTCCCAAGGCTTTTCCTCCTCACCTTTTTGCTCCCAACTGAAGTTTGTTCCCAACCATTGCAGTGGGTTCACATTGGCTTTAATGCTGGTTTGTAGGTTGGGAAGGGTCATATTGGCTCATTTTAAGACAAATCTTTTTATCTTATTTAAAACCATCTTCAATCACCCCATCAGTAAGGGGTTTTCTTTTTGGAAACTTCCTCTTATCTTGTTAGCTATTCTTTAAATCAGACATCCCCCATATCTCATTCCTTCTGGCCTTAAATCTTCTTATTTTCAAGGCCTTTCTTTTACTTGCTGCCTAGGGCCTTTCTTTATAACACATATATTTCCTTAACTACATTTAAGATAATTCTAATTCTTTCATTTTTTGTTTATCCGACGGGGATGTTTTTGAAACCCACCTTTGGATCTGAGTCCCACACGTGAGCTGTTCTGTAATGGGCCGGACCCTAGCCCTGGATCTGAATAGCTCTGAAATCCTGGGATTTGAAACCAGCATCCAGGTCTGAGTTTTGCACGTTGTCGTCTGTCCCCAACTGCTCTCATTTGAAAAGCCACGTTCTCAGATGATGCTTGAAACCTGCATCTTGATC
This sequence comes from Podocnemis expansa, assembly GCA_007922195.1. NCBI lineage: Eukaryota > Metazoa > Chordata > Testudines > Podocnemididae > Podocnemis > Podocnemis expansa. Next base: position 73,758,531 of record ML681964.1, read on the forward strand.
TTTTTTTGGTAAATGGCCTCAATCCCTAATGGACCAAACCAAATCTTCCAATCTGTGTGGATGCTGGAAACCCAGATATAGATTTGAATTCTGCCATGGCCTATCTCTCATGGCCTCACCCCAAATCCTCTGCTCGGAATGGGCCTTTTATTCCTAATGGTCAAGATCTGACTTGTGCCCACCTCTACAGTCATTTCCCCACTATGATGTTGGTCCAAATATCCCAAGACCTGGAGAATTCAGGTTCAGAATTTAAGGAGAATTGGCTGAGCAGTTTTTGACATCTGTGTTCTGTGGACCTCATTCAAAGGTCTTCAAAGTCAGTGGCAGTCTTTAACTTTAGTAGGCTTTGAATTAGCCCCCATGAATCCCAGCTTAGGCGGATAACAACATATACATATCTGCATTGCAAGGGAGTTGTTGATTAATTCAATAGCATTTGTGCTGCATATATACACACATACTGTTGTTAACACCACATGATGCACCTCTATTGCCAAAGACTCCATTTTACAGATGCAAAACAAATGGATACATTGAGGTTAAATTACTTGTCCAAGTCAAAACCAAAGCCATGATGAGAATAAAAGAGTTTGTTCCTTATCCTGTGCTCAGGCCACTAGAACACACACTTATTCAAATTAACCAGTGCAACCAAATGAGATCTTCTGATACTGAAAACCATAATTCATGTGGAAATAAGTGATTTCAGATTTGACCTCGTCGGCTGGATGCACATTCATCCTTGGAGTCATTTTTCTTATGCTTCTCGATGGCACTTTTCACAGTCAGGGGAACAACCAAATGCCTCCTTGGCTTTACAAACAGGAACTTTGTCTCTCCAATTACCCAAAGAGCTTCAATATTCCAAGCAAATCACCCTCGTAAACTCAGCATGGGATCATTCATGACTTCATAGGGGAGGGGAAGCCGCGTCACATTAGCATTCATACGTCGCATCGTTAGCAGCCATTGCCATGATCGGATGAGTTGATTTAGTACCCATCATATGTTCACAGAGGCCCACGAAGCGTCAGGTCTTCTGGATTGATTGGTAAAGACTGAGGCAGCCCCTTTCTGAGACAGTGACAAAAAGCTTAGATTAGTGCCAGTTTGAGAGAACTGTCTCCTCCCCATTCTTATCTGAAGTAGGCTTCTTGCAGATACAGAAGGCTTTTAGGGAGGAGATGCAAATAACTCTTAATGGGTCACACTGAGTCTCGAGGGTCTTGGCTTAGGAAAGTGGCATAAGGAGGGTGAAAAAAGCTGCTCTGGTGATGCTGTATTTGCCCTCTTTCTCTATAATTCTGCACTTCATTCTTTCTGTCCAGATCTCTTCTCTTTCTTGCTTGTTCTCTGGATATGCCTATGCCAATGGCGGCAAAATTGCTGCCATCAGCCCAATGTTCCAGGCGCGATTAGCAGTGAGTATGTACTCTCAGCTTTGCTCCCAGAAGTTGGCACTGGAAGTCCTGGCCCCAGGAGACATAGGCGAAAGCTGACTGCAAGGCCTTTACAGTTGGCTTTCCAGAGTGTGTCCTGGCGGCTTAGGAAGTTGCCGGCTGTTATGTGAGGCATTTTACGTGCCTTGTGTAAATGCCAGTCAACTGAAAAGTGCCCTCGGTGTAAACTAGGGGACTGTGTCAATCTCACACAACATCAGGAGCTGGCTGCTCTAGACATGAATCCTTTGACTCAATACAGCTGCAAATGTGCATCTAGGAATCCACTGGATCTCAGCTGTATATAATCTACCTAACCTTTGCAAATCACCTTTCCTTTTGTTTATCGCAATAAGAACATATGATGAAAATGATTAATGCCCCCATTCCTTGTGGGGCTGCCACCATTTCTTCCATTGAGGAAAATCCAGGGAAATGTTTTGGGGATGGACTGCTCCAAGGGGAGCAAAGGGCTAAAGAGAGAGAAACATATCCTGCTGGTTGGAGAGTTGGTGGCTTGGCAGCATCATTCTAGGCAGCAGGGGAGAGACCACTGCACAGAAAGCCGTCATGCTCGGCAGTGTTTGGGCTTTCAAAAGCCTGGGCCCAAAGAGCGGAAAGAAGAAATTAAAGCCAACTGAAATCCTCTTAGACCTTTGCTATTCTTTGGAAGGCAGGATCATGCCAAGAGCCCCTTGGTAGTTTATCCTTTGCTTATATTCCTTAATCCCGGTCCATTCTATTGGCACTATTACGCTTTTAAGGCAGACACAATCTCAGCCATCATGCTGTGGTGTGGAGTAGCAGTTCCCCTCTGTAGCGAAACAATCTCCGGCCAGGTCTGCACTTGATACTGTCAGCTGGGGAGTGTGGTTTCTGAAGGACATTTCCCTGCTGGTGAAGGCCTTGACCTAGCTGAAGTTCTGCTTACATATATGAGCTTTTGCCTGGGAGCTCATTTTGCTTGCTGAACCAGTATGAATTGAACTGGCAAAAGCACATTTTTTTTGGTTGTATAATCTGCATGTCCACAAGAGACTTTGCTGATGTAGCCATAGCAGCAGCCTTTTCTGCTGGAGACTAAGCCCTAGTTTACTTGGGCAGCTTTTTGGTAGCAGTCGATGGTCATTAATGCAAGGCATGTAAAATGCCTTGCCTAAATGCCAGTGACTTCCTAGGCCGCCCCTACGTGCTGGGGAAAGCCGACCACAAATCTCTTGCAGTTGGCTTTTCCCTATGCCTCCTGGCCACCAGGACTACTGGTGCTAACTTCTGGGAGCACCACAGTGAGTTCAGACTCGCTGCAGCGCTCCCAGAATGCTGGGCTGTTGGTGGCGATTTTGCTGCCGTCAGTGAAGACGTAGCCTCAGTCTTCACCTTCATGTTCATCCACCCTCTGTCGTATACCTCCCTCTACCACACAGGTCCATGCATTCATGTGTACTTGCCCACTCCTGTGTGTATCTATTACAGTGGCCTCCCTGTGCTGACACCCAGAAGATACAAGTTCTTACAAGGCGAGCTAAAGCAGGCTGGCCCCATGGCACAAGAGAAGGATCCTGTCCAAAAGAGCTAAATAGACAAGACAAACACAGAGTGGGAGCAAGGATGTGTTATCACCATCTCTTGACAGTGTTATCACTATCTCTTGACAGAGGGTTGAGGCCTAGAGAGATGACGTGACATGCTGAAGGGCTCCTGGGGGCCCGTGCAGAGCTAGTAATTCAGATATGAGTCTCAGTCTAGTGCTGCCACCACAAACCCATTCTGTAGTTGATGAAGACTTTGGATTCCTTTGTCTCCGTGAGCTGGTCTTGCCTGTATAGAGGGCTGTCACTGTGAGGACAGAGTGTATTTCCACTAACTGGCTGGGAGGGAGTCAAAGATAGATTAAGCGACTTGAAGCACTAATCCTAGATTTTGTCTTCAGATCTCTGGTCAAGTCTTCTGATCCTAAGCAGGTGAATCGATCATGATCTTCTTGTTTTGTTCGGACGATTGGAGCTGCAGTGGCCTTTCCTTGAACACACAAACATGTCTATTGTTATCTTAGCCTGGTCTATACTTAACATAGTGTCGATGCCCTGGAATGTTACACCCATCTAGCCCTCCCGATTTAGTCATAGCTAGGTTGATGAAAGAATTCTTCGGTCAGCCTAGCCACCACTGCTTGGCGAGGTGGGTTGCTTACAGTGATGGAAAATCCCCTTCTTTTGCTGTAGGAAGCATTTTCCTTAAGGGTAGACAAAATTGGCTCACAGCTAGGTGCCATCAATTTTCCTTTTGGACACCAGAGGGCTCTTCTCCATTACATTTCTGCAGTGAAGCTAGGCAACAGGCTGCTAAAACTAGTTGCCACAGTGATCAAAAACATAGATTTGTTGAGGCCTGATTTACACTCCAGTACAATAGTTGTGTTGCTGTGGTTCCAGTGGTGTAGACATGGCCTGATTCAGAAACAAAAATAACCCAAACCAAACACATGGTTTGACCTGCTTACATGGGAAAAAGTTATCACTAGAAATACTGGAAATCACCACCCCTGTGGGTTTTTCAGTCTAATACTGCAGCGCTCATACAGTTCAGGTAGTATTCAAAGTAGCAGGTTTGGTGAGAGTAATTATCCTGTGATACAGGGCCTTATTTGGCCCTCACGAGATCTGAGTTCATTTCCAGCTCTACTACAGAGTCCTTGCATGACCTCGGGCAAATCACTTAATCTTCTGGTGCTTCGGTTCCCTATCTATAAATGGGGACAATAATCTCACCCTTCATCTGGTTAGGCTGCAGACTCTGTGGTGCTGGGATTGTCTCTTATTCTGGGCCAGTATAGTACACAGCAGAATGGGGTCTTGATCTCATTTGGGACTCTGTTCCTCTGGTGAAACAAATAATAATAACCTCCAAGCTTTTGGAGTTCCCCCTGCCTCATTAATCACCACTAAATGAGCAGAATGAGTGAGGAGCGGGGCAGTAGGTCCACTGAACTCATAAATGGGGGGCTTAGATCAAGGAGAGAAAATCGGAGGCCAAAATTGGAGAAGCTTTGATCCTTGATTTTATGTCAACAAAGACGAAAGCAGAACACTAAGCCTTTTACCAGCTGTCACTTGAAACAGAATAATTGGATAATTAAAAGGCCTTGCCTTATGTCAATTTTATTTCGGTGCCTTGATTCAGTGCTGGAATGTATCACTGATAGAGAGCTTAAAAGCTCATCTGAAAACCCACAGATAAACCACAGACTCATCCTCTTCAAAGCCATGCAAACTGTATGGAGAATTGAAGTGGGATAGCCTAGTGCAGCCAAATATAACGAGGCCACAAAGGAAAGGCATTCTGAGAAAAACTCATGGCATTCGTTCCGTAAAGCAGCTTGTGCCTGTTACCCAACTAGATGGCAGGTGCCACAAATAAGGCGCTTGCAGAGGGACTGGTTTGTGCTTTATGGGGCGGATGTGGCTTACATGACCTTCTTGCATTTCTCAACACAAAAAACGGTGATGGTGTTTTGGTTCGTTGTCCTTCTGATATAGCATCTCAATGTGATAACATTTCACAGGCTCTTTAAAAGAGCTCTGTTCCATGCAGGATGGAGAATTGCCCTAACAAAACCAGACTCATCAGTCCTAGAGCTTTCACAAGTACATGGCCATTCTTCAGTCCCTTCCACTAGAAAACTCAACCATTTACTGCTTTTCTGATGCTGGACTTAGCCCAAGAGTTTCACGTGAAACCAGACAGTGATTCCTCAAAGTGTCTGATGAAGTGGTATTTTCTCCCATGAAAGCTCATGGGACAAATTAATTTGTTAGTCTTTAAAAATTCTCCAGGATTCCTTGGTTGTTTTGCTGAGCTAGACTAACATTGCTACCTTTTTCAAATCAGATAGTGATTGGTGTATTTGACAAACCAAACCAGTCATTAAAATATTTCAGTGTCATTTTCTTTTATAATCTAGATGGTTAAAATCCAGATTCCACAATACATTCCTAGAAGGCAGAGTTTTACGGCAGGGGTTTTTTAATGGTTTGCTTTTGAATGTCTGCAGGTATATATAGATTTCCTAATCTAATATCTCTTTATAAAGAGCAAAATCAAACAAACAGATGAACAAAAACCATTACCACACTGCAGAAGGCATGAAAAATAATGACATTATGTCACATACACATTGAATTCTGGTTCCCTTTCATAGCTTTGCCTCGCAACAGCATACAGTTCATGAGTGAAAAGGGGATACATTTGTGAAGATTTTGGGACCAAGGGTGATTTATCTTTGAATGTTTCTTTCCCTTTTAACTTTGGAGTAACATTTTCGAAAGCAGCTAAGAAAGGTGGTAACTTTACTCCAGATTCATCAATGTATTTAGGCACCTAATTCCACTGATTTCTCTGGAGGTTAGGAACTTAGGCTGTGTTCACACACAGGCATTATTTCGATACAAGTTGTGTCGAAACAACTTGTATTGAAATAATGCCTTACAGGTAGTCCTCACTTAGTGACCGGGTTCCGTTCCTGAAACCCGGTTGATAAACGAATTGGTCACTAAACGAGGAGCAGCCCTTACCAGTATTTCAAGCATAATGTACTTTACTGGTAGTGGGTTTTTCAACCATCGGTAGATAGTTTTAATGTCACCTTTGCATCATTTATAACATTTTTAGAGCTTAAAACATTTAAAATATATATTAATGTACTGAACTTAGTTTGCATAGTGTACTGTAAATATAGGTAATCTGAGAGAGTTGATGCGAGTTCTCGTACATCACCATAATACCAACTCATCAGAGAGCTGGTCATAACTCTGAGGGGTCACTAAACGAGTAGGTCACTAAGTGAGGACTAGCTGTATTTCGAAATAACAATTCGAATTAACAGTTTGTTAATTCAAATTAAGGAAAAAAGCTCAAAGCGAAATAGCAGTTTCAGGCAACAGTTGTTTCGAAACAACATGTTTGGATGGCATTGTTTCGAAACAATCGTTTCGAAACAATATTGTTTCGTCCCCACATGGGGTTTAAGTTGTTTCGAAACAACGCCATTGTTTCAAAACAACGGCTGCCGTTGTTTCGAAACAACCGTGCGTCGTGTGAACAGGGTATTTCTTATTTCGAAACAACCTCTGTTGTTTTGAAATAAGAGTGCTGAGTGAACACAGCCTTAAATGCCTTTGAGGATCTGGGTCTTAGTCCTGGATTTTTAAAGATATTTTGGCACCTAAAGTTGCAGATGAATGCACAGTGGGTTTTTCGGAAATGCTTATCTGCATCCTTTAAATGCCAACCATTAAAAATCTGTCATTAGGAAGCTAAGTCCCATTGGTTTTCAGTTAGGTTCATAAGTCTGTCATTTGTGATAAAGGCATTTAGCCTCCTAAATCATCTGGGTGCAGGGCTGTAACTGCAGCGGGGCAAATGGAGTGAAGACCCAGGCACCAAATTTTAGACGGCATCGAGGAAGGTGCCCCAATTGGGGGACCCAGGTCCTGGGGAAGCCAGCCAGGAGGGTGGTGGGTGAAAGTGCCCTGGCAGGAAAGCGCTGCACTGGGAGGCCCTGCCGATTGGTGGGGAAAGCAGCCTCCGGGCGACCCTGCTGACCGGTAGGGAAATCTGAAGCTGGGGGACCCTGCTGACCGGTGGGGAAGGCGGCCACCGGGGGACTCTGCTGACTGACGGCAGAAGGTGCCCAGCTGGGGACGCCACCTGGCCAGGGGCTCTTGGCAGTGGCAGGGTCCAGATCTGGCTCCTTGCCGATGGCTGGGCTGTATCGGGTCCCGGGTGTGGGAGTAGGGAGCGTTGGGGCTGCTTGCCCTGGGTGACAATATTTCTAGTTATATCCCTGCCTGGGTGTTTTTGAAAATGTCACCCTTTTGGCTTATATATCCATTCTAGTGACGTGTTGATGTGACGTACCTGCCAAGCAGGGACCAAAGCTCCCATAAGCCCCCTGCTCACTGCACATCCCTTCCTCATGGCTGGGGAAATTGACTGAACCAAGAAGAGACTGGGCGGCAGTGGCCACATGGCTAGCCAGGAGCTGGAGAGAAGCCAGATCCAGAGAGTTCCTTGCACTTGAATAAAAACTAGACTGGAGAGGGTGCCCTGGGCATGCTTCCTAAAGAGCCCTGACTCTTTCTTGGACTGCTTCAGGGCCCCAAGCCAGGTCTGCTATTGCTTTGTGAACTGTAGCTGTTTAATCCTCTATAACTAGGGGTTAGGCCTGCAACTTTCCTTTTCCTGCCAGCCCTAGTACAATTCTCTTTCTCTTAGCCATGCATCTGAGCGGTGACTGGTACTCATGCAGGCCTAACTCAGCAAGGCAAGGCTGCTGAAAGACTGTGGTGTTTACCTCTGACTCATGGTGTACCTGGCATAGTGTAGGTCCCCCAGGGATCTGGAGTGCCCTGGCATGGGGCAGTTCCAATAACCACATTGATAATAAAAATCCAAATCTCCACAGGCTTCATTGCCTTACTTTTCCGGCTACATTCGCAGGAAGTGAACATTTGACCGGCCTCACCCCAGCTCTGCCAAACAAGGCTTGGTGCTTGATTACTCAGTGGCTTACTTATGGAATTTGCAACTTTCCTGTCTGTAGTCAAACTCAACTCACTCCCTGCCCAGGACCAAGGGTGTGTGTTGGACTTCCGCCCCTGTGCTGGCCAGACTAGCAACTTATTGATGGAGATGGCTGGGCCACATGTTTTAGTTGAAAAGAGGCAAAAAGGTATGTACTGTATGTACCTATGAATGTATGTATGTATTGCATATTTATTAAATGTATATTTTACCCCAATACAATGAGGCTCCAGGACCTCTGAGAGATACTACAACAATAATAGTAATTAATAAATGAGCAGTAGTTGTCTACACATCTGGAACTCTCAGAATCCAAGCAGATTTCTGCTCCTTCCAGCCCACAGATGGTGGAAACTTCTACACAAGGGACGAATTCTGCTTCACTTGATTTGTGATTGATTTATAGGCCCTTCTGTGATATAATTGACTTCAGTAAAGCCACTATGGTTTTACGTTTGACTCTAATAGTCTATGCCATGACCTCTTCTTGGAAAGATCAATGCACCATACTGACATGTGAAGAGATAATAGTGATGGCTTATGAGCTTCCAACTCTAATAGCCTGCATGATTTAATATAAATAGCTTTGCCAGGCAAATTCCATTCTGCTTCCTTCAAGAAACTAAAGAGCTCTTAGCCTGAGTGGATCCGGTGAGCCACAGTGAGGGATTCATCCCGCTAGATTAAAATACATCTGCTCAGGAACCGTAGCGCCAACCTTATTACCATTGATGGAAGGCTTTACAATACAGACAGAGGATAATGATGATGGAGGCGGTGGCAGTGAAGACAAGCGTAACCTGTGGGGATGATGCCAGCTTTGCGATTGGAAATGCTGCTCTTTCCGTTTCGCATCTGTTGGAATGGCCTTCTCGAGGCCTCCACATTTTGTTTGAAGGAAGGCAAAGCTGCTGCAGCTATGTCATTGTTCATCTGGAATGATCTTCTCAGACACATTTACTGACACCTTGAGGTATGACAGACATCTGAAAGCTGAACCTCCATGCATCTGCTTCCCGTATTTTTAAGAAGAGCGTCTTAGCTGTTCAGGCAGTGGGCTGTTGCATGGATGAAGCTATGGGATGGCCCAGGTGAGCCTGGGCCTGCCTGCTTGGCCAGCAGACCTGCCTACCCCTATCCACCACAGTGCCCAGCAGTGGCGTGAGCTTCACTGCAGAGACTGCGGACCAGCCAGCAGGCAGCTGCAAGTGGCAGTGCTGCAAGCAGATGGATGGGGTGGGCTGGTATCCACCGGCACTGCCTCACAGCTCTGGCCCCAGGTAGCCACTGCAGCCTTGACATGGCAGGGACTGAGCTGCCTCTCCCTCCTCCTCCTGATGCTCCACTTGCTAGGCAGGAGGTTTCCAAAGAGATGGCCAAGAGCAGAACTGGCTGGGCCCATCCTGGAGATTCAGGGGCCTGGCCAGAAAATGGAAGCTGGCTGTGCCTTCGGACTGATGTGTGGTCACTGATGCGTGCTGTAAAGAAGGATAATGGTTGATTTTCACAATAACCATTGCAAGGCCAGCCTTGTGGTAAATTGTTAGTATCATATTCGTATTCCAGTAGCACACAAGATGTGGGCCCCACTCTGCTAGGTCATGCACAGACAAATTACAGAGAAGGCATATGGCACATGGGAAATATGCAGTTTGGAGCCAGATTTGATCTTCGCCTTTGGTGTATTTACACCTGTGGAGACTGTGATCCATGGAGTTACATTTCTGTAGCTTCTGAGAGCTAGATACACAGTTTGGTTAGAAAAAGCCAGCACTCATAAATAATATACAGAAGACCTATTAATTACATCAGGGTCTCAAACTCAGATCACCACAAGGGCCGAATGGGGACAAGTACATTAGCCTAAGGGCTGCACCACTGAAAATATTGGTAACAATCATGTCGTTGTGGGCCACAGAAAATAGCTTTAGGGTCCGCATGTTTGAGACCCCTGGATTAGATGAAACCTCAGACCCCAGAACCTTCCCCTTTCCCTGGAGTATGTTTGAATCTGATTTTGAATGAAGGTTTTGGGTTTATGTTTGATCCAGATTCGTTCACCTGTGTCTAACCACCAACAGTATGATGGAGCATTTGAGAGGAGAGTGAAATGAAGGGGCTTTTTCTACTGCTGAATCCAAGTCAGGAGAAAAGGCAGGTCCTCAAATGATTCTTAGTAAGTGTGAAACTGGGCATAACCCTGGAAGAAAGGAAAGGACTGGAATAACTCGGGTCGTGTTATGTAACGACAGCTCAGGAATGAATGAGACAAAATGGTCAACCTTCGGGGCAGTCTGTCCTGGAAGTTGTGTCTGTCTGACAGTACCTGCCTCTGGTGGACAGCTGAGGGTTTCATCTGAATGACATGCTGACAACACTTGGCTAGCTTGTCACACCAGAAAATGTGCTCTTGGACTGAACCGAGGTGTGTGCATGTGGGGGAGTATGGGGTTTCATATGAAGGAAACCCTCTCCCATGAGCAAAGAAGGAAGTCATCTACCACTCGTTGGAGGCAGCTCATTTCTTGTATGGGTGAGAGAGTCATATGCGTTCTACCTTTCTAGGTAGAAAAGTCCTTTTTAGTCATCGAGGCCCAGATCTACAGATACGTATGCATCTGCTGATCTCAGTGGGCGGGTGGTGCCTAAATAGCTATGAGGATCTGGGGCTAGCTCATGCACAGATGTTTCCCATTGCAAGTCCACCTGTGCTTTCTTTAGTCTGGTTTTAAAGTGACTCACCACGTCTTGTCAGGTTCCTTAAGGGCAATTTCACAGCCTTCTAAGATGCCAGATGGGGAAATTTACCCCTACATTTTTCTGTGCTTAACCTCAGGCCCACGTTGGGGCATACTGAACAGTTCCTACCTCATCTTCAGTGGTTGCTTTTAGCATTCACAGTCTTGTTACATAGACTTAAAAGGCATCCATTGCTATGGTGTCTAAGATTCCAGATAAGAGATTAACACTGCACATGCCTATTGCTCACAGCGCTAAGAGAGACATTGCCTGGTTTTATTGCAACAGTGCCTAGAGTGCTCATTGTGTGAAGAACTGTGTATACACATAGGGAGAGACAGTCTCTGCTCCAAAGAATTTACAATCTAAGTAGACAAGATTGATGAAAGATGGGTGGTGAAAGAGAAATGAAGAATCTTGTGCATGATCACTCAACAGATCTGTGCCAGAGCCAGAAACAGAAGGTAGGTTTCTTGAGGTCCAAGTCAGTGCCCAACATTGCCAGCTGCATGTGTGTGTTTAGGCTTGTCTCTCTGGCTGTGTTTTCCTAAGGTGCCCATCTTCAAAGTATCTCATCACCTCCCTTGGCCATCATTTGGCTAGTCTCGACCTACTGGTACTCCAAAGTCACCAGGGAGGGATGCTGGGAATGGAACATAACGAGATGATGAACTCTTGCAGTCCTTGCCAGGAGGTCAGTCTAAAGCAGGGGCGTCGCTGGCGCTGGGCACGCTGGGGCACGTGCCCCGAACCCCAGCGCCAGTGTCCTGGATCTCCGGCCCAATTGGGCCAGAGATCTGGGGCCCAGCCACCAGCGGCCGCGGCGGCCCCGTCCCTAGCCGGGGATCCGGGGCCTGGCTGCCCGTGGCCGCATCCCTGGCTGGGGATGCGGAGCCCAGCCACCCGTGGCCACAGCGGCCCCATCCGCGGCCTGGGATCCTGGGCCCGGCTGCCGGTGGCCACGGCGGCTCCGTCCCCAGCTGGAGATGTGGGGCCTGGCCTTCTGCAGCGGCGCAGTGGTGCTGGCTCTGCCCCGGCCAGGGGGCGGGGCCTGCTGGCTGGGGGCGGGGCCTGGGCCCGTGCCCTGGGTCCCTTCCCCAGCCAGCAACACCCCTGGTCTAAAGAAGTTGGTAATAGTGCCAGGGGTGAATGCAACACCCTCCTATGTTCCCTCTAAGCTGTACGTATGTGTGTGCGCATGCACAGGTCACGAAACCCATGCACACAACAAAATAAAGCATGCACAAAAAAATTCAACAGTGCTAATTTTTTTAATTTGTACTCATAAATGGGAGATGGATTATATTCTGATTCATCAGATATTTGACCACACTCACTGGAGTGTGCACAGATTTGGACCCTAGTTCTGAAATTTGCACAGAAGAAATTTTTTGCACACACAGCCTACGAAAAATTAGAGGGAACATTGACCCCCCCCCCCCCTTCCAAATGTTCTTTGTCTGAATGCTGAGTCTAAAAAGTCAAAGCTACCTCCCTGGCTGGGAACAGTGAAAGATGGTATTGGGAGTCCAGCTGGTTTTGGAGCAGGAATAGATAGGACACAGAAGGGGTTTTAGTCTCAGCCTGAAGACTAACCGAGGACATTTTGTCTATGGCTCAAATCAGAAAACCATGCGCTTCGAACACGACTCCATGTTTAATTAGCAGCTTTGGCTCATACGACCCTCTCTTGGTGCCTAAGAACAGGGATTACCCACTCTATCCATTTCATAGCCTGACTTCCTGACCTTACAAGTTGGTGATGTGTTAGCAACGATGCGTGAATTTCCAGCAAGTTTTCAGTATGCATTAAGAATCCAGAATACTGGTGAGTGAGAGATTTTTTTTCTCATTGTCTTGTGCAGTCATTTACCGCAATGTAAAGTCAGCGTGAATGCTGCCACCAGTGTGTCAGTGGTGGAGCCTTCTGATCTGACAGCATTTTATACTCAGTTTGTAGTTTCTATTGACTTCAGTAGGCATCGGATTGAAACATGTGGTTGTACAAGATGGAAGGCAGTGGAAAAGCAAGGCCTGGATACTTATCCAAAGTTCATCAAAACTTGCCTAGTATGCAAAATTAGGGCAGTTTCCTCATGCAATCAGGTTTCTTTTGCCTTACTTGCTTTCTGTGAAACTGGAAATGGGTCTAAAAACTAAAGTTCGTACAATAGTTGGATATAGTTACTTTTTGTTCTGTCCAAAACTTGTGAACCCAAGCTGTGGTTCAAACCCGCTTGGAAGGGTCAGCTGGTACAGTACTTTTTTTTACCTGAACTTGTCCTGGTGACCCCTTACAATCCATGCAGACACTTCTCATTTTTTGACAGCAGAGCCTCAAAGCCACGATCAATCTGTAATAGAATGAGGAAGTGATTTTTATGGCTGGAATAGGCCGTTATGGTCATCTAGGTCAGATATGGCTGAGATGGGCAGCAGTACAAAACCCTAAAACAGACAAAAATATTACACTCTAACGAGAGATGGATTAGGGGCCTTGTGGCCCCCGAGCCTCCCCTTATCAGTGGGCCCCTCACCCCGTGTGTGTACCGAAATTTATGGCCCTTACATTGCGTGTTTCACTTTTGCTGCCTTGATTAGCATATCAGTAACTTTGTGATCAATATGGAGAAGTGGTAGCAGCTTCCATAGGTAAGGCTGGGTGGAGCTTTTCATTGCAAAGGCAGTTTTTCAAGTGTGCTAAAATTTGCATTCAGGTTCATGAGGTTGAGTACGGGATACGTCACATAGCTTGGACACCACCTGGAATATTGATCTCAGTCCAGTGATAGCCAAAACCAATGACAGCTACTTAAGGAAAACAACTTTTCCCCCTTCATAGATTCTAAGTTCTTTTTAGTGTGTTTGTACTATTTGTAGCACACCGGGGTTCTGATTCTGGGTCCTGTAGGTGGGACCCAACTATAAATACTAAATAATTGACTGTCATAAAGTGAGAGAAAACAAACAAGGAGTCCCGTGGCAGCTTAAAGACTAACAACTTTATTACGGCATGAGCTTTCATAGGCTAGAACCCACATCGTCAGGTGCATAAAGTGAAGTTTTATTGACATAGTTTTGGTCAAACAAGGGCCAGGCCTCAACCTGATCCTTTATTCTGAGCTGAATGCAACTTATTTTTGTGCAGAGGGAGGATGTTAAAAAAAATCAGTCAGTTCTTTTCACCCGCTCCAACTTATTTCCAGTTATTTCTTGTCTTGGTGCTGCTGGTGTTGGGCAGACCTGCCAAAGTATTGCAAAATAAACAGTTCCCACTGCACTGTTGCAAAGCAGGCTATACCCATCATTTCCCAAGGAAGGCTAGGCTCCCCAGGCCAGTTTTGCTGAACCAAGAGCTTTCAAATAAGCTTCCAGACTCTTGAACCAAACCTACCCCCCCCCACTCCAATGAATGGTTTTATTACCAGTAACATTTGGCAAACAAGCAAATTGTGCTGTAAAGTGCTGCCAAAAGTACAAAACTATCTCCATGGGGGGAAATGACTGGGCTTGTGAGAAAGGCGTCAGGGCTTGGGCCTAGAGCAAAGGCCACTGGAGTCAGTAGGAGTCATTCTCCCTGGTATGTGTAGCCCCTTTTGGCCAGACGGCTCACTGGATGGGTGCGAAGTGGAGTGTGCAAAGTGCATTCTCTGCCTTGCATGCTTTGCACGAAGGCTAGACAACCCCTCAGGTGAGAGGATAACAGAGGAGCCTCAGAATAGCAACTGCTGCTCCCAGGAGACATGGAAGGGGATGGTAGAAGTCAGGGCATGGCTTCATGTGAAGGATTGCACATCCTGAAGCTCAGTCCTTCTCTTGATTTCATCTTCATCCTTAGAGACTTTTAAGGCCAGGTTTGACAAAGGCCTGGCTGGGATGGTTTAGTAAGGGTTGGTCCTGCTTTGACATACTGAGGTCCCTTCCAACCCTCATCATCTATGATTCTATAAACTCCCTCCTTACATTTTTGGCATTATGTGACGATGTTGCTTGCATGGGGGAAATCTCTAGGCAGTTGCTCTTCCTAAGAGCAGTATTTAGTTGGAAAGAGATTGAGGAAGAAAACTATGATATGTCCCATTTTTAAAGGAGGACAGGGAACACCTGCCCTTAAGTCATTTTGTAGGCTTTATTGCCTGTGCAACACTACCTGGCTGGCCGCAAAGTGTTACACTTTGTAAATGGAGTGACTTCATTATCCCAATCTCAACCTGTAATTTCAAGACATAATCTGGTCCCATGACTTCAGCAGATTACTCTTTGCCTTTGGAGAGGCACACGTGAGTGAGGAGTCAGCCTGCCTGTGTGAATACGGACTGTAGGGTTGGTTCCCATATTTGGACCTTTTGGCATTTGTAGAACTAAATTGATAGTGCCTGATCCCAGTCCTACGGAAGATGGTGGGCACCTTTCCACTGACTTAGTGGATTTCGAATCAGTCCCTTGGTGAGTTTAGACTAATTGAATAGTTAGAGCAACACATAGTGTTGATTTGATTCAAATGCATCCCCCCCCTCGGAAAACAGTATCACAATAACTGTCTAGCTGCTTTCATAGCATGATGGTAAGATCTGGAACAAGAAACTCAGCTGGTCTGAATCGGCATATCTTCACTGAAGGGTCCCACCAGATGAGCCTTTGGGATGTGTTTTGCATCTGCCTTTCTGGAGGATGCTTTAGTTTGTATTCTTTGCTTGCCAAACTTGGAAGCTGCCCTTTGGAAGTCTGGGATTCAGCCAGAAGTTAGAGGTAACGAATCAGAATCCACCCTGGAATTCAAGGGCTAATTGATGTAAAGTGGCAGATTTCCACTGAGGTCGGTGGAGCCATGCTGATTGACACCAGGCGAGGATCTGGTTATAGGGGTCACAGGTTAGTTTTTCCATATTTAGCAGGACTTTGAAGTAGGTGAATTACACTCGTTAGACAAGTTCCAAAGGGGCAGCTGTGTTAGTCTAGTTTAGCAAAACAAACGAGTCTAGTGGCACCTTAAATGACTAACAAATTTATTTATCGTGAGCTTTTGTGAGAGAAAATCCCACTTTGTACAGTATGTGGCTGCACAGAACACTTTTTACCTTGATGCTAGTATTTTAGTACACAGAAGCCCTTTGGCTTCACAGGTTAACACACTGGAGGGGATCTAAATGAATAGTTCTTGATTATCAGAACCATCCAGCTATTCAGATAACACCAACGATGGTTAAGATGTCTAATTTACCCTCTGGGCAAGATATTAACAATGGTGGCACACTCATCCCATTTCCCACCTGGGAGAGCTTTGGTAGCCGTCACTGGTGCTTCTACATAAATTAAAACAACTGCCTGCAAATTTTCTGATTTATTAGATTCCTCTGTTTTACACTTTTTTTGTTTGCTAGTCAGTTCTCCAATCTTCTCCTCCTTTTTTCTACAGCTTAACCCTGGGAGGGAGTCACACTGCTGCATGCTCTCTGGCTATGTCCACAGTAGACAGTTAGTCCAGACTAAGCAAGCTTAGTCTGGACTAATATAGTCCAGGTCTACACTAGGCTTTGCCTAGTTCAAACTTAGAAATTGCTTAGTTCGAACTAGTTAGTTCAAATGGTTAGTTCAAACTTAATGCATTGTTCGAACTTTAGTTCAAACTAGTGTGATGTAGATGCCTTAGTTTGGACTTTAAAAGTTTGAACGAAGGCTTTGTCCACACATAGATGCTTATTTCGAAATAAGTTACTTCGAAATAAAATCATTATTTCAATTTAACTTAAAATAAGCAAAAACCTCAAATTGAAATAGCAAGTTTGGATACAGGACTTGCTATTTCAAATCAGGAGAGGGGCAGCATGGGAGGTGTGGCAACATGGCCCCCTGGCAGGGCCATGTTGCCAGCCAATATATAGAAAAAGGAAGGCACCCTGGGAAGGAGAAGGGCAAAAGTGTTAAATTGAAATAATGGTTATTTTGAAATAACACGTCTGAACAGCGTTATTTCAAAACAACTGTTTCAAAATAATGACTACTTTGATTTCAGCCTAGGTTTTACTATTTCAAAATAAGGTTAGTTATTTCAAAATGACAGGGCTCATCATTTTGAACTAACGAAACATTGTTCGGACACGACAACTTTTAAATCGAAACAACAGTTGTTTTGATTTAAAAGCATCATGTGGACGTAGCCTAAGTGGTTAGTTTGAACTACCCATGCTTTCTAGTTTGAACTAACTTTTTAGTTTGAATTATTTAGTTTGAACTAGTCGGCGTGGCTAGTTTGAACTAAAAGGCTGTGGTTAGTCTGAAGTAACCTGCAGTTAGTTTGAACTAACTGGAACCTGCTTAGTCCGGACTAAGCTTTCTGATGTAGACATAGTATGTGTTTGCAGAAGGGAACTTCTGTATGTAGAGATTGGTGTGCAGGCCTCAAAATTTTTGCAGACTCAGTCCAGGTAAACACCTCCAAGGACTGATGTTTCTCTAAAGGTGAATCTGGTCTAAGGTTCAAAGGCCAGATGCAACCCTAACTGGTGCTGTATTTTAAAGAAATAGCACCCATGATTTGGAGCAGTGCAGCTAACAAGGCCCAGGATGAAATGTGCAGGCTTGCAGGGGAAAGTTTTCTCCACTGCCATGGCTTATCAGGAGGATGAGCTGTGTGAGAACAGATGAACTTGACGCTTCTTACACCTTGCAAGACCAGCCTTAGCAAGAAAAGGCCAGAGCAGTTCGTATGCATAGTAGCATCTAAAAGCAGCAGCCAGTGCCCCGTTGTGCTAGGTGCTGTATGTGCCCACAGCAGATGTGCCTACACTGGTGGTGTTGGTGCAATTTCCACCTTGGATAGCCTTACCTGTACCAACTCTGATAGATCCAGTGTGCTAAACATAGAAATGTCATCCTGGTGACAGGAGGGGTGGGATGGCCTAATCAGCCCAGTGCGTGCCTAGGGTTTCAGGCAGGATTGTACTCAGGGCATGGCTTGTCCATCCTGTTTCTCATGCTGCTGTTTTTAGTGTACTAGAGTGGGTATGTCTTCTCAAGCCAGAAATGCCCAGAGAGAGACGGTGTGGCCTTGCAGAGCTTAGAGTCTATGGGAAAAACAGAGCCACAGTAAGGGAGTCTCACTAGTCCCATTTTACAGATGGGGTGCAGTGGCTCAGAGAGGTTAAATTACTTACCCAGGGTGCCAAAGAAGTTGGTGAGGAACTGAAGCCAGGTCTTCTGGCTTCCTTGCTAGAGACTGAACCCCAAGGCCATGTCTGTGTCTCATTGGACTAGCAGAACTGGGTATTTTATTTCTTTATGTGCCTGGCAAGGAGGTGAGGGTGAACTATATTAAAATCTTATTGTCATTATTTAGCATTGGCTGCCGTGATGCCTTCAAAAAGCTTAAGAGTAGCAAGGCTAGACTTTGTGCTCTTGCTGCTGGCTGTCTCATTTTATACTGAGATTGCAAGTTTTTTGGAATAGTGACTGTTGGTTAGATCTGTTCGTGTACAGCTCCTGGCACGGGGGTGCAGGCAAAATGCTCAGTTGGGGCCTTTAGGTGCAGAAGTAATGCCAATGAATGGAGTTAAGCTCCTTGGGACAGAATGAAATGTGTTCTCTCTCCAGCCCTAGTTTTCCAATCATCTTTTGCTCTTGGCTTCTCCCAGACAAAGCTCCCACTGGTGCCGCTGGGAACTTGGCTTAGATGAAGATTGAAGGATCAGGCACTGGGTGCTCTGTGATGCAGTCATCGTGTTGTGGCTTTTATGGATACATCTGCATGGCCAGTGGACACCCACAGCTGTGAGTCTCAGGCTCCAGATCTGCACGCTTGGGTTTGTGCAGCGGTGCTAAAAAGAGCCACGTAGGCTGGAGCTTATGCTCTGAAGCCAAGAAAGGGGGTCAGACTTCCAGTCCCAAGCTCCCGTCTGAGTCTGTGTCTACAGAGCTAGTTTTTAGGGCTGCTGCATGAGCCCCACAAGTCTGTAGACTCTGGCTTTGAGACTTGCTGCCATGAATTTCTGCTTGCTATGTAGACGTAACCTGACGGTTCTGTTCCTGGAGACTGATCAGTGTGGCCACAACACAAAAACAACAGGCTGTCCCCATGTTGGCGTAACTTCTGTTTGTGGATGCACCGTTCGGGGCTGTGTGGTCAGTTTCCTCCTACAGACTAAAAGCCTCACCCGCCACTTTGGAGATCAGAGAAGAGAGCAGTTTAAAAAAAAGGCCCAAAATACAATTGACAGGGCTGTGGGGCGCAGGCCTGCTCAATACTTAAGTTAGGCCTGGTTGGAGTCCTCATCTCTGTCTCACCGTGGGAAGCATCAGAGCGAATGCCCTTAGCGTTCAGCTGAGAGCTGGCTTGGCATTTTCCTTTCCCACCTTAAGTTGCCCCATCAGGCACCTTATGAACAAGATGGCCTTTGCCTCTGCCCCCCCTGTCTTCCAGCACTTTTATCTCATTATCTTCTCCCTTCACCCTGATGCTAATTGCGGTTCACATGGAGGTGCTTGCTAGCTCCTTTCACCACCTTTACCTTCTCACTGGGAAATTGCAGGACTTTATTGTCCTGGGAACAATCATGCAGACTTCAAAAGAAATCCGGGAGGGAAGGGGGACAGCAGACTGGAGGGGGTGATATATAGGGCAGTGGCTCTCAACCTTTCCAGATGACTGTTCTCCTTTCAGGCGTCTGATTTGTCTTGTGTGCCCCCAATTTTCACCTCACTTAAAAAATGACTTGCTCACAAAATCAGACATAAAAACAGAAAAGTGTCACAATGCACCGTTACTGAAAAATGGCTGGCGTTCGTCTTTTTACCATGTAATTAGAAAATAAATCATTTGGAATATAAATATTGTGCTTAAAATTCAGTGGATAATATCTAAAGCTGTAGAAACAAGTCACTGTATGAAATTTAAGTTTGTATCCTCTTCTCTAGGGCTTTTTATGCAGGCTGTGGTAAAACGAGGCATATATTTAGAGGGGTACCCCAGGGGGACACAAATACCTTGTTGAGAACTACTGATCTAAGGGGTTTGCAGAGTCAGAAGTAGCCTGCTGGCTAAGGTGACAATCTGCTGCCCATGTGGAGGTGGAGGCATGTTAGCTGGCTGAGGTTTGACTGTTTTGCTTTCTCCTTGTGATGAAAACTGGACGGAAGGAACAAAAAGCCCCTCTCTCTTATAGCAAAACCTAGCTCTCCGCTAGTGCTTTTCCTCTCTCAATCTTTCTACTGAGTCCTAAGCTAGAGTGCTAGTCATGAGGACGCTCTCCCTACTTTCCTCGAGGGCTCTCTGCCATGTAGATGTTATTGTACGTAGTCTTGTGGCTCCAAGGAGCCCCAGTCATGGACCTGGACCCTATTGTGCTAGGGGCTGTACAGTTGCAGAACAAAAAGACCATATCTGGCCCCAAATGTCTGCAATCTAAGTATAAGAAAAAATCCAGCAGATGGATGCAAATGGACTAATAGAGTGGTACAGTGAGACGGGTAATGACCTGAGCACACCAGCAGCCTCGCTGTTGTCAAGTTTTTCTGTAGGCACCAGGGCATAGGAGGAATTTAGGTGAGACCTAACATGTTTGATCCATTGATCTCCATGTGCTTTGTAAAGGAGGTCATGATCATTATGGCTTTTTTAAGATGGGAAAACTGAGGCACAGCCAGGCACATGACAGGATCGAACATCTACTTCCACAGTCCTCTTTGCCATAACTTCTGAGTGCTTCATGCACCTTAATATATTTATTCTCATTAGACCCTTGTGAACTAGGGATGTGTTATCCATCTTTTACAGATGGAAAACTGAGGCAAAGGACAGATGAAGGCCCAGATCTTTAAAGGTATTTAGCCATTGCTGTGGTCAGAGGTGCAATGCTTAAGGTGCCACAGGGCCCTTTGGAAACTGAAAAAAATGTTTGAAGGCTGAAAGGATCAGCGTCACTTTGAGTGAGAAACGGGTGAAAATGTTTTGTGTAATGGTAGAGGCCTCAGTGGAGGCCAGGGTCCCATTTTGCTAAGGCCCCATACAAAGGCATAGTCCTAAAGATTTTATAGGCTAAGCAGAGATGCAGAGAGGGAAAGTGACATGCTCAATGGCTGAGCCATGAAGCAGAATCAGATCTTCTGACTCCCAGCTCAGTGTCAGCCAACACAGTCATCTCAAACCCACCTTAGCCATCTTGGTTTGCTTGAAATCTTTTCTACACAGGGAATTATTCATGGGATGTGGATCTTGTCACCCAGAGGTGACATGGTCTGATTCCAGCCCATGTCATTAGGGCCTGCTGGTTGTTAGCATTTGGCAGCTGAGGATGGCTGATGGCAAATAAATCTGTCTCTGGTTTTCATGGGAGGCATGTCCACAGGAGGCGAGCCAGTGTCACTAAGTGGCCCCCTTGCTGGCAGAAGCATCCAGGAAGCCAAAAAAAGGATGAAGCAGTAGAGCCTGAATTGCCCTCTTCTAGACGAATGAGGGTCACGGCACAGTACCAGGGATGCATGTGTAATCCTACAGGTGAGTGTGTGTGATGGGCCCTGCTTTGAACTGATCCACACAGAATATGTGTTGTTCCGTCCCATGTGCAGAGCCTTGACTCTTTAGTTCAAGGTTTTAGCTCTCGAAGTCCCTGGTGTGTTGTCCGAGAGGACAGCCGGCTGTCTGTCACACAAAAAGTTACCCACAGCTGCAGTAAAATCAGTCTTCACATCTGTAGCTCCTGTGTCATATGGTGGATTGCCAGCACTGGGGTTTGAACCGCGGTCCTCTGGAGCAAAAGAGCTGTAGCTATTCCTGCT
The DNA here is from genome assembly GCA_007922195.1 of Podocnemis expansa. Lineage (NCBI taxonomy): Eukaryota > Metazoa > Chordata > Testudines > Podocnemididae > Podocnemis > Podocnemis expansa. The sequence continues at coordinate 73,780,064 of ML681964.1, forward strand.
CAATCCAACAGCCACAGCCTGGGAAATGTGTGTATTTGCTGACCTCTATAGCACCACCACTGGGGGGTGACAGCTATTTGCAGTAAGCATGGGTTACCTTAGCGGACTAAGGACACGACTGGGACAATTAGACGTTGCCCCATGCCGCATGCAGCAAGGATCTGCACAGCTCCAAAGGGAGTGTGCTTCAGGAAGGGAACTTGGTGGTGTGAGCCTCTTGCACTCTGCTTTAGGAGGGCCCACCTTCAAAGTGTCTGATGAAGTGGGATTTTTCTCCCACGAAAGCTCATGCAATAAATAAATTCTTCGATCTTTAAGTGCCACAGGACTCCTTGTTCGTTGTGCCCCCAAATCCACCCTGAGTGTTTTCAATGTTTGGCGTTGAAGAAAGAATCCAACAAAGTTTGTTACATGGGTCCATCATGCTGAGCTTTGGAAACAGCAACAGACATGCTGGTACAGCTCTGCAAAACATCCTCCTCTTTATGCCCCCCTCCCGTCTTCTGATGACTCATTACAATGCAGAAGGTTAATTAAGGTTAATTAGCTCCTCTGGTAAGCCCTGCACACATGCTCCCAACAGCAATAAGGATCCAACACTCCTCTTGCTGCTGTGAATCAATTTTCTTTCTCTTTTCCTGTCAGTGGAAGACAGCCAGGTTCTCTGGCATCAAAGCAAACATTTCTCTACATGAAGACTCAACTTGTGAACCTGATAATTTTGGATTTGCTTATAATATGTGCATTTGCCAAGGCAAAAGACAGGCAGATGTTTGATGTCTCCAAAAACTGGAATTAGTGTCTAATATCACTCATCAGTTTGCCTGCTTCTTTAATCCAGTTGCATCAAGAACCAAATGAATATCATTATTATATTATTCTAGGCACTGGAAGCCAATCACCAATTTCCCTACCTATCAGTTAATGTACTTTATTATTATTTAATGTTTGTTTTACAGGGGAACTAGAAACTAAGACAAAGTTCAGGCTCCCATTGTGCTAGGCACTGTGTAGATAAAGAGTAAGAGATACAGCAGAACCTCAGAATTACAAACTGAGCAGTCAACTACATCTAGAACGAGAAGAACATAATGAGGTAGGAGAGACAGGAAAAAAAATTAGTCTAATATCCTGTTACATGCAAACCACTTAGGGAAAAAAAAGGGAAATTTAAAAAAAAATGACATGGTAAGGACACTGTTTCCGTGCTTGTTTCATTTAAAATGGTTAAAACCACAATTTTTCTTCTGTATTGTTGTATTAAGCCAATGTTCAAGGGTAAACATTTGCAAGAACAGCGACATTTTGTTCAGCATTACAAACACTTGAATGTTACAAACAGTTTCCATTTCCCAGGTGTTTGTAGCTCTAAGGTTTTACCATAGACCTTAGGATGACCAGATAGCAAATGTAGAAAACTGAGACAAGGGATATAAAATAATAGGTGGTGCCTACATAAGAAAAAGCCCTGAAAATTGAAAAACTCTCCCTATAAAATTGGGACAGGTCACCCACTAGTCCCTGCTCGAGAGAGCTAACAACCTAAATAAACAAGGCAAACAGAGGGTGGAAATAAGGAGTCTTACTGTACAAAACAAGCAAGGAGTCCTGTGGCATTTAAAGACTAACAAATTTATTTATTGCATGAGCTTTTGTGGGAAAAAAATCCCACTTTGTCAAATGGCAGGTGAAGTGACATGCACAAAGGCCCAAAGCAAGTCTGCACCAGAACCAGCAACTGAAGTTTTGAGGTCTGTCCCAGTGCCTCAGCATCACTGTGCTTGGTACTTGGGGCAACTAGATTAAAGTGAGCTGGGAGATGTCTCCATGTGTTACACTCTCACACTTCCAGCTACAGTGCAGACTTACCCTGAGATGTATTAGTCTGAGGAATAATGGGATACCCCATCACTTGAGGCTGGTAAAAATGGGCCGTTTGGAATGCTAGGAAACATAATAAAGAGTTGGCAAGGAGGAGGGTTGCTGTAATGTCTGACTTTTCTGATTTCAATATGCTCAGCGTTCACTTTGAGCCTTTTTCCCCTCACTGCTTTTGAGTCAGGATCAAGCAGATTGATTTGGAAACAAAAAGATGGGCCAAAGCACCCTGGTTTTGGAGTGTTGGTTGAACTTCTGTGGCAGTTTTAAAAGGTGATCTCTAAAAGTTAATCCTAGATTTATGTGCTAAATATTGCCTCTGAACAGTTTCAGCACAGAGATGAGCTAGATAATTTAAAAAAAACAAACAAACAAACAAGGTGTCCTGTGGTACTTAAAGATTAACAAATTTATTGATTGCATGAGCTTTTGTGGGAGAAAATCCCTCTTTGTCAGACACTGATGAAGTGGGATTTTCTCCCACGAAAACTCATGCAATAAATAAATTTAATTTTTGTTTGCCATAGGATTCCTTGTTTGTTTTACTGAACTAGACTAATACAGCTGCCCTTTGGAATTAAAAAATTCTCTTCCCCCCTCTGAAATTGTCTCACTTCATCTAGGTTTACTGCTAAATATAATTTTTCTGAGAAGTCACTGCAAACCTTTATAGCTTCTTCAAACAATTTTATGTGACCCTCCCTTCCCTTAACAACATAGTTGTATTTGCATTTCTTTTGTGTTCATCTTCCAGTGCTGAAAAGTGAAATTCCATTCAGTGAAGACACCTAGGGGTAAGGTAGTCATATTTTTCAAATAAACAGCTAAACTATACCAATGGTGTGGGTTGTTTTTTTTTGGAGTTGCAAAATAGTCATATCAAAGACCAGAATCAACCATATGGAGCTGTGGCCCTGTATGATGTCCATATGGAGGTTAGCCAGCAACCATGGTGTTTGTCCATATACACCCAACGAACCCTTTCTGGAGGAAGGCAAGTTTAGCTTAGGCATTACTTAGTCAAACAGTTTACTTTGCACATGGCTAGGAACACTCAGTAGGAGTGCAGCACAAAGCCAAATAGTTATTCATAAATCACTGGCAGTGCTGAAGTCAAAGAACATCTCTAAGCAAAGACTGGCAGTGCAGCATTTCTGATGGGCTTAGTCCCTGAGAAGATGATGTCAGGTGTGTTGATGGCACAGATGAAGTTCTTCCTACAGGAGCAGTCAAGAGAGGATGACTCAAAAGGAATAGTTGGTCTCATTCAGGTAGCAGAAAGCACAGGAGTTAGAATAATAAAAGATTAGGATTGGAAGGGGCCTCAGGAAGACAGCTTGTCCAATGCTCTGCTCGAAGTAGGACCACTGCAACTAAATCATCCCAGCCAGCGCTTTGTCAGACCACACCTTAAGAGCCAATAAGGATGGAGATGCCACCTTCTCCCTGGGTAAACCGTTCCAGTGCTTCAACATGCCCTTATTGAAAAGGTTTTCCCTAATATCCCACCTCCCTCATTGCAAATTCAGACTATTACACCGTGGTCTGTCATCTGCCACCACTGAGAACATTGTAGTTCCATCCTTCCCAGAAATCCCCTTCACTAGGTAGTTGAAGGCTGCTGTCAAATTCCCCCTCATTCTTCTTTTCTGCTGATTAAATAAGCTTGGACTAAATCAGCTTCTTCTCATAAGAATTATATCCCTGCCCCCTAATCATTTTTGCTGCTCTCTGTTGGACTTTAGTTTGTCCACATCTTTTCTGTAACGGGAGGCCCAAAACTGGACAAAAGACTCCAAACGTGGCCTCACCAGTGCCAAACAGAAGGGAATAATTGCTCCCTTGATCTGCTGGCAATGCATGTGTAACCTTCATGTGGGCTAGAATTCATTCAATAGCCCCTCTCCAGTGCCTAACAGAGATAAACCCCTGAAGAAGGCAGCTGGAGAGCCGGGACTCAAGGCAAAGATTGCTTAGAGTCACCAACCCACATTAAAATACTACTCAGAGTAAACCTAACGAGGAACTTCATTAACTACTAACTTAACAAATCTTGTTCTAAGAAAACAAAAATGAACTTAAAGAGAACTGGAAGAAACCCAAGAGTCCCAAAGTTCAGGTGGGGTCACCATTATCTCAGTTGCAGTCTCTGTTCAAGTCCTTGAGGCTTGAGGGGAAAGAAGTCGCAATCCTCTTCTTCTCTGGTTGCACGAATGTTCGGGAGAGTTCCATGCAGTCTTTTCTTTCTTCTCTGCATCCAGCCCCATGCAGTCTGTTTCCTGGTCAACCGGCTCTCGGTCCTACACGAGAAAACTCCTCTGCAAAATACTCCACAGCAGGGAGAAAACATCTTGCAGTCCACTTTTTGCTCAGCTCCTCTCATGAACACTGAGCTCTTCTTGCATCTCTCTAGTTCCTCCTCTCCAGGCTGCTGCTCTCAGGCTTCTGACCACAGCAACAATAAAAAAAGGTGCAGAGCATGCTCAAAATGCTACCACTCCCGGTTTCCAGAAAGTTCTTGTTTCTGGGCAGCTAATTTGCCCAGCAACAGTAACCAACTCTGAACAGGTCTCTTAAGAGATAGAACAGGCATATGGGTTACACACCTACTAATGCACCCAATAGTGATGTCTACACTAGAGGGCTCAGTTAATTCGAGTGAACAAGTCTGACTTAAAATCAATTTTATTAAGTTGACTTAGAGAGTCCCCATTTGTTTAAGTCAGCTTTATAAAGTTGATTTTAAATGGGTCCCCGGCCTAAGCTCACTTTGTGAAGTTGACTTAAATAGCTGTCCTGCCTTAAGTCAACTTTATTAAGTTGACTTTAATAGCCACATTTTGTTAAGTTGACTAAATAAAGTTAACTTAACCCTTAAAGTCAACTTTAAGGATGAGAGTTATAGGAGAGACAGAAACAATCAAGGCTCAGACAGAAGTTATCAGAGCTATAGGTACCACACTGACCAAACAATACAAAATGAAGCATTTGGAAACCGGACAGGTTGCTATTTTCCTTTATGTGGAGGTGTTGGCCTCTTCTAACGTGATGTGTTGGAGTGTGTGGATGGGACTCCACATTTCTCAGCTTATTGATGCCCCTGGTGCTTTTGCTTTTGCTTAGCCAAAGTACAAGGCCTCAGTTCTGTCAAGCAGCCTGTGGTTTTGATTCTTTGGTTTGTTACCACTGTAGTTAGCTAAGTGATACAAACATACATTAAAATCACAGGACTTAAAGGCAGGCCTAAATATCTATGGCTATGTCTACACTGGAAGCTTAAGTCAACTTAAGCAGCTTTTCTAAATAGTTCTGAACCTGTTCTTTCACCACTGAGGGTTGCTCATCTCCTCCCCATTCTGTGCAGTCCAGTGTAGTAGTCTGGGAGCTGACCTTTTCTGTGAAGACAGAGGCCAAAAAAGCATTGAGTACTTCATCTTTTTCCACATCATCAGTCACTAAGTTGCCTTGCCCATTCAGTAAGGGGCCTTCACTTTCCTTGACCACCTTGTTGGTAACATACCTGTAGAAACTCTTCTTGTTACCCTTTATGTCCCTTGCTAGCTGCAACTCCAAAGCTGCACTTTGGCCTTCCTGATTTCATTTCTCTGAGGATCCTCGACAGTTCCAATAATTTCAGTCTCTCTTCATGGAAGAATTTTGCCTTGTCCCTAAGCATTCTCATTTCTGTCTCTGATTCACTTTCCCCGTGTCTGAAGTGGGATGTCCAGAACCAAGCATGGCATTTCAACTGAGGGCGTCCCGTTGCGTCACAGAACAGCACTGCAAAATTTCAGTATTCTCAGTCCCATTCCTTATGAATCTTGGACTGCTGCTGAATATTTGGCTGATTGGTTCATAAGCTGACAGTGATCCCTGGGTCTTTCTTCTGGGTTATTACATCTAATTTAGGCCCCAAACCCAGGCAGGCACTCGAGTAGTTCAGGTTGATCCTTCCTGTGTGCGTCACTTTGCATTTGTCAATGCTGAATTTCATTGGCTATCATATTCCTCTAGCTTGGTCATGTGCCTCTGAAGTTCCTCACGCTTTTCTCTGGTTTCGAATAATCTAAATAGTTCTGTGTCATCTACAGGTTTTGCTCCCCACTCCCTTTCCAAGGCAATAAACTTGTTAAACTTATGATTTAGTTGGGGTTGGCCCTGCTTTGAGCAGGGGGCTGTACTGGATAACCTCCTGAGGTTGCTTCCGTCCTTAATTTTCTGTGATGCTAAACTGTGCTGTTCTAGTGTAGGATGTGGTAGCACCCACTGGCTAATCACTTGTTACATGGAAATACACCACTTATTCCTAATCTTTTCTCCCCTATCTCTTAAACAGCTTCTGATTCATGTCAGCAGTTAGCCTCATAGAGTCATAGGAACTGGAGTGGACCATGAGAGATCATCAGGTTCAGTCCCCTGCACTCATGGCAGGACCAAGTACCCTCTTAAACCATCCCTGACTGGTGCTTGCCTAACCTGCTCCTGCTCTAAAACACTTTCAAGGATGGAGATCCCACAACCTGCCGAGGCAACTTATTCCAGTGGTCAATCACCCTAACAGTTGAGAATTTTTTCCTAATGTCCAACCTAAACCTCCCTTGCTGTAATTTAAGCCCATTGCTGCTTGTTGTAATCATCGGCAATTAAGGAGAACAATTTTTCTCTCTCCTCCTCATGTCAACCTTTTAGGTACTTGAAAACTGTTATCATATCGATGCTCAGTCTCCTCTTTACCAGACTAAAGAAACCTGCTCTTTCAATCTTCTTTCATAAGTCAAGTTTTCCAGACCTCTAATCATCCATGTTGCTCTTCTCTGGACTTTCTCCAGTTTTCCCACATCTTTCCTGTAGCACCCAGAACTGGAAACAGTACTCTAGCTGAGGCCTAATCAGCGTGGAGTAGAGCAGAAGAATTACTTTTTGTGTCTTATTTGCAGCACTCCTGTTAATACATCCCAGAACGTTGTTTGCTTTTTTTTTGGTAACAGCATTACACTGTTGACTCATATTTAGCTTGTGGTCCACTATGACACCCAGATGTCTTTCCGCAGTACTTCTTCCTAGGCAGTCATTGCCCATTTTGTATACGCGCAATGGATTGTTTTTTCCCAGGAGTGCCTCTGGCCTGCAAAAAGACCTGGGGCTCAGGCACTGGAGTTTTGGGGCTCGCACGCTTTAAGCACGCTGCTGCTGCAGCTGCCACCATGGCAGACCCAGGACTCTGGCACTGGGACTTGGGGCTGGAGTCCCCTAAGTCCAGCACCAGCAATGCCACTTTTCTTTCCTAAGTAGAGTACTTTGCACTTGACTTTATTGAATTTCATTCCTTTTACCTCAGACCATTTCACAGTTTGACCAAATCTTTTTGAATTGTGATCCTATCCTCTAAAGCACTTGTAATCCACAAACTTTATAAGTGTACTCATCATGCCATCATCTAAATCACTGATGAAAATTTTGAGCAGATCCAGACCTAGAACTGATCCCTGTGGTACCCTACTCATTGAGTGCTTAGTTTTCTTAGTTGTTTCTTATATTTCTTATTCCACTGCACAATACCTAGGTTGGGGGGATGTACACTGTACACCATCTGGTGAGAGGTGCTGGGTATGGTGTACTGTAAAGTGCCTTGGTCTGGGGTTTTGTACATTGTACAGCACCTGGATGGGGTGTTTGGGTGGGTATGTGGTACAGTCTTGGCAGCATCTGGCAGAAGGTGTTGGATGCTGTGTGCTGTGTACTTTCCTGTATAGGCTCCCCCCATTACCAGAAGGTTTCCCAGTTCCTAACAAATCTGATGCCCTCCTCCCTGCACCTCCCTGAGATGTTCTATGGACAACTAGCGGAAGCTTCTAGATCACAGGCCCTGGTGCTGATGGGGGACTTCAATTACCCTGACATCTGCTGGGAGGCCAATACAGCAGTGCATGGGCAACCCAGGAAGTTTTTAGAGACTGCTGGGGACAACTTTCTAGTACAAATGCTAGAGGAACCAACTAGGGACCTTGCACCGCTCGACCTGCTGCTCACAAACAGGGAAGAATTGATCAGGGATGTAGAAGTAAATGGCAAGCTAGGCAGTAGTGACCATGACATGGTTGAGTTCAGGATCCTGATTAAAGGAAGGGAGGAAAGAAGCAAAACACAAACCCTGGACTTCAAAAAAGCAGATTTTGGCTCCCTCTGGGAACTGATGGGCAGGATCCCTTGGGAAGCTAATCTGAAGGGGAAAGGAGTTCAAGAGAGTTGGTTATATTTTAAAGAAACGCTGCTAAGGGCACAGGAAGTTGCCATTCCAGTTAGGAGAAAGAACAAACATGTGAGGCAGCCAGAATGGCTTAGCAGAGAACTCTGCTCTGAGCTTAAACATAAAAAGGAAGCTTACAGGAAGTGGAAGCTTGGTCAGATGACCAAGGAGGGATATAAAGATATTGCTAGGGACTGCAGGGATAAAATCAGAAAGGCCAAAGGACAAATGGAGCTGCGGCTAGCGAGGGATGTAAAAGATAACAAGAAGGGGTTCTACAAGTATGTTAATAACAAGAAGAGGATCAGGGATGGTGTAGGTCCCTTGCTGAATAGAGCAGGCATCCTTGTGACAGAGGATGAGGAAAAAGCTGAAGTGCTCAATGCATTTTTTGCTTCAGTTTTCACAGGCAGGGTCAGCTCCCAGCCCACTACCATGGGTGTGACAGATTGGAGAGAAGAAGAGAGGCCCTTGGTGACAGAAGGTCAGGTTAGGGACTGCTTAAAGAAGCTGGATGTGCACAAGTCCATGGGGCCGGATGAACTGCATCCAAGAGTGCTGAGGGAATTGGCCGATGAGATAGCAGCACTGCTGGCCGTTATTTTTCAAAACTCGTGGAGAACGGGGGAGGTGCCAGAGGATTGGAAAAAAGCAAATGTAGTGCCTATTTTCAAGAAAGGGAAAAAGGAGGATCCGGGGAATTATAGACCAGTCAGCCTCACCTCAATCCCTGGCAAAATTATGGAGCAGATTCTCAAAGAATCCATCCTCAAACATTTAGAGGAAAATAAAGTGATCAGGAACAGTCAGCATGGATTTACCAAGGGTAAATCATACCTGACCAATCTCATTTCCTTCTATGATCAGATGACCAGTTTTCTGGATGCAGGAAGAACCGTTGATGTGATATACCTTGATTTTAGCAAGTCTTTTGATACAGTTTCCCACAGCATTCTCATTGGCAAATTAAAGAAGTATGGGTTGGATAGGTGGACTATAAGGTGGATAGAAAACTGGCTAGATCAACGGTTTCAGCGTGTAGGAATCAATGGTTCCATGTCTAGCTGGCAGCCAGTCACGAGTGGTGTGCCCCAGGGGTCGGTCCTGGGGCTGGTTCTGTTCAACATTTTCATCAATGATCTGGATGATGGAATAGACTGCGCTCTCAGTAAGTTTGCGGATGACACCAAGCTAGGGGAACAGTAGACACGTTGGAGGGCAAGGACAGGATTCAGGGAGACCTAGATAAATTGGAACAGTGGGCCAATAGAAATCTTTTGAGGTTCAATAAGGACAAGTGTAAAATCCTGCATGTGGGATGAAAAAACCCCATGCACTGCTACAGGCTGGGGAACATTCAGCTAAGTAGCAGCACTATAGAAAAGGACCTGGGGGTCATGGTGGATGGGAAGCTGGATATGAGTCAGCAGTGTGCTCTTGCTGCCAAAAAGGCCAATGGCATACTGGGCTGCATCAAAAGAAGTATTACCAGCAGATCAAGGGATGTGATCATTCCCCTCTATTCTGCACTGGTGAGGCCACATCTAGAATACTGTGTTCAGTTTTGGGCTCCCCACTACAAAAAGGACAGGGACATGCTAGAGAGAGTTCAGAGGAGGGCAACCAAAATGATTAAAGGGCTGGAGCACAAGCCCTATGAGGAAAGACTGAAAGCATTAGGCTTATTTAGTCTGCAGAAGAGAAGATTGAGGGGGGATTTGATAGCAACCTTCAACTACTTGAAGGGATGCTCTAAGGAAGATGGAGCTCGACTGTTCTCGGTAGTAACAAAGGACAGAACGAGGAGCGGTTCGGGAGGTCGAGGCTGGATATTAGAAAAAAGTTTTTTACTAGGCGAGCGGTGAAGCCTTGGAATGAGCTGCCGAGGGAGGTGGTGAAATCTCCATCTTTGGAGGTGTTTAAGGCCCGGCTGGACAAAACCCTGACTGGGATGGTTTAGTGGGAGTGGTCCTGCCTCTGGCAGGGGGTTGGACTAGATGACCTATGAGGTCCCTTCCAACCCTAGGATTCTGTGATTGTATGATCTCCCCCTTGCATTGAGACCCTGCAGTTTTACCTGTCTGACTTGCCCTGCCCATGCAACTGGAAGCATTTTTGAGAAAGCTACTGGGGAAGTCCTGAAATAGCTACCCCTTTGGTTATGTCCGTCTTTAACCCCAAGGAGGCAGCTGGCAAAAAAAAAATCCCTTATCATAGGACTGAAGGGAGCTCTTGCATCATCTAGTCCATTTTAAAATGAATTAAATTCTTTGCCTCCAGTACACTTAGTGGGAGGTTATTCCAGAACCTCACTCCTCTGATAACAAGAGCCCTTCTTCAGACTGCCAGCCTGTGTTTACTCATGAGCACTTTATCTCCATTTGTTCTTGTGCCAACATTTCCCTTTAGTTTCACTCTCTATCTGAGATGTAAGCAGCACAAAATCTTCAGCTGGACTGAGCATGTGGTTTAACCAAAGTTCTGGACCATAAAAGCTGTAGGTATTCAGATTTTCCATTACGCCTTTTATGGCCAGGAAGAAGTAAGGATTCATCAGCACCAAAGCTGGTATTGCCAACCCCAGGCATTCAAAATTCATGAGTCAGGCCCTGCCAAAATTCACAAGGCTGACTTAACAATCATGAGATTTTTTTTTAAAAAAATCAATTTTAGGATTTTTTCATTGACCTGGTTTTTCAGCATTTGGTGATCATGTTTTCAAGATTTTGTCTGCAACCATGATGACTAGAATGTTTTTAAAGGAAAGCTGAGATTGTCACATAATCACTGGACTGCAGAAATGGGCTTTAAGAAAAACACTAAATATGGTGAACGAGTGATGAAAGTGCAAGAGTTGGTAAACCATCCAAAGCAGACAAACTAGCATGAAACAGACTGCTGATAGTTAGCAGTTTTCCACTCTCTGGTGTTGCTTTCTTTGCCATGTTGCCTTCTGACACTAGGTGGCACTCCAAAAAATATAAATAGCAACCCCAAAATGGAGTCCAAACCACAATGGATTTTTCTGGCTCCTGAGAAAGCTTACCTAGACATTACCCAAAGATAAGAATGCCCAGCTCTGAATTTTGTAAAATAAGAAGCAAAGCAGATCCTAGCTCTGCACGTTGAATCTCTTTCCTTTTGCAATTTTATATGTAACTCAGTACAGGGGGTAATAGAAACACATTCTTTGCAAATCTATCTCTTGAGTCACCACGTTTTCTGTGTCAGTTTGCTGTATAACCAACATTTTGTCCACTTATGTAACACACAATAGTATGGGCTTGCAACAAATCCATGGAGTTCAACTTTTATCTGCAGGAGAGATGGTTTTACCTAGTGCTTAGGGCAGGAATGTAGACATCATGGCATCTGAGTTTTGTCCTTGGCAACAGTCGCTTTGTGACCTTGGGCAACTCTATCTCAATTCCTCTTCTGTAAAATGAGTGCAGTAATAGCTCTCTGGTATGGGAGGTTAAATGTGTGTTTATAGTGAAGGTACTATAAAAATGTGCATTATTGATATTACTTACCAATGACTTTTCTGCTCATCATTGGAAAATGATTTTGTCTTCCTCCTTTCTCATGTGGACTGGTATGAGAGTGTGGAAGGACCTCCTGCAGGAACTAAGGACGCCACACCACTCACCAATCCATGCCAAGCATGAGATGCACATTGACCTGCCTTTCTTGAGGGAAACACAGAGTTGAGTGCACATTTAAAAATAAACCCCATCAAAACAAAGCACTCCCCTACAGCCCAATTCTCTCTCAGAGGTGGAACTGAGAAAACAAACCAGGTGTGACTGATGTCAGTCATATCACATACTGTCCTACTGGAGAGTACCCAGAGAATGTAGTGGGGAGGGCGTATAAAAATCTTTATGGATCAGACTTATTGGCCATTGCCCTCTAAAGATGCTATAGCTCCTGCAGTGACAGTAAGGTGCTTCTGGTAGATAAACCCATGTGCAAGTATCTTCAAAGCATCTGAGGAAATGGGATCTTCTCCCACGAAAGCTCATGCAAAAAATAAATCTGTTAGTCTTAAAGTGCCACGCAACTCCTTGCTGTTTTTTTATCAGCAAAAATGTCATCATTTCTGGCTGGTAAGATGCTGGGTGGTTATAGAGCGTAAAGACTCATGTGAGATGATTTATCTGTAGTTTGTGAAATGAGATGGCCTCATTTATGAGGAAAAGAATTACAACAGAGCTGGTACCATGACACATACATATGGGCTAAAACCAAGGAAGATGAGCCAGTGCCTTCTCAGACTTCAGCTGATGTGACTTTTTAGCAAGTCACCTTATAAAACCTCATATAGTGCACCTCAAAAACAAAAGAACGAAACCCTAATCGCACACACCCAGCATGGTGGGGAAGGGATTGAGTATAGATATTATGGTGGTAGTTATAATAGAATACACTTCATTATATGGACCTACGGATAATTAGCTAGAGATTCAAGTTGGCTGCAAGGATGTAGAAATGAATTGTGTGTGCACGTGCAAGTGTGTGTGTGTGTGTGCGCGCGCGCGCGCATGTGCGCTTGCGCTAACCAGATTGCCACGAATGGAGACAAAAGCCTCCACCTTTGCTCTCCAGGTAGAAGTTCATTCACAATTATAGCCTTTTTGGGTCCTTAATAAAAAAGATTGAGTCATTATTCACATAATAATGTGGCAAATACATTTCTCAGGCTTGTCCTTCACTGTATCAAAGACTTGTTTTTGCTGCTCCGTCTTCTTTCTCACTCATTTTTTTTCCTTTCCCCTTTTCGCCCCTGTGAAGTGAACAGGTAAAGTTTGTTGTACAGCTCTTTGTCTGTGATTAACGCACTGACCTAGCAATTATTCACATCTGGATGGATCTTTGTTCTGCTTTGAAGTCTCTCAATGACTTTTCTTTCCCCGTCTTCATTTTCTCCACCCTACCCGCTCATCACATCCCTCCCACACCACCTTGACTATTAGTTCTCAAAAGCAGCGGTGGGTTCAGAACGAGTGCCTCACGAATTCCTGCTTAATAGGCTCAGGTGAGCTACTGACTAGGAAAGGGAAGGCCCAGACCCCAAAGTGACCTTTTCCAAGTGTTGTTTGAATCAATAACAGTTTGTGTCCCCTATTGCTCCCTGGCTATAATTGACAGCATCCACCGACTGAGCCCTCTTTCTTCTTCCTGAACATTTGTGTGATCTTTTAAACTTAAAAAAGGGGGGGAGCAGGGGGAAGATAATGGGTAATTGGCTAACCACAAAGCGAGGCTGGAGAGCAGCCATTCTTTCTCTGTACAGAGAAGTGTTTGCTGACTGACATCCCCTTTCACAAATCTTGTGTACAGCAGGAGAGGAGGAAAGGATCCAGCCCTCTGTCTTAAAGCTAGTTACTAAGGCAAATTTGCCCACATCTGGTTAAAAATAAAGATCAAGAGTTGTGGGGCTTGCGGGAGTGGGAAGTCCCTTTGCTTTGAGGAGATTAACTTTCAAGACGAAGTAAAACACAAGGAGATAGTCTTTCAAATTGCCTTCCAGCCGTGACAGGCAATGGTTAGATTAATTAGATTACGAATGCTCTTTTTATAGTTGGCAGATAGGTTGGGACAAGGCAGGGCAGGGGTTGGGAGAGAAATAATTATTTTTCTCCAATAGCGCTATTTGGTAAGGCATCACAGATTTCCAGTGTACTCTAAAGGCATGATCAAAAGCCCACTGAAGTCAACAGGAGGTCTTCCATTTACTCCCATGGGCTTTGGAGCAGGATCCACTGCCTGGATCCTAATTCTGCTAAAGTCAATGGCGAAAATTCCCGTTCATTTCCAAGAGGGCAGGATTGGGTGCTTGGGCATGGATGCTTGCTACATATGAGGATGGACTTGGTATATAGAAGGTGGGATAGCTCACCACTGAAACTAGTGATGGCCTGATGGGTGAAATAGTTTGATGGCAAAAATGAGACACCCCTTTTTCTCCATCTACTGAACTTTTGTCAATTCTGAGAGTATGAAACAAGCTTTCATGGCAGCATCTGACTTTTTTGTTTTGTACTCCTCAGAATGCCTCTCTGCTGAGGCAGAAAAGACTGGAAATTAGCACCGAGATTCTATGATTTCTATGATGCAGGGCAGGGTACTTGAGAAGTTGTAGAGCAAGGCAAATAGATGGGTTGAACATACATTCAGGACCGAGAGAGAAATGGCCAAACACCAGATAAGCACAGGATGGATCAATAGAAATCGTGCAAGGAAGATGCCTGGCTCGTGCGCCTTTTAGCTCAGGTCTAACTCTTTGTGGAATAGACGGAGGTTTAATCAAGAGAGAGTTTCCTCAGAGATGCAAGGTTCACCCACAGTGACAGATTAGCCTTAAAATCTTTAGCTGGTTTGGTTTGGATAAACACTTCATAGTTTGGCTGGGTACTGAAGCCTTAGCTAGGTTGGTGAAACTAGGGCAGATGTCTGACACTTCTTACATCTGGTCAAGTCAGATACCACCATGATGGGCAGCATATAGGAACCTGATCAGAAAAGGTCACCAGACCTGGGAGAAGAGCATTTCTGCTTCCATGCCTTAACAAACTGAAAGAGTTCAAAGGTGGGCATGGAACTGCAGAACGAAGGACTTGAGCAGGTGGGAGAAAAAGTTACTTTCAATTTTTCCGTGCCTTAGAACAGGTCACACTTGTATTTGACTTGAGCTTATGTGCACAAATAGGGCTCTGACGTTTTATCCCAACTGGCTTCCTTACTCCGTAGTCATGAAGAGATGCTTTGCCTCAGCTTGCTGTAGGTGGCACTTCCTAAGAAACCACAGGAGATGGGTGCTGCTATGATAGAATAAGTCTTTCTGATTTTACACAATATGGAAACAGAATGAGTGGGAGAAGCCTGGTTAAGGACGGAAGCTAGGCAGTTCTAGGTAGGTGGCAGAACTAGGAACAATGGTCACAAGTGGCAGTGGAGGAAGTCTGGGTTGGATATTAGAAAAAACCTTTCTCCTAGCAGGGCGGTGAAGCCCTAGAATGTGTTACCTAGGGAGTGGATGGGGTTGGAGCAATCTCTAGCCTTGGGCAGGGTGAACAAACAGTTTAAAGCCCCAGTTCCCAGGCAGGGCGGCGCAAGAGCTGTCTCTAGTCCTGGGTAGCGTGAACGAACAGTTCAAATCCCCTGGCCTTCAGGCAGGGTGGGGCAGGCAAAATAGTCTCTAATACCCAATAGCATGTAGGGTGATCACCCAAAATTAGAGTAGGAAGGGGAGCAGGGGACTCAAGCCCACCCAACTCCACCATCTCAGCCCAGAGGTGACAGGGTTTCCCATTACTGAGTTAGCAGGGCTCCTGCTGAAACATGCCATCTCGGTTATAGGCCACAACACAGCCACCTTCTTCCTTCCTTGATGCAGCTTGTCCTCCTAGTTACCCTCACTCTCCTTGGGGTACTCGACTAGGGGGAAGTTCTTGAGCTCTTTGGCCTCATCCGTTGGTGGCAGGTCTGGTCGTTCCTTGGGGCCATCGGAGGGCAGCAGCTCCTCCAGGTCACCGGACCCGAGTCCTTTGTTAGGTATCCCGTGCTCAGGCCACTTCATCTGGTCTTCGGGACCCTGGGCGGTGGGCAGCTCTGGCAGATTCTCGCTGGGGTAGTGATCAGGCTGCGGTTCCAGCACTCAAGGAGAGACGTCCTCTCTCTTGGCCATTCTCTCCCCACTGAGCTGGGAGGCCCGCCCTTCATACTCCCCCTTTCCGGTCCTGTCCTTCTGCTGTAGATCAGGTGGGGTGGACCCCCTGTTTCTGTTTGAATCTCCCTTCTTGTCAGTCTCCGAGGGAGGTCACACCTCCTGGCTGCTACATCCTAATTATAATCTCCTTCCCGCCCATCGAATCTGGTTTTCCAATTAAGGGACTGCTGTTGTCAACATTTTCCTTCCTGGTTGATATTAAGTTTTCTAACTGCTCCTTTTTTAAAAATTTCTGCTGAAGGTTTTTGTATCCTTCCATTTCAGTTTCTACCAGAAGCGCCCCGACCTGGGAAAAGACCTGGGGCTGGAGTGCTGGGCCGCAGGGCTCGAGCACCGTAAGAACCCTGCCATTGCTACTGCTGCGGTGGTGAACCCAGGGCTCTGGCTCTGGGACTTGGGGCTCGAGCCCCAGAAACCCAGCACCAGCAACGCCCCTGGTTTCCACTCAAGAACGTTTCAAGGCTGTGGTCTTTCCTTAGCTTCTGTTCTTAATAATTAATGTATTGTCTCCCTCTTCACTTACAGCTTCAGCTTTGGTCATTCATGGCAAACATATTTTCCTGATCTTTCTGTTTTCCTGTCACTGGTTAGTTGTTGACCATACCTCACTTGCTGCATGTCTCTCCTCCTATGGGGTGAAGGGTCCTCTTGGTACCATGACTCTGTATGTCTATTTAGCTCAGACTTTAACTTAATTGCCACATCTGGAAATATTGGACTCACTCTTGACCTACAACATTGTTTTCTCCAATTCCTTGTGATTAAATCTCCTTTAGCTACTTATGTAACCCAGCCAGAGTTAGCTATTTCTTTAAACTCAAACAAGGAATCCTGCGGCACTTAAAGTCTAACAAATGCAATAAATATGCAATAAATGAATAAATGTGTTAGTCTTTAAGTGCCACAGGACTCCTTGTTTTACTGAAGTAGGCTAACATGGAAGCTGTTTTCTTCAGAAGGCCTCTGAACACCCTGGGATCATGGAAATCAGAAAGACATGTTAAACCATCAAGTTCAGGACTCTCTCCAATGACACATTTATAGTGTTTACTCCAGACTAATTTTAAGCCGTACAAATTAAGGGTCATATACAACTTTCCTTAGGGAGACTCTTCTGCTGCTTCCCCTAATCTGTCTCATTGTTAGGAAATTTTTCCTAATATTTATGCAGAATTTGGCCTTTCTTAATTTCATCTAATTTCTCCTCTATCATGCCCGTATATCCTGCTTCTTCTCTGTGTTTGTACTTTTCACATATTGGTAGTATTATCATGTCCCTTCTTAATCATAGACTCGTATGCTAAGTCTGCACTTAAAATCTTAGTTCGGACTTCGTTAGTCCAAACTAAGTAGTTTGAAGTTAGTTTGAACTAAGCACATTTTTTTAGTTCAAACTAACTTTTAGTTTGAACTGGCCACGCTTTTTTTAGTTCGAACTAAAAAAGCGTGATAAAATTTTTTTTAGTTTGAACTAGGCAAAGCCTAGTTTAGACGAGGTTCAAATTAGTTTGAATTAAGGCTCCTTAATTCAAACTAATTTGCTAGTGTAGACGTAGCCATAGACCCTAAGGTCAGAAGGGGCCAATATGATCATCTAGTCTGACCTGCACAATGCAGGCCACAGAACCTCACCCATCCCCTACTGCAATAAACCTCTAACCTGTGACTGAGCTAAGTCTTCAAATCACGACTTCAAGGTACAGAAGATCCACCGGCAAGTGGGCCATGCCTCATGCAACAGAGGAAGGTGAAAAACCTCCAGAGCCCCAGCCAACCTGCCCTGGGGGAAAATTCCTTCCTGACCCCAATATGGTGTGATCAGTTAAACCCTGGGCATGTGGGAAAGACTCATCAGTCAGACATCCAAGAAAAAATTTCTCTTTAATAACTCAGGACCCAGAATCATTCATTAGCCAGACAATGCATATATAACTTAAATTTTCTCATAAATCAGACGCTTTATCATTTTAATTGCTTTCCTCTGAATACTTTTGTGTTTGCTAACATCTTTTTGGCAAAAGAGAAATGAATGTAGGATTTCAGGTGAGTTTTGTGGGGAGTAGAGCTGGGAAAAAAAATTCTTTCCCAGAGAAAATTTTGATTTTCAGCAGAGATACCAAAATATTTTGGCCAAAAGAGAAAATATTTCTGTTTGGAAATGTTGCCAAATAACGGGTGTTGTAATATGCCTCATGCTCCCATTCTTCTCCATAGAACAGTCTCCCTGCTTGGATTACATCTCTCATGATACGCCATGGTCTCCCCACTTGAAGAGGTGAGGAGGTGCCTCGTGGAGCTGTAGTGTGGGGAAAGAATCTAGCCCAGAGAGGAGAATAGGGGCATAAGTCAACCGAACTGCAGCACCCATGAGGCACCATGGCAGTACAGTATTTCTAAACTGAAATCTTTGTGTGCTCAGATACTTTTTTTTTTTTTTGCCATGTTTTAGGTTATTTTGCTCCAGATGTATTAACTGGCACTTTCCAAGCGGACTCTCCTTTTATTTTCTACCCACATGACTACTTTCTCTAGATTATTTAATGCTATTTTTTTTTTTGTCGTGGCAGACTTTCACAACTTATCCTGCTTTAATATCATCTACACATTTAATGAATGTGCTATTTACTCTCTTTCAGATCACTGATCAAGATACAATGCTAATCTCTGCAACATTTAAGTACATATATCCGCTCTAAATCCATATATTTTAGTTTGCCCTCATTCTTTGCTTAAGAACATAAGAATTGCCATGCTGAATCACATCAATGATCTGTAGTCCTGTATTCTGTCTCCCGCATTGGCTGGTACCAAATGCTTCTGAGAAAGGGGCAAGAAATAGACAGTCCTGGATTAGGGCTGAGTGAATGGCAGATTTTTCGGTTCTCTAGCAATTCTGAAAGCTAGCTAGCTAGCTAACTAACTAACATTTGGGGTTGAACTGAAAGTAATTTTTTGAAAAAAATCAGCAAATCTAAAAGTTAAAATTATTTTGGGTTAAATGCAACATTTCATTTTGACAAGTTAAATGTTTTGTATCAATTTAGATGACTTTTTAAACATTTTATTTCATTTTTTAAATTAAGAGAAAATTTTAAACTGCTTTTAGACAGAAAAAATAAAATGCTTCGTTTAGAAAATCACAAAACAAATTACAATTTGGAAAGTTTCATTTTTTTCAATTTTTTTCTGAATTTTGCAAAATCGACACAAATTAATATGTTTTAGTGTTGCTGACTCCACATTTTTCACCGAAGAACGTTTTCTTCGAAAAATTTCGCTCTGTTTTGCAGCAGTGTGTCCACAGCAGATGTCTGCCCAATCCTTTCAATCTTTAGTATGTGGATACTATTGTAGAAACATGCAGGTTTTGCCTGTCTTCTTTGTGGCATGATGTCTAACTAGTCTGAACAAAATGTTGGACGATATATGGAAAAATCCTGCAACTGTAGCAGAAGAGGGGCTAAGAGACCCTCATAGGCCCTTTCCATTCCTAAAGTCCACTATAACGTCAGCATTGCAGTTACTCCAGTTGCTTTGGTATAAGTGTGTAAATATATTCATGTTTGTAAAATGCTTGGACAATATGTGTGAAAGACCTGTAGTATTGTTAACACTTTATTAATAGAAATTATGATTCATTGTTTGTATTACAGTAAGGACACAGATGTTTCCACATAGGTCCATGCACTGTTCTGTGAAGCACTGCAGACACATTAAGCTTTTGGGGACAGGAAATGACTCTCACTGATTAATTAGGCAAGACAGATCAAGTGAGGGAGCGGAAATGGGGAGAAAGTTGAAAGGACTTGCTCTTCAATAGCAGGACGGGCAGAGTGAGGAACAGAACCCTGGTTTTCTGAGTCAAGAACTCGAAAGATGAGCCCACACTAAAATAGCTGAATGGGAGCATGCCTGGAGGAGTGAATGTGTTGAAAAAGGAGATGGCTTGACCATGGCTGCATGAGTGACTTCTTTCTTTCCTTTTTTTTTTTTTAAAGTGGGAGACAATTATCCAGTGACAGCATTGCAAACCCTGTTGACTTTATCTCTTAATTATAGAGGGATTAGCTTGGAATTAAAGTTGCATAAACAGGGCTTTTAGATGAAGTGTTCATTTGGCCATTGGCAAAACTCAACTGGCTAGCCAATCAGATGGCATTACCCTTTCTTCCTACCAATACACGAGGTAGCTTTAGAAAGTTTACTGGAACCTCTAACTTTGCCAAAAGTCTTAGAGTGAATTCAGTGGTACTGCCTTGGGTTTCATTCCTGTATGAGATTTAGAAAGGTTAAAAGGTGCTGAACTCTTGTCAGGGGAACTCACCTGGAAGATCAAACTTTTACATTTCCTCAGTGACACTGGAGGGCCGTGTGTGTCAGCACCATGACCTAAATGAGACAGCTCATGTATGTGTCAAGTCCATATGTCATTTATAGGGCTGGAAATACTCTGAAGAATCTGCCAGGTCGGTAGAGCTGGCCAGCATCTTAGTGCAGAGGCATTTGTTGGAGAAATTTGACCTCTTCCTGGCCCACAAGTGATCTGCAAAAATGAATTGAATCTGTGTGCCATTTGACAAACAGGTTGCAGATTGCTGAAGAATTTTGTGAACTTTTGATCAAATGTTTTTGTGGGGTGCAAATTACAAATGTCAGGGAGAGGCTCCCTCAGAAACAAATTTTAAAAAATTCCAGCTCCATTAAATGGGGAGATGCAGCAAGAGAGAGTCTCAGCCGGCATCCTCTACCTCCCTTCTGAATTCATATGCTACCAGTGGTGGGGAGGAGGCCTACATACTATCGGCATGCCCCTAAGTCAGTGACGGGGTGTGGAGGAGGAAGCAAAACCTTCCCCAGGTGAAGCTGGCTGATGGGAATAGTCGGGTTTACCCTGCAGGATGCCAGGAGGAAGTTGCACCTGCCCTTAATAGTCCCTGGGTGGCTGGATGTCCACAATGCATGGCATTCGACAACGTGAACACTGTCTCCTGTTTGCTGATGGCGTGTTTGCCCCAACTTCCTCCCAGTCAGTCTGCTGGCCTCCCTCCCTCTTGTCCTGTCCTCTCAATTGACTCTCTTATCTTGTTCCTCAGGGAAATTCAGCTACAGGAACTCAATCTGCTTAGTTAACCAGAAAGAAGATGAAGAGGTGACTTGATTCCAGAGTGGGAATTCCTCCACAGGGAAAAACCATCAGGCTTTAAAGAGATCATTAATTTAGCCAAGACAAGTAGAACAGGAGACAATGGCTTAAAGACTCACTAATACAGCTGAGAAATATGGCACAAATATTCAACAAGGTGGGGGATCAACCATTGGAACAAACTCCCAAAGGAAGTGGTAAATTCTCTGTCTCCTGCTATCATCATATCAAGACTGGATGCCTTTCTGGAGAATATGCTTTAGCTGAGCACCAGTTATTAGGCATAATAAAGGGGTAGCTGGATGAAATCCATTGACCTGTGTTATGCAGGGAGGTCAGACTAGCTGATCTAATGGTCGCTTCTGCCTTAAAATCTATGAATCCTTTGTCCCACCCAACCAAGAGGCTTGCTCAACACTCTTGCCACCCCCAGTCCCTGTAATAATGAAAAGAAATGAATGAAAAGAAGAGATTATAGATGGTGCTAAAAGCTCAAATGCCTGCTGTCTGCTCTGTTGTTTTGCTTCTCATTTGTATTCTTTCCCCCCCCAACTGCTACATGTAATTTTTGGTATTTTGGACTCTAAGCTCTTTGGTGAAGGGACCATCTCTTCATGTTTCTAAAGCACCTTGCATATCGAATGGCTTTGTGGTGTACTGGCTCATGGGCCTGGTGCCTGCCTTTTACAAAAGGGTGGAGTTCATCTTGCCTGACTGGTCCTACATCACAGGATCCAATTACTGACTCTGAGTGGGTAACTGAATCTCTTCTATGCAAATTCCAGAGAGGTAGCCGCATTAGTCTAGTTCAGCAAAGCAAATGAGTCTGGTGGCACTTTTAAAAACCGACTATTTTATTTATTGCATGAGGTTTCATGAGTAGAAGTCCTCATCATCAGACACTTGGATTGTGAAGGTTTGAAGATGTCTGTGCAAACTCTAAGTTACTGGTTCAAATTCAGCTGATTATCATTGTGGGGAGTTGGCTGGTAGCTGGTGCAGCCCTTCTCATAAACACATTCACGAGAATGTTTGTGAGACTTTCATTTGGCCCAAACTTTCTGGTGAATTGGACTCGATGATCTCACGAGGTCCCTTCCAGCCCTATGATTTGATTTGATTTGATTTGATTTGAATGGATGGATTCTTAGAAAAAGGCTGGCCCATTGCTACTATCACACTGGTGATTTTCCATGGAAGGTCCTGTCCTAGCTTAATGCAGCTGTTAGTCATGGGCTGGGTTTCAAACAGGCACTAAAAACACTAGCCAGTTTCTCCTCAAAGTCCTCATTTTTAAAAAAGTCTATCTGTAACCCTCACAATGCAACTTCCACGGACTTCGACAGATTCTTTGAAGTCCAGCTGTTGTTAAAGTGAGAGCAACATTAAAGAAATGGCAGTAAAGGTGGTTTGCGTACCTGTGTGGAGCAGCATGCTGGTCTTTTTCATAAGTATATGTATTACTTTGTAGGGGGGCTGGGATGGAGAATGAGTCTGAATGTCAAGTTCCAAAGGGGTAGCTCTGTTAGTCTAGTTCAGCAAAACAAGTGAGGAATCCTGTGGCACTTTTAAGACGAACCAATTTATTTATTGCATGAGCTTTCATGGGAGAATGTCTGACAAAGTGGGATTTTCTCCTACAGAAGTTCAAGTGATAAATAAGTTTGTTAGTGTGTAACAGTGCCACCAGACTCTTTTTTTTTTTCTTGTCTGAGTGTCAAGTTGTTTTGCAAAGTAGTGGAGAGTCCTACAGAGACAGGCCAGTGGAGTTGTTTTGTTTCCATTTTCCAAGAGCCTCATCTTAATACATTACTAAATAAGTTGAGGGTGAAGAGCTAGTGGTTGAGAGATTTCAAAACTGTTAGGGGATTTGGATTACCTAGTGCCAATTTAACTGGGAAGTGAACAGCTGAATTTTTAGGCAGCTTTAGTGAATGCATCCTATTTTGCTAGAGGGCTGCCTAGAACTGACTCAGCACTACCAGGGCCAGATTAAAGGGCGCCAGGGTCCTGGGGTACCTGCCACAGTGGGCCCCCTCTATCTGTGGTTTCACCCCCTCACCATGGCAGCTTGGAAGTGGGCTGGCTGTGGGGGAGTGCTGGGGCCAACGGTGGTCCTGTCCTGCCCCTGAACTGGCTGGTCTGTCCCAGGAGTGGGGGGAGCTGGTACACGGGGTGGTCCTGCCCCTGGAGTGCCGTGGACGTGTGCCAGCCTGCCCCATTCCCAGAGGCAGAGCAGCCATCCCAGGGACTGGAGTGTGGTGGACCCCAAGCTCTAACCCGAAGTCCCCGTCCCACTCACCAGAAGCAGGGACCCCCATGTCCTCCAAGCTCCACTGCTGCTGTGCTGGCTTGAGTGGGATAGCAGGGCTGGATGAAGGCAGGGCCTCAGTGGCTGCAGGTCGCCCCAATGTTCCCTGTAATTTTTGTAGGCTGCATGCAAAAAATTTTTCTTTGCGTGCACAAAAAATGTCTTTGTATGCACTAATATTAGCACTGTTGAATTTTTTTGTGTGTGCTTTATTTTGTTGTGTGCACAGGTTTCACGACCTGTCTGCAGACACACATGCACACAGCTTAGAGGGAACATCCCCCACCTCCCCGCCCCATTAGGCCAGAACCTGGGGCTGCAGCCCTTATTGCCCCAGCACTGATCCAGCCCTGAGCATTAGAGGTATGTGAAAGCAGACAGTTCTTCTTTCTTTCATTTTCTGAGGACATTCTGAGTTTTGACATGGATTTCTGTCTTTCTAGTGTCACACAGAGGTTCGGGTTGGGCTGCAGCCTGATGTTCAAAGTGACTTCGGAGAATGTTGTGTTGCCATTGGAAGTGTGATGAAACTGCAAATTTACATGCAAGTCTAGGATGCCTTGTGTTCATGAACCTCAGTGAGCAGTGTGAAGTGGTTGGTCTGAGTTTTGAACTTGATTAGGAAACAAGAAGTGTTTTGTATGGTTTCAGGTTGCAACTACAGTCTTGCTGTATGGTCCTGTTCACCGCTTCCAGGTGGGTTGCTTCATGATCCTGATTGAGGACAGGGGGAAGAGGAATCACCCCAGCGTGTTGTGTCCTGTCTGCTCTTCCAGTGCACTGTATCTGGGCTGTACCAACAGTTACCAGTCAGAGGACAGGCAGCGTCTTCCTTTAGCTGGGACACTAGTTTGACTCCAGAAACCTTACCCCATATCCTGTGGGGTTTTGCATTGCAAGCAAGGATTTGACTCAGAATGATTAATATTTATAAACTGGCGTGGATGTTGGGGAGAGTGCATAGACATTGACGCCGTGTTGGGCTCCGTTGTGCAAGGCGCTTACACAAGCATTAAAAAAAAGCAAAAGTACCTGCCTCCAAGCACTTACTGCCAAAGGCCCTGATTCAGCGGAGTATAAGCTCTGGCTCTTGAAATCAACTAATATTTAGCCAACTGATTCCCAACCTTTTTGGTTTGAGGGTCGCAGATATCATTTTTACAACCCTGAGCGGCCACCGGTCTTTGCTAGCAGGCAGTCCCCCCACTGCAGCCAGACAAAGAAGATGGTCTGTCTCCTCTGGCTGCAGCAGGGAAATCAAACGCACCCTATAGCCTTGTGCATTTGGTCTCGATCCCTAGACAGTGGCTCCCTTCGGCGGCCAGGAGGACAAAAGATCACGTGGTCTCCTCCCTCTGGGTCCAGCAGGGACCCCAGTACCTATGGACCTATATGGAGTGCTCTGCCATGCTCCCTGCTAAAAACAAGGAAAGGGGAGCGCTGATTTCCTATCCCTGTGGCTGCAATAAGGAACCTGCCCTGGTCTATTGGTCCCACTGAAATGTGCTCTGCCTGGGTCCTTAGGCAGCAGCTCCTAGAAGTAGATTAGGGGCCTTGGCACCCTGGGTCCCCCTCCACTGGTGGTCCCCTGGGCCTTCCCCACTGGTGGGCTTCACCCCGCCTGCCTGGGGCTGCAGCCCCCCGCAGCCTAGGGCCATGGTCCTTACAGGTGGGCTGGCACTGGAGGGGCCCTGGGGTCAGAGGCTAGCCCCAGCTGGGCTGGTTGGCTCCCAGGAGCAGCGGGGCTGACTGGTGCATGTAGTAGGACTTCTGGTGTATTGCATGCCAGCCAGTGCCGCCCCAGGAGTGGAGTGATCAGTCGTGCCATCCTGCTCCACCTCCACGGGCAGCCCAGCTGGCTGAGGGGTGGGCAGGGCAGGAGAGCAAAACCTGGCCTCTGATTCAGGGTGGCCTCGCTCTCCCCACCCCAGCACCAGCAGGGTGGCGTGGGGGCCCCTGGGCACAGGCCCTGAGGCCCATGTGGTAATTTGCCCCTGGTAGTTCCTTTCTGTAGCCAGTAGAAGGGGAGCCATGGGCCACTTTGAAAGACTCCAAAGGCCACCTTTGGTCACCGGGCCAGAGGTTAGTAACCATTGCTTTAGCCTGTGCTTAAAGCTAAGCTATATGTAAGAGCTTTCTTGAGATAAAGCCTATAAGACCATAAGAAGTAGGAGAAATAAGTTGGTGGAGGAGAGGGCATATGGAAGGCATGTTCCATTTTTAGCACAGATCAGCCATGTGCACAATTCATAGTTATATTAAGGCATATATATATACACTGCAGGTTATGTATATATATATAAGAAGGTGAATTGTGCATCGATGCACCCCTTTCCATTCCAGAATGCTGGTTCAAATACAGGCCAGATTATTAGTGTTTAAAACTTGTTACCAAGTGATGGATGTTCAGTGTCCTACAAAGAGAATGGGATCATTAAGGGTCCTAATAGACAGTTTCAAAAACACTGGCACTAATAGCCATCGCTGCCATCAATGGCTGTGTTCACACACAGGGGGTTATTTCGATACGGTTGTTTTGAAACAACCGTATCGAAATAACACCTTTTTTAGAAATAACTTAATTTGAATTAACAGTTTGTTAATTCGAATTAAGGAAAAAAGCTCAAAGCGAAATAGCAGGTTCAGGCAACAGTTGTTTTGAAACAAGTCACTGTTGTTTCGAAACAACATGTTCGCACGGCGTTGTTTCATCCCCGCATGGGGGTTTAACTTGTTTCAAAACAACGCTGTTGTTTCGAAACAACGGTTCCTGTTGTTTCGAAACAACCGTGTGTCATGTGAACAGGGTATTTCTTATTTTGAAACAACCTCTGTTGTTTCGAAATAAGAGTGCTGTGTGAACACAGCCAATGTCACTGCAGGGGATGAAAACTGAAAGAGTGTGATGAAAGCCACACCTTGGAGTTGTCCCATCCAGTTATGTTGGCGGCAGTGTGGAGTGGTCTACATGGCTGGTCACCGTACAACAGTGGTTTTCAGATTTAGGGTCGGGACCCAGGACTGGGTCACAGGCCCTCAGGAACTCAGTCATGGCACCCCCTGCAGCTGCCATCAAATAACTGCCTACCACCCAAGTTTGGGTACATGGAGAACATTGGCACCATATGGGGGTTTTGTGCCCCTTTCATTCCTTGAGTCTGAGCCAAAGCCAGCAAGTCAGTGAGTTTCCTTTTATTAGTTCCAGTGGGCTGTAGATCGATCCCTGAGCATTTGATGCCCTGTACCTTCAGTGGCTTTCACGCTTGGAGGATACAGGGGCTTCTGTAGGTAAATGCCTTAGTTATCCTGAACATCCAATGGTTGACTTACAAGTGCAGAGAGAGAATACATGGTGTCACATGTAAGACAGTGCTTTGAGAAATCAAGATTACTGAGGCTGCATTGCCAAATTCAAGCATTCAAAACTCATCTGTCAGGCCTCAGAAACTTGCAAGGTTGGCTTAAAAAGCAGGAGAGTTTTGCAAAATGCATTTTAGGTTTGTTTTATTTGCCTTTAGGCTGCATTGGTTCCTGGAATATCTTATTGTCACAATTCTAGATACATTTATCCTCACAATACCTGGTGAGGTAGGACAGGGCTACCACCCCCACTTTATAGGTGGAGAATGGGTCTCAGAAACACTATGCAATTTTGCCCCAGGTCACAGAGGAAATCTATAGACTTTATGGCCAGAAGGGACCAATCTGATCGTCTAGTCTGATCTCCTGCACAATGCAGACCCGAAAACCACACCCAACCACTCCTCTCCTGACTTGTCACGTAACACAGTCCATGGAACCTTCCACCGAATATGCAACCACCCTGCGAATGCTTTTCTCCACAGAGCAACTCTGTGCAGAAGACCACCATAATGTCTGTGCCATTTGACTCCAAATTTAGCACTTAAGTAGGCCTGTCACAGTGCATTGACTTCCCCCAATCACTGTAGACTCATAGACACCAGATCATCTGTTTATCAATGAAATGAGAATGCCCAGCCTCGCTCAGTCACCTCCTCTGAAGTTCACAAAGAAGGTTCACAGAGGTTTAGATAGAACAAATACTAGTTTATTGATTAAAACGGGATTTTAAGTGAGTATATGGCAAATCAATGCACAATCATTTAATAAATCAGTCGGTGCAATCACTATCAAAAGAAAAATGAGACACGTTCTAACCTAACATTACGGTCCAGGATTACTCACAAGATGGGCTGTAGGTAGTTTAACAGCCAGTCTCTGGCTCTGTATAGGCAGGGCCCAAATCTTTTTGGTGATGGAAAATGTTTCAAGGTTCAGAATCTCTGGCAAAAAGTCTGTCCCAGTTCAAAGTGTCTGTATTGGTTTCCAATTCTCCCTTTGTCTTCCTTGTGACCTTTTTTATTCAGAAAGGGTGGAGACCACCTTCTCTCACTCACTGCCGTGGGACTCTCTTTTGCCCACCTCAGCCAAGGAGCTGGGTTTGCATTGTTCTTGTCACGCACCTCTTTAGCCTCCAGCTCAGAGGTAGCCCTGATTGTTTGTCTTCCACCTGAACCATGAGAAATACCTGGGACCATGCCTCACGTCTGCACACATACATGATGTTGCAAGGAACATGGTACCATAACAATAATGCAGACAATGTTACGAGCATTCATAAATGAACCCTGCATGGCATATTTTGCATCAAACTGGACAGTTACATGGCAGGTGTGAACAGAAGAGTCACACAGCTCATATCCCAGCCTGCCTTACGTGACACAGCTATTCTAGGTTAAGAACATCCACATGGGGAGCCACTCCAGAATAAAAACAATGGACAGAGAGAGAGAGAGAGAGAGAGAGAGAAGAAGTGACTTGTTTAGAGTCAAGGATGCACCATGACCTAGACACTGCTGCTCTTGGGCCGTAACTGTTCTTTTGCAAGGTGGACACACATCCATTGGGAACTGGACTCTGCCGCAGCCTAGTCATTCCACACTGGTCGCAGACAGCCTAAAGGCATCATTAGGTCTTCTCAGAGCTCACTGAAATCAGCAGCAGCAGGACTCCTGAGGACATCCGTAGGCTTTGGCTCAGGTGCCAAAATCCCGAGTGGGGTGTGAATTGTTAACCACAGTGGTGAAGACGAAGCGCTCGTTCCCAGTCCTCTGACTTACACCCCGCAACTGTCCCCAAGCAGGTCTCTTGAAGGCCTAAAGTCCATATTTGCAGTATTCCCAGAAGTTCAGCTTGGACACTCCTGGTTGGCTGCAAGTTTGCTCAGGAGACTTCCGAGTGTAAGTGGAGGAGGAATCAACGGGCCGGACTAGGATGCGCGGGGCTCTAGCTGGAAGGCTGGGAACCACGAGTTCATTAGATCTCCCTGTTCATGTCCTGACCCTGCAGTGTGTAGCAAAGGAGGTGTGTGCTGGCAATGGGACCGATTCCCTCTCAATCCAGTCTCAAGGCTGAAGAGGGAGGTGGTGAACGGCCAATGAATTGAAGCGCTGGCCTGGGTGTTGCTTTCTTTTCTATCAGCCCCCACCTCTGGCTTTTTTTGCTTTGGCTCCAGTCATGTGTCAGATGTTGGTTTCTTTCTTACTTTAGCTAGTCATGGCCTTTATTTGCAGCACAAAGTGCAGTGCCATCACTTAGGCTATGTTCACATGTAAACTGTTATTTTGAAATAAGTTATTTTGAAATGAGTTATTTTGAAACAAAGTCCTTATTTCAAAACAAATTAATTCGAATTAAGAAAATGTTAATTCGAGTTAAGGGAAAGCCTGCTATCGAAACGGCTGTTATTTCAAAATAAGGCCGTTCGGACATGTTGCTTCGGAACAGTTGTTTCGAGACAACGTGTCTGAACACTGTTGTTTTGAAACAGTCGTTTTGAAATAGTGGCTATTTCGATTTCAAGCGAGGTTTTACTGTTTTGAAATAATGGCCGTTATTTCGAAACAATGGGTCCTGTTGTTTTGAAATAACACAACGTCGTGTGGACATAAGAAATTTTATTTTGAAACAATGGCTGTTGTTTCGAAATAAAACTCTCATCTGAACACAGCCTTACAATGTAAGCTGTTTAGGGCGGGTACTGTCCTTGTGGTATGTAGGTGTGCGTGTGCATGCATGCGCGTGTGTGTGTGTGTGTATACAGCACCTAGCACAATGGGCCACTGATCACTGATTAGGATTGTAGGCACCAGTCCAATACAAATCACTTCTCCATCCCAGGCCTGCAGTTCATTCTGGTGAAATGCTGGCAAACACTTTGGCAGGAGCATTTCTGCAGTGGCTAAGATGGCTAGATCAGATGTCTCATATCTTCTGGCTTTTATGGTCTCTAAATTCTATGACCCAACAGTCAGTCTCTTGGGGTGGGGATTATCGTTACTGAAACTTCCTCTGGGCACCACTCTTGGTTTATCTCATCTGAGGCGAGGGAGTCAGAGTAAAACATCCCAGCAAGTAACCCTCCCTGAGGTTCCCGGTCGAGGGCTGCTTTCCAGCAGTAATTGGTAATGTCAAAGGCCAAGGGGAGACAACACCCACCTTCAAAGGGACAGCCATGTTAGCCTAGTTCAGTAGAACAAACAAATAAGGAGGCCTGTGGCCCTTAAAAACTTACAACTATATTTATTGCATGAGCTTTCGTAGGAGAATCCCACTTCATCAGACACTTTTGCAGATGTGGCAAATCACAGAATGGTTGGAAATAAATGCAGGGGAGTGTAGGTCATGGGATCGGGTCACACTGTAACACCCACCTTATTCATGCTGTAGTGTGACATTTCCTAAGGGAAAATAGTTCGAATGACACCACCCACAGCAGTAAGGGCTCATAGGGATGAAGTAGCATTTTGCTTGGATGCTCTTCTCCCAGGAAGGAGAGAGCTTGGAGAATTAGAGGTGGGGGCCCAGAAATTAAATAGAGTGGAATTATTGTGAGTTGTTTTGTGTGTATCGAGTAGAGCTGCTTGCCATTAAAGCTGCCCCCTGCTCTTTTATAAGGCCATTAGCTGACCTGGTTGGGGGCAAGGGGATGGTTACAAAAATTCGCACGCCTGCATCCTATCCACCATGCATCCCTTCTCTCTTAAATAGCTGCAAACAGTTTGATGCCTGTCTCCATCCTGAGTGGGCATGATTTCCTCAGTTCACAGGAAGAAGGGCTGTGGAGAATTTCTTTTAGTTTTCAATTAACACTGTAAATATTTTTATTTCGGCAGTGGAAAAGCATAGCCGCCCAGCCATCACTCTTGCCCATCTTCAAAATCAGACCTACCCTTTACCTCTGTTGCACTGGTACAAATCACAGGAACCCTCATGGAAGTCATAGGAACTTGGGTATTGTTGCGTAAGAGTCACTGAGGTCTGGCTCCAATACCAGCCTGTGGCTTTCCATGTTTGTGCAGCAATGGACATTTGGGTTTTCAGTTAGCTGAATGCTTCCTTAAGAAGTGTCAGCTTCCCATTCTTTTGTTAGAAAACCAAAAGCTGAAACATTTTTGGCCAGAAACCAAGACATTTTTCAGTTTTCAGCAGAAAAAGTTTATTTGCCAAAAGAAAGAAATTATTTTCTGATATTTTAGCAAAAAGTTGATATTTTCCACAAAAATCCCTTTGATTTCCTGTCACATCTACTATTTTCTTTTGGTTTAGATGCTGCATATTCCTTTCGTTATTACCCATACATGGATCTGGTGTGTTTCACTTTCCCCACTGTAACAACACAACAGAAAGACTTTTCTTAAATAATGTTGTGCTTTGATTGTGCATTACAGTAAATGGTGAAAGAACCCTTACTAGTTAACTTTCTTTATTTCATGGAACAAAAGATGGTCCTGAGGATGAGGTTATGGGCTAGGCTTCAAGCCATGTAGGTTCAAGTCCTGGCTTGTTGCAGGTGCCCTCTGTGACCTTGGATAAGTCACTTCATCACTCTCTGCCTCAATTTCCCATTGGTGAAGTGAAGATAAAAATGGTCCTTTGCTCTCCCTCTGTGTCCCCCATCTATTTAGCCTCTAAGATCTTAAAATCAAGGGCTAACTTTCACTCTCTTTTACAGCATCGAGCACAATCTGCCCTGATATCAAGTGAATCCTCCAGCCATTAGTATAATACAAATACACGAGTCTGTCTTTGTAAATTGCTGTTTGGAAGCCTATGGACTCCCCTCCGGTATCTTATTGTCCTTTTGGTGGCACACACTCTACATTCACGGAGGGGTTTCTGTGTTTTTACAGAGGAGTGGCATAGGCCGTGAGGCACATGGGGTTAATGCTATTAGAACAAATACCAGAGGAATTAATAATGATTTGCTGCTCATCACGCAGCCTTCCTCCAGAAATGTAACGCAAGAAAAAACACGTCGAGAAATGCCAGAAAAATGCAGCAAATAAGTAAGCGAGTAAATAAATAAATAATGGCAGAAAGAAAGAGCTGGAGACTGTCTGGAACCTCCACTGGGACATAGCCCTGGGCAAGTTGCTCTCCTCACACATAGCCAGATGAATCACTCGCAGGAAGCGATTTTAGACTGAGCTCCTGTTGGACTGGACGGCAACCCTTGGGCCAGATTCCACCCTGGGTTACACTCCTGCCACCCTTGAAGTGGAATGGGCCCGCACAAGGGGAAGGGGAAAGGTAACTTAGGACAGGATCTGGCTTGCTATAGTGCTGGAGTTTCATACAAGAAGTGCACTGGTTGTTTGCTCTGAAAAAAAAAAAAAAGAAACATAAAATGGGCATGATGCTGGATAGAAAATAGCAGTTGGTCAGATGGGATCCCTTTAAATTTTGCCACAGAAAAACAAGACTGAATGGGCACTCAGCATTAAAAGGAATCGAAGCGGCATCACAGCAATATCTTTTTTGACATGTAGCTTATTATTAATATGTGGAACTCATTGCTGCAGTAGGTCGGTGAGGCAGCTAGTGAAACTTTTATTTTATTTAAAAAATCGAGTGTGCCAAGGTGGGTGAGGCAATATCTTTTACTGGCCCAATGTCTGTTGGTGAAAGGACAAGCTTTCAAGTTCCACAGACGTTGACTCACACAAGAGTCAACAAACAAGCAAGACACCAAACTCAGGTTTCCGCTGTCCCAGGCTAGTCCACTAACAGCGGGCCACCCTTCCTCTCCTGTGGCTGGTCTCAGGATACCGAAGACATTCGCCACCTCTTTGCATGGTGTTCTGAAAAAAAATGGATCTCAGGGAAGGTGTGGTAACTTGATGACAGGCCATTTTAATGGTCCTCCATGTTTCTCCAGTCCCCACTCAGACACAGTATGGCCTGAAATATTGTTGGTAGCTCCTTGCTTGTTGTAGTCCAAGCATGCCTTAATGTCATGGCTGTCTCCTACACTGCCTTGCCCTGCACCCTTGCACATTTGCCCTGGGACTCTGTAGCTTGATGCTGGGCATGGGTGAGACCCTGAGTGCTAAAATCCATTTGGAGGGCAAAGGCTGAGAAAGCGGCTGGTGTATGTTAGTGATGAGCGGACTTCCAAAGAAGTGGCAGGACCTACAGAGTTTTGGATGGGATTGTTTTTATTTTTTGCAGGGTTTCCATTGCTTTCTGATGTGCTGGGACATATCAAAAAACTGTTTTCCTGATTTTTGACAAGTTCCAAAGGGGTAGCTGTGTTCGTCTAGTTCAGCAAAACAAACAAGGGCTATGTCTACACTAGCCAATTAGTCCTAACTAAGATGCTTAATCCAGACTAATTTGGTCCAGGTCTACACTAGCCTTTGATTAGTCTAAACTAAAAAATTTCTTAGTTCGGACTAGCCAAAGCTTAGTCTGAACGGTGAATCTGGACTAAGTGCTTAGTTTGAACTTTGGTTTGAACTAAGTATGATGTAGATCAGGACTAATGGTTAGTTTGAACTAAAAAAGTTTGAACTAAGCCATTAGTTCAAACTAGCCACTTGTCCAAGTTCAAACTAAAAAGTTAGTTCGAACTAGGACATGTGGCTAGTTCAAACTAAAAAGCCACGGTTAGTCTGAACTAGCCCGAGGCTAGTTTGGATTTATGTCGGACTTTTTTAGTTCGGATTAGCAAATCTGAGCTAAAAAAGCAGATGTAGACATAGCCAAGGAGTCCTGTGGCACTTTTAAAGAGTAGCAAATGTATTTATCACATGAGCTTTTATAGGAGAAAGCCTCATTTGTCAGATGCTCGTAGCTGCAAAGAGAAACTGCAGAATTTGAATTCATATGCAAATTTGACACCATTGCCTTAGGGTTAAATAGGGACAACAAATTTTTTTCTTATTACAACAGGTGATTTGGCCTCATCTTCCTCTATATGCTGTTCCCCCGTGTTTGAATCTAAACAGCTGCTTTGATTTGCTGTAACAGTCTGACCTGATCCTATGACTCATACTTCCCTACATTTATTTTCCTCCCATTCTGTAAACTCTCCATCTTCAAACATCTGATGAAGCAGGATTTTCTCCTATGAAAGCTCATGTGATAAATTAATTTGTTAGTCTTTAAAAGTGCTCCAGGACTTGTTTTCCTGCAGTGTTTATAAATGTCCATTTCCTGCCTGTGAAGTTGGGAGGTCCATGAAAATTATCACCAAACCATTGAATCACATGAATGGGGGAATGTTCAGAAACCATTTTGGTTGGATCTGAATTTGGCTTGAAGATCCAACTCAGGCCACATGTGCCATCCCCCTGTTATACAGGCAGCAAAGATTGCCATTTTCAGACAAAAATTGCTTTATTGTATTTTTTTTCCCAGTCTGCAATAGCCAAAATGCTTCCCCTGACCTCTGTCTGTTCCCAACCTGAACAACGGACCCACTTAGTGTATTGATTTCCATCTGGTGTGGTGCGGAGCTCTGAACCCCATTTCGATGGTTTTGTAGCTTGTGATCCTGCCAAGCGTCTGTTTAGTTTTTTTTTTAATCATTTCTTTTTCTGCTTTTCACCTCACATTATTTTATGTCCCAGAAAATCATTAACTACCCTGTAACTCCAGTGAAATTTGCAATAAAAAACCTGGCATTCTGAACTCATGTTCAAAAACATGAGGCTATATGTAAGTGCATAACCTGCCTGATTCTTTGGCGAAGCAGAAGGAAATCAGAAATAACTCCACCGACACCAACGAACCCAGAACAAAAGCACATGAGAATCAGGCCCCTGGGTGTGCAGAGACAGTCTAATCCTTTTGCGGTAGCTTTTCCTTTAATTACTGTCTCTCTAAAGAAACCAGAAATCAGGACAACTTGTGTATGCTTACAGATCTGTGACTCGACACCAGAGCTCATTCTTTCCCTTCTAATTGCTGCTTTCTTGTCTCCTTGGTTCTTTTGTTTTTCTCTGCAAGCAATCACAGCTTTCAGATGTTTTGGGGTCACTCGATGTGCGGAAAATGCTAATGATTTCTTCAGCCGTCAATGAAATGATACAAGTGTGCAGCACAAGGGCACGTTGCATAAATGTTCACGTTTCTAGGTATGCAAGTGTGTGCAATGACAAAATACATGCAAGCATGCAGTCCCTGGCACCAACACAAATGTAAATCTGTGCTAACTGAAGGCTGAATATGGCCATTAGGAGAAGGACGAAGCTAAACATTTCTCATGATTCCCTTTCACAATTCTTTTTATTAGCTACCAGAAGGGTAAAGTTCCAAAGGGGCAGCTGTGTTAGTCTAGTTCAGCAAAATAAACAAGGAGTCTGGTGGCACTTTTAAAGACTAATGCATTTATTAATCACATGAGCTTGCATGGGAGAAAATCCCACTTCATCAGACACTTTGGAGCAGAAACTGCGTAACACCATCTCTGTAATTATAATAAAGCACAGGATCCATACTAATATTAGAAATGATACTTTTGTTGTATCTCTTGCAAATGAGAGTCCCGTCATGAAATATATCAAAGCTAAGCCAAATTTCTATAACATGTTAAAATCATCTTAATTTTTTGTCTTATTTGTTCGTGTATGCATGCCATGGTTGTTTTAGTGGCACTGAGGTTTTATTTGAGGCGCATAGTGTACTTTTTGTGTAGTGTGCACTATCTTCTGATAATTTGGGGAAGGAACTAGGGATGGAGAATGGTTGATTTATCTGAGGGCTCCTGCTTTTTGCAAAGGGACAAAGCAGAGGAGGAGGCAGATTATATAATTTCTTTGTGTGACAGTAGTGGGAAGGTGTCTCTTGTTAGTTATTTTACCAAGTCAAAGAGGGTGAATTTCCTTTTACTTTTTATTTTGTAATTGCAGGTCCTTTTAAAAAAAAGAATTAAGCCAGTCATAACAGGGGTGGATGCATTTATATATTTGGCTACACACACATCAGAGTACAGGATTCACAAATCAAGCAACACATACCTTGCACGTACATGCCTATACATAACTATACCCATGTGCACATGCACATGGTCAAAATGTACCACACAGTGCCCTGTACTGTTAGAAATGATTTTACATGATAAATGTCTGGACTAAATAACTCTCCGAGTAGTTCCCTCCCTAACAGTTTTTGCTTTATGTTTTTTAAGAGACCCTCCTTCTCCCCATGCCTTCAAAATAAACCAAGATCAGTTTTGCAATGCGTGTCTCAGGAGATGATCCCTTTGAAAGAGGGTAGACAGGTAAGATGATTTGGGAAATAAGTAATAAAAAAAGCCCTTTAAAAAACCCAGAAGTTCTAAACAACAGTTTGCCCATCGACTGAAATCTCTGACATTTTTTTTTTCAACCCGTCCACAGAAAACTAATTCTTCAAGCGCATCCTTTCGCCCCATGTGGCCCGCGCGGACGTAGTTTGTGAAACAAAGGAATCGGGGGGGGGGGACTTTATGCAGGGAAATGGCGTAACTGGCGTAAACACCATATGGAGGAGGGGTCAAATGTCTGTGGATCACCCTTAATACATGAGACCCATGGTTACTCAAAAGTAGATCATCCAGGGACAATGCAAGATGGATTGCATTTATGAAAGAGTGCCACCCTGCTGAGGCTTCTGGGAAATAACCCCTACAAAACCTTACAAGTTTCTGCTGAACGGCTACAACCCTCCCCCCAGGAATTCAGCTGATTGTGCCCCATGTTTGCAATTTGTGTGTGTGGCACAATTAAGAATTGATATGCCTAATATGAATGGAATACTTCAAAATGCCTGAATAGAGACAGCGCCAGCACCGAAAACATTGTTTAAAAGTCCCACTCAGCCAGGGAGGGAAAGTTGTGTATCAATCTAGTTCTATAATAGTGTAATTTAGTGTCTAGGCCCGGGCTCTGGTGGTGATATTGTATGGGAATGAATGAAACAGAGGGCTTCAGGCTGAGCTGAAACTCTAGGCCTTGGCTGGCTCTATTCAGGCCAAACTAATCGGCTTCAGCTCAACTCTGCGCCAAAGCTTCCCTCTCAGTAGTGGGTTTTTCTCTGGGTTTTGTTACTGTTTCTTAAAGAGCTCAGCTGGCTCCTGGGGCTGAAAAGAATCAAATTATTAAAGATTTTGTGGAAAATCCAGTGAGAATGGGCCCATGCAAGAATAATAGTATTGTGCTGCTGTGGGCCATTCGCAGCTTCCAGTGGGGAGAAATTGTCAACTCTGTCTTTGTTTTCTTAACCCTTTCAATAGAAACAAAATAATATTTAGCTTAGCACAAAATACCTTCTTCTTCATTTCTAATCCTTTACGGGTTCTTTCCCCCCCTCTCCTCTGCTCCTCCTCCTCCTCTTTCACTCATTTTCTGTCTCGCACTTTTTGTTGGCTATCCACCCAAATACATTTCTACACATTCTTCTTTCTGGAGCCAGTTAGCCGGAGGGGCATCTGTTATCAGGAAACCCTTCCCGTTAATTGGGATGTAAACTGGACAATTAAATCATCTACTAGCGAGAAAGGGAGGGGAGAGAGGGACGCACTTTGTACAGAGGTTCCTTTTATTATTCTAAAAAGGGCTAATAAATGATTAGTTGATGTTTTAATTGTTATTAAGTCCAACAGAGAAACGAATTGATTATAACCCCTTAGCATGTGCATTACTCAGCAATGTAATCATTGATAAATCACTTACTAACCATTCTTAAATGGAATATTAATATATACTGGGACCAAAAATGATCTATCTATCTATCTATCTATCTATCTATCTATCTATCTATCTATCTATCTATCTATCATAGCTACCTTTTTCAGTTAGAAATGATGTGGCTTTCAAATCTTAATTTGTGTCTCTGATTGGCCTGTGTCTTTAATGTGTTGCTTCCTGAACAGTTGCAATTAGCCTCACGCTCTGGAAGAATTTTTTTTCTTTGTCATGTACCTATTGGTCCTGGCACTTAAAGAATACAAATATTTCTGTGGCTTGGCTGTAAAGCGCCAGGTTGCAAATCAACAAGGCACTGAGGGCTTGGCTGTTCCTTGCTTCGTGCCAGATGACAACAACCCACCAACTCGGCTTCTTTGTGATGCATCGGCAGTGCTGACACCTCTTCCTGGCGTTCTAATGGAAGAGACGTTTTCAATGCTGATAGGTTGGTGCCACAGATTATGCGACACAAAATGCCAGGCTGGAACCTCATCTGGTGTAAATTGGTGCTGCTCCTTTGAAGTCAGTGAAGCTATGCTGATGTAAACCGGATGAGGGTGTGTCTTGAAGTGTAAAAAGCTGGTATCAAGTCTGGTAGTAGGGCAAGGGGAAGGCAAAAAGACAAGGTACTCACTGTACCCTAGGAGACTCCATAATCAGGAAATTCCTTCAACTTTGGTCTGCTCTAACCTATTGACAACAGAACTAGGTCATGCTGGTGAATAGGGGAGATTTTCTGCAGCTCCAGTGTCTTTCAGGCTGGGAAGGGTTGTGTGTTCAGGATTACAAACAGATCTTCTGTCTTTATTTCCCAACCAGCAGCGCGTTGCTTAACGAGGAGAATTGGACCAGCCATTTTCTTCGTCACAGATGGAGGGCTCCATCCAGGATGCTCCTTGCCAGTTGGCTCCTATTCAGGGGATGCTAATTCATGTTTTCAGTGCCCAGCCAAGTTCAGTCAGGAAGGGTGGAATGATTCAGATGGAGGGTGGGGGGAGAGGGCATCCTGGATTGCTATGCCAGCTACTTCAAGATGAAAAGGAATATGTCTGAATTTGATTTTTGTTTGCTCTTCAAGTGGAATGAGTTTTTTGCATCAGTTTCAGCAGCCTTAGAGAATCGCTCTTCTGTCTTGAGCCACAAAATGAGGACAGCAAGGAAAGTCACCTCCTATGCCACTCCCAAAATTGTATTTTACCCCTAATCTTCCTTGATCACCTGATGGGGTGAGAGAGGACACTCTGGTTTAGTTAAGTATTTAGTCTCTCAGCTGAGACTGGCAACTGGGATGGCAACAGTGTTTGGTTGCCACCAATGTGAATTGGATACTGAACCCACACCTAGAGGTCAAAGCCAGTGAAAACATCAGGTGATGAGCCTGATCCAAAATATAGAGCATCTTTGGACCCCCCTTTATAATGTTGCCCCTGTGAGATCATATGTACCTAGGTGACCAGCAAAATAAACCTGTTCCCGGTAGCCTCGTTACAAAGGTGTAGTCATGGTAGTCTACTGGCACTTAAAAGCTAACTCATTTGCCACAGGACTCCTTGTTTTGCTGAACTAGACTAGCAAAGCAAGAGGACTAGAAATGCAAGTCCTTCTTTTCTGAGAACCTGGCCCACTGACATCTGAAGTGGTTGTAGTGGTCCTTGGAGGAACCAGAGACATCACTTGTGATTCTGTCCCCTGCCCTCCCCGCATAGTGAAGGGCAGTCAAAAACATCTGAGTCCAGAATATTCAGTATAACAAAGAAGGAGTCCCATGACCCTTAAAGACTAACTAATTTATTTGTTGCATGAGGTTTTGTGGAAAAAAATCCCGTTTCAAGATGCTTTGAAGATGGGGGAACTTACAGAACTAAGTTTGTTTTACTGAACTAGATTAACTAGACTAACTCCCTGTTTGTTTTACTGAACTAGACTAACATGGTTGCCACTTTGGAATGGGATTTTCAGTACTCCTTTGATGAGAAGAATCTGCTACCCACCCTAAAATGTGCGCATGCCTCATCAGCGCTAAAGAAACTGTCACTGAGCCCTATAACCCCTGAACATCTACTGTCCAGTGCCCAACTTTACTTTACTAATCAGTGCCACCTCTCAGCTGTTGTGATCCTGAAGCTTTCTGTGAGGCTTCTAGATATGGCAGAGAGATGGTGCAAGTTGCCTTGGTGGGTGACTATCTCCTGTCCACAGAGAAGAGAATAGTAATCTACCCACCCTACTGGACATCTTTGGGGCACTCCAAATCCCTGATCCTCAGGTACACCAGTCTTCTTTACTGAACCACTGAACAACTCCCTCACTGTATATCTGAGCTCAGCTTTGGGTGAAGAGCAGCTAGCTGAAACTGAATCCATGGGAGACTGAGATGATGATAGGAGGAAGAGGCAAAGCTATAGAACTCACCATCTTCTCCATAACTTCCCTCTCTCCAGAGGGTACCTACTATCTGCTGTTGGATCACCACCTTGGGACTCCTCCCTGCCATATTATGTCCATACTGCCTGGATAGCTGGTGTTGAGGATTTTGCATGTAGAATGTCTGAAGGTTGGCTAAATTTGGGAAGTAAGCCCACCAAAGCTCTAGAACTGGCTCAAATGCAAAGCCAGACTAGGAGTGAAGCCAATTTGACAGCGAAGTTTGTTGGCTCTGGTTGCTATTGGTTTGAAAGGCCCTTTAATGACAATTTCAAAATGACAGGCTCCTTCCTGGAGGGGGCTGTACGATCAGACTCTTAGGCCATGTCTACATGGAAAATTCTGTGTCGATCTCCAAGGATCGATGCAGTGGGATTGACAGAATCACCAGTGTAGACCTGCTCAGTCAATTCTGGAAGGGCTGTCCCGTCAATGCAGTAACTCCACCTCTCCAAGTGCAGTAACGTTGCGTCAGTGGTAGAGCATTGCTGGTCAATACAGCTGACTAAGACACAGAAGTAAATCAAAGTAACTAGGTTGAAGGGAGATACGCATTCTGCGCCACGCAGACTGTGTATCTCCTGCCAATGTAATCCTGCAGCGTAGACAAGGCCTTAGAATGCAACATTGGCTATGTCTACATTGTGAAAGCTGTTGACTTTATTAAGTCGACTTAATAAAGTCTGCTTAAAGTCGACTTTAAGTAGACCGTATTAAGTCGACTTAGTGAGTCCACACTACATTAAGTCAACTTTAAATGGGTGCCCTGGCTTAAGTTGACTTTATAAAGTCGACTTAATGGCCCCACTGCACTAAGTTGACTTTATTAAGTCGGCTTAGTGAGTCCACATTGCCTTAAGTCGACTTAATAAAGTTGACTTAACGGTAAAGTTGACTTTATAAGCAGACCTTATAAAGTCGACTTTACTGGTCCCTCAAGTTGACTTTATTACCCTGCAGTGTAGACAGGGCTCTGTTTAAGTTGACTTAAGGGCTCTTAAGTCGACTTAAGCACATAGTATAGACATACCCATTGACACTTAACCATATGAGACAAGCAGTAGAAAACAATGGGATTACTCATATTAGTGGGGGCTGTAACAACTAGCACTGACTGAGGATACCACATGCTGACAAATATAGTGGGGAAATTGTATAGAAAGGGCAGTAAAAGACCACTGGAAAAGCGGGGCACTATTGTTGGCAGAGAACAATTTGACAACTCCAGCTCCTTCTTTCAGTTAGTGAATTACCTGCAAATAGCTCCTTATGAGTGTCTTCTGTATTTGAAATAATCCAATAAGTAGTTTGTGCAAACCTATTTCACCCTCTGCACTGAATGTGATTTTGATTAGTCTGTGCTCTAACCACCATTCACTCTTTGCACTGTATAAAGGCCTGCATAAGGCACATGATTTTGTTCCTTCTTCCTTGTTGGATGACTCCAAAACACACCAGA
Organism: Podocnemis expansa; assembly: GCA_007922195.1. NCBI lineage: Eukaryota > Metazoa > Chordata > Testudines > Podocnemididae > Podocnemis > Podocnemis expansa. The sequence goes on from ML681964.1 coordinate 73,821,294, forward strand.
AGAAAATAAACAAAAAGCCTTTGAGAATAGCTAGGCCTGGGGTCTGTAACCAGTGGCTCTTTGGTTGCCTCTTGCAGCTCCGGGCTCCATGCCTCCAGTGGAAACCCCTGCAGGTGGGTCACTCCTGGCTCTGTCTCTTATTCCCACCATTACCATTGGGGAACCCTTCAGGGGGTCCATTCCAGTCTCCGCCCCCAATGCACCACCACCATGAGACCCTGCAGGTGGCCACTTCTGGTCCTGGGCTTTTCCCCTCCCCTCCATGGTACCCTTCAGCAGGTGCCCTGGCCCAGTTCCCACCTCCCCCTACCAGGAAGCTACACCCATTGCGGCTCTCAAAACACGGTTATCAAAGGAATTTTTTTTAAAATGGCTCTTTTTATCTGTTGGGTTGCTGAGCCCTGGACTAGGTAAACATGTCTAAGTATTATGATGAGAATTTGAGAGCTCGCACGAACATTCTTGTGAAGCAAATTTTGCACAAATAGTTGTATCAAGTTAATACCATCAAAACAAAATTGTGTTTTTTTTTACTCGTGCTAATGTTCACAGATATTTTTCATTTGCCACAGTTACTTGGTTGCAAACAACTAATATTCAGTAGTCACACGTAACTTCTGGATTATTTAAAAATAATCTGTGCTTTTTCCCCCCCCAGTGCTCATAGGCTACTTTTACACTAGAGGGCTCAGTTCAGTTGACTTAACAAGGCTGACTTAAAGTCAACTTTACTAAGCCGACTTAGAGAGTCCCTGTTTTTCTAAGTTCACTTTAATAAGTCAGCTTAAACCAGGGTACTTACTTAAATTCGACTTAATAAAGTGGGTCCCCGGCTTAAGTTGACTTTATTAAATTGATTTAATGGCTATCTTGGCTTAAGTCAGCTTAATAAAGTTGCCTTAAGAGGGCACATTGTGTAAAGTTGACTTAATAAAGTCAACTTAATGGCTAAAGTTGACTTGAAGGGCAGGAGTTATTACCAGTAAATCGACTTAAGCAAGTACTTAAGTTGACTTAATAATCTACAAATGTGGCCACGGATTTGCTTAAATTGACTTAAGCCTGGTTAAGGTGACTTAATCCTCCAGTGTAGACATAGACATAGAGTTATAGAATATTAGGGCTGGAGGGGACCTCGTAAGGTCATCTAGTTCACCCAGCTGCTAAAAGCAGGACCACACCTACTAAATCATTCCAGCCACAGTTTTGTCCAGCCAAGTCTTAAAAGTTTTCAAAGATGGCAATTCCACCACCTTCCTAGGCTACCCATTCCAGTGCTTCTCCAGCCGCCTAGTGAAAAAGTTTTTCCTAATATCCAACCTACACCGCTCCAGCTGCAGCTTGCAAAGATTGCTCCTTGTTCTGTCCTCTGTTGCCAGTGATAATAGCCTAGTTCCCTCCTCTTTGGAGTACACCTTTAAGTAACTGAACGTTGCTATCAAGTTCCCGCTTGGTCTTCTCTTCTGCGGACTAAATAAGCCTAGTTCCTTCAGTCTTGTAATATTTGCTGTTTTCGTTAAAATTCAAGCTCCTGGTTACCTAAAAATCTTAGCATTTCTTAAAAAGAATCCTATATTTCTAGACCTCATGGTTGGGTCTGAAGATATGATTCCTAAGGAAGCAGAAAACAGAAGACAAATAAGAAGAATCCAACACTGATTTATTTCTGAAATCTCATGATTTTAGCAGGCTTGTTTGATGATTTTTGACTGCGTTGAGGCTGGCAATGCTGTGGTCTTGTGTGTGACTGTCTCCTTTAGATATAGAGAAATAATTTGAATTCTTTACCCCTGAAAAGACTGCGGCCTTCCCATAAAATGTTCCAGTATGGTAGAGCTTTTTCCTTCCACTCTATTCAGGGAACCTTGGTTATAACAACCACAAGAGGCAAGCCACTAAACAAAAGACATGCTTATTTTGGAAGTTCGCTGCAAGTTATACAAAGTTTGGCAGCTGCGATTCTTAAATGTTCTTACGACTTGGTTACAGGGAGAAATTGACTGGAATAGCTTACTGTGAAATGAACTTTTCTGCAATAGCTATTTCGGAATAGCTCCTTGTGTCGAGAGTGTTCTGCAGTAAAAGAGATTTTATTCCAGAATGATTCCTCCCCTTTGGAAAGGCACTTATTATTGTGGAATAAAGTGATTTTTATTCCAGAATAAAGATTTCTCTAATCCAGTTGATGTGGCTGCTTACTCATCCTCTGCCAAAGGTTCTCTGTGTTCTCATCTCTTTCTTCTTGTTCTCACATTAAAAAGGAAGAACATGTTTAATTACTGCTTGTTTTAGCCTTAGGCTATATCTAGGTTTAGAACATGATTTGAATTAACTTACTTTGAACTAATTAAATCAAACTAATAAATGGTTAATTCAAAGTAAGTTAATTTAAAGTAACAAGGCCCCACTAGAAACCCAAATTGAACTAGCATGTCCATGGACAGGACTTGCTCGTTCGATTTAAGAAGGGGGCTCCATGGGAAGTGAAGCAACATTGTACCCAAGAAGAGCCATGCTCACACCAAATACATATCATATCATATCATATCATATCATATCATATGGCTGGAAGGGACCTCGTGAGATCATCGAGTCCAACCCCCTGGGAATTGAACCAAGAGGAAGACAGGCTGGGATGGAGAAGGTCAAACTGCGTTAACTCAAACTAACAGTTAGTTAGAATTAACATTGCTCCATTGGGTTAATTTTGAACTAATAAGTTTGAATTAACCATTTCTTTGAAGTTAAGGGAGGTTTTATAAATTTGAAGTAAGCATTCATTACTTCAAACTAAAGAATTGTGTACTTTGGAGTAATGAAAGCGAGTGTGGCCATGCACAAATTTAGTTTGAATTAATCCTCATTAATTCAAACTTAATTCCAAGTGTAGACAGCCAAAGGCACTACTAAAGGAGGCACTATGGGCACTGAGAGGCTTGAAAAGAATCCACATGGTTTTCTCATCCCTAGCTTCTGAAGCACCAGTGGTTTTATGAGTTTGGAGTGGGCATCCACTGTTAATTGGAGTTGTAGATGAGTAGGGTGACTGATAAAGTTGGCAAGAGCAAATGGGACAAATGCACAGTTTTGGAGAAAAAGAAAAAAGTTGGGACAGCAGGGATGAGTCTTAAAAAAGGGACTATCACAGCCCAAACTGGATGTATGGTCATCCTAGAGGCGACCGTGAGGTCTGGGTAGAGAGCTCCAAGCACAGAAAGCGGCATGGAAGAAAGCACCGGGCTATGTCTGCTGTAAGACGATGTAAAACGTATCAGAGATGGCAGCAGTGGCAGAATGGAGGGCATGTGAAGAGACCAGGACTTGTAGCTACTAACTGAGTGATGAAATGCCCAGAGGACATGAAGAAGATGTATGCATGTGCTAAGCAGAGGAACAGGGAGCCAGCAGAGGATTTCAGCGAAGGACTCATGGGCCGCTGTGTTTTGGGCAGATCAGAGAAGGGTCAGGTGAGTGTCAAAATGACCAGTGTGGCAGTCTGGCTAGGAATCCATACGGTGGAGGAGCACCGTAGCTATCAGCAAGAAGCAGAAGGGATGGATTTCACAGCTGTTTCTGAGGGGAGACATGGCTGGATTTGTTTCCAGTGTGCATGTGGAGAAAGAGACCAGTGGGTCCTTTAGCTCCATTTCTCCTCCCAGAGGCAGGAGCATGACTCCAAAGTGTGGACACTAATCAGAGTTGAATGCAAAACGCCTGGGTGATGTTAGCCGGGGGTTCAGGAGAACTCCGGCTCTCGGTTTATCTGAGATGACTCCTTCCATCTATGTCCATTTACTTGGAGAAGCTGCTGTTGATCTTGATCTATTGCCAAGGAGATACCAGGCATGGAAGTTTCCGGACCCAGCAGCATGGGACTACTCTTACGTGACCTCAGCCAGCGATGACGTGGGATAGGGCTCAGCCGGGAGCTGGTGGCTCTTTGGCTTTGGAGTTTGTGTAGCTGAATTCATTTACGAATGGGACTGTCTGAATGCATCATGTTAGGCTTGTTTTACTCAAGCCAATTTAGTTAGCAGCTAGTCTGAAAGTCTCACCCCCTAGAAGCTGTGTCCTGTGGCACTGTTAAAGATGAACAAATTTATTTATCACGTGAACTTTTGTAGGAGAAATCCCTTTTTGCCAGACACTGAAGCTAGAGAACTTAAAGAATGGGGAGCAATAAATGAAGACATTAGACTTGGCTGTGTTGTGGGGTGCTATATAAGATCTGGGGTCTCATCTCAGTGGTGCCAGCCACTTGCTTAATGGCCTCAGGAAAGCCACCCAGTGTGCCTTAACCTCAGGGAACCCAAAAGGAAAGTGGGGTGGTGAGACTTATCCATCTTTTTAAAGTGCTTTGAGACCTAAAGGGCCACAAACAATTGCACAGAATGATGGGAGGGAGGGGGCAGCACATTTTACCTGAGAGTTTCTTGGCTTGTGTTTCTCACGAGGAATACAGTGTTCAGAACCAAATTCCTGTGCTGCTGAGTCTCCCATTTCAACATCTGGAAGGATTAGCAGCCAGTGAAAGGTGTGTACTCTACAGCAACCCCAGGGCCTAACGTCCAAAGACCTCCAGAGAGCTTTCACGCTCATCATGAAGTGAAGGATTAGGAGGGTATTAGAAACCCTGCTTTTGTCTATGAATATCTGACTGCTGGCATAATTACCAGACATCTGCCCCCGGTCTGTTTTATTTTTGAAAGAGTGCAGACATTCACCAACCCACCCTCTGCCCCTACCCCCAAAGACAGCCCCAGCACAACTGTTGTGGGGCTTTTTAATAATCTGGAGAGGGAGAAAAAGAAGGCCTATGAATGTCCTCTTTCTGATTGGAATGAGGGCAGGAGACAGGAAAGAAAAGCTTAGTACTATTTTGGGGGCGAGGATGATAGAGATAGGGGAAGGCTGACCTAGTGGTGAAAGCAATGACTGGGATGTGCAAGCTTCTCTGCTATGCCACAGACTTTCTGTGCGACCTTGGGCAAATCACTTTAAATTCTTCCATGTCAGAGTTTCCCATCTGTCAAATGAGAGAAGTATCCTATATGCCCATCCTTTGGCTGTCATGTCTATTTAGATTTTAAACTCCTTGGGGCAAGGACTGTATCTTATTCAGGGAAATACAGCATCTTGCATAATGGGGCTCTGATGTTAGTAGCTGTTAGATTCTCGTATGATATGAATGGTAATTGCCTCCATACCAGCACATTATGTTAATAATGATTCATAGCACTAGTTATGTGGAAGACCCTTAAGTGATTAGTATTTGGGCAACAGCCCTCAGAGATGCAAACTCTTTGGGGCCTCGATTCACATTTCATGTTTACTGACATTTATAGCACTTAGCCTAACAAGGGCCCAATCTATTGGTGACGTTTAGGTACTACTGCAAAATAAATGCTCAAAAGGAACATAATTACAGCACTGAAATGTATAGACTGACGTGTGTATGTGCATTCTTGCCCTCTAGAGGAGTGTGTGTCTTAGGCCCTATAATGCAAACAGCTATTGATATTGTAGCTTCATTGGGAGGGACTTTGGCAGGAAAAGGCTTTGGATATAGCAGTTGCTGGATATAATTAATGCAAATATTAAGGACTTGTAGCTGCTGCTTTTCAGTCTAGGAAAAGGAGGCAAAAGCTAGATATGATTCATTTCAGGGTGGGAAAATGTTTTGTATCAACACTATTTGGTGAAGTCCATGAGTTGAATCCCTAAGCCCTGTAGAGCTGAAATCTGATTGGCCATACTTTGGTAAGTTCTGACCCCCTCCAAAACCCATGGCAGCTTTGCCATTCGCTTCACCACAAGCAGGATTTGCCCGTGCATGACTATTCTTCAGAGTGAACTGAAAACCCACCAAGATATACATTCCTGTTCATGCATGTCTCCTGCAACAGCTGATGCCATAACTGCAATGTTTATTTGCAGACTATTATTCAGCCGCTGCGTTGCTCTTTGTCCTGTACAGCATTACAGTCAGGGCCCTGGTAAATACAGGAGACAATACTAGAACTCAAGCTGTGTGGAAACCTGTTAATTTGTGTGTATAGTTTATAGCCATCTTCTTTACTGAGCATCTCATCTTTAAAACGGATGATGATTCCATATATCATGACCCTAAAACATCTATTTTAGGGTCATGTACAGAAGTCTGTCTTTGTATTATGAACACCTTCCAGATTAATTAAGTTGGCACACATGGACTCTAGGGGCTTCTCCGAAGCGTTGGCTCTTCTCCCTTCCATGTGTACAGGCCAGTGTAGTTTAGACAGGTACAATAGTAAAGGATGAAGCACAAAAGCAGGAGCTGTGGGTATCACAAGGGAGATCACAAGAAGGAAATGTTAGCTCTCTCTGAAGGCAGGAAAGGAGATTTGGCCGGGAGGTGTAAAGCACTGCTATCATGGCGTTCAGAGCCTAAGCTGGAATAGATATTTTCATGAAGGGCCATCCAACCTGAATTCCTATTTCAGCAAGCAAGAAAAGGGATGACTTAATTTTCTATATATTCAGTTTTCAACTATCCTGGTATGCAAGACTTTAATCCTACACATATTGTAGAGTCTGATGATCTGGAGTCTGAAACAGCTTCCCTCTCTTATTTACGTTGGGGAAAGTTTACAGTTAAAGAGCACATCTTGTCAGCATGACATTGTAGGACACGGGGGATGAACGGGGCAGTTATACATTTCTGATGCTGAGAGATTGAAGACCTGGAGTGAACAAGCACAATTTTTGATGTCCTTGCTGATTCTGAATGGATTCAGTTCCCAAGGGAATAGATTGTCTTGGTCTGTTTAATAGTCAGTCTACAGAAGGTTAGGAATGAAATGTCCCAAAGCATTTTTCGCTTTCTTTCCATGGTGCATTAGTGTTGTTCTTTCAAACCCTAGGCAAAGCTGAGCTTGTGGCACTTGCAAATTACTGCTCTCTTAAATTTAGTCTTCAAAATTGTTCCCAAATTGGATTTACAAGCAACATCAGGGTCTGACAAGAACCCCTTCTCTTGTAGTCATGAAAAGACAACAGGATCCCTGTGACTTTGGGATTGAAAGGGGACTCCACTTACCACTGTTGGCAAATGCCTTTGGAGGGGATGGCTAGTGACATGAGTGCTGGGGCTGAAATACATAGACACCGGGCAACCACAGGGTAAAATTGCAACAGATTCAACTTGGTGCTTCATGCTTCTTTAGTAATTCAGAGGCAGTTTGTGCAGTTTATTGCACTGGGGATATTCAGGACGATGTGTGTGAACATTAAACATTGCACATAGTTTGTTTGGTTTTTTTAAAATCAGAATAGAGCTTTGCCTTGGTTAGTTTAGCTGCAGTTTTCTGCTAAGAGGTTGCATGTCTGAGATAAAAATGGCTCCTGTATTTGCAACAGGCCACATACCTTACAGCTGTAATGTCCTTTCTGTTACAGTGGAAAATTTTGCAATCCCTCCACAATCCTCAGGAAACATATTTTTAGGCTACGAATTACCATGTGAGGTGAGGGGTCAGAGAGAAAATTTGGTGTTAAAACTGGGGTGAACTACCCAAGACAATTTGGATATCATGCAGTTTAAAAATGCAATCCCCCCCCCCCCTCCCCATTTCGGAAAATTATTTTAGCAGTTGTGTTTTTGTTTGGCTGTATCTCTACAACAGAGAGGCCCATAAACTTCGCAGAACAGGTTTGCTCTTTACATCCTGATAGCCATGAGAGCCTCTTGTCATTGTGATGGGAGTGAACACCACTTTAAAAAGTTATTCACCTCTGAGATACAGATGGCATGTCAAAATGCCCTGGGTTCTTTCTGCAGACATTTGAAGTTGGCCATTAAAGTTCACCTCATGAGCAAGGCTTGTGAAAGGTGTGTGCTAATTCAGACTCAGCAGGTTTGTACAATGGTTGTTTGGCTTCTTAATAAACTTGATGATTTTAAGGTGAGGAGGGGAAGCTTGCAACCTTCAACAGATAAGGACTTTGGCCCAGAGCCACAAAAATATTTAGGTACCTAACTGCCACTGAAATCAATGAATCTGGGGATCTGGGTCTTTGGAACTATCTATCATTTGAAAGCTGACAGCAGATGGGCAGTCCCAATTTGTTCTAAAACAAAATCCCATACATTGTGTACAGTCAAACCCTCAGCTCCTTCCTTTATTTACAAAAACTCCGCTAATAAGGTAAAAATTTCAGCACATGCTTTTTCCCCAGGCTTCGCTGCTTCTAAGAGATCCTCCTAAAGATTTGCTCAACTCGCACACTAGGTCCTCTTTCTCTAAAGAGCCACACCCAACTTCATTTTCCCACACAGGTACAGCATGCCATTTGCCTCAGTATGTTATCAGAATCCCCTGTTGTGGGTTTTCTTGCCTTCAAAAACCTTGGGTTAATATTCAAGCCACATGTTTCAAAGGAAATGTAATGCTCTTTCTTTGGCACATTTGATACGTGGTGTTAAAAGAAGCATCTTTTCCCCCTGGTTACTATGCATTCATTCATAGACCATTCCCATGGGTAACTTTTTAATTCAGCTGACTTGTAGGCATCTCAATTAAAGTGTCATATGTGGCCTCCAGGGTAGGTTTTCAGCACTGACATGCAAACATGCTAATCAGGCAGACAACTGCCGTTGAAAGCAGTTTTTACTTCAGGCTTGCAAGCAGCACCCTTTTAACAGGTATAAAACCAAAACCCATTACTTAGATTGCAAGCTGCTTCAGGAGTAAGACTTGCTTTTTTGCTTTGTGTTTGTATAGCACCTGAGACAATGGGATCCTGATCCATGGCAAGAGGCACTCCCAAAACGCAATATATAATAATAAATCCCAACCTCCCATTCCCTTAGATGTGCTTCCAGTACCCATATGCCTCCATTAAGGGCCAAGTACATCTGAAAAGTTGCACAAGACCTCCATTGGCATGCTTGCTTGTATTTTACTACTGAAAAAGTTGGTATACGTGGTGACTTTTAATACATTCATGGGAGTGTTGTATGTAAGCCATGGGATGTAACAACCTGTTGCAGAGACATCAGTTGAAGGCCTGTGACTGGTTCTGGGCACCACACTGTAGGAAAGATGTGGACAAACAGGAGAAAGTCCAGAGGATGAAAACAAAAAAGATAAAAAGCTTTTGACCTCTGAGGAAGGGGTAAAAAGAGAAAAGGAGACAAGAAGACCGAGCAGGTACATAACAGGCTTCAAACATGTGAAGGGCTCTTATAAAGAAGTTGCTGATCAACTGTTCTCTATTTCCACCAAAGGTAGGAGGAGAAGTCATGCATTACATCAGAAACAAGGGAGAGTCAGGTTAGATATGAGGAAATGTTGTCCATTTTTAAGGAACAGGTTACTTAGGGAGACTGTAGAATCCCATTTTTGGAGGTTTCTGAGAACAGGCTGGACAAACACCTGCCAGAGACCATCTAGGTTTTCTCAGTTCTGCCTCGGTGTATGATGGTGGACTAGGTGGCTTCTCAAGGTCCCTTTGAGCACGTCACTTCTATGAATCGAAACCCTTTTTTCTCAGCAGAACCCACTCTTGCTAAGAAGGTGGACTGTTTCAGGCAGCCCCTGCTAGCTTGTTACACCAAAAGCCAGCTAGGCTAAACAAGTATCATTTGATAGCATTATTAAGGGCCATAGTCTTGAGTCTTCCGTAATTTGACTTCTGTGCAGGGAAAAGTTGTGAAACCACGTTCGTAACCTACAATTATTCCCATAGTAAGAGTGATCTACTGATTTAGCTGTTAATATTAGCCAAAGCCAGATGGCTGTACACTTAAAGTCTGTTGAGTTGTTGTACCTGCTACAATTAATTGAAACTCTTTGCGAGCCTAATCCATTTTACGGAAGCCTAGGTGGTCATCTGATGTGACTGATCCCATGCATCCACGGTGTAGGGCCAAGGTCTCTGAAAGATGACTGCTCATTGGTTTATATGATTCAGATTGTGACCTCAACCCAATCCACATGGACATCACAAACTCCACCCATCTTTATTGATACTCATTGGCAGCTCTGCTGGAATTTGAAGTCTGTGGGTGGGGGGATGGCTTCAGAATAGCTTTCCCTCTGAATACAGGCTGTTGCCCATGATGCAGCTGTGTGTGAAGGATGCTTGTCACCGGCTGCTGCTCATGATGTACTTTCTCTGTGGCTAAACACATAATCTCTGGCGATGAAAATAAATGCTATGTTCCACCAAAATTTGAATGAATCAGGCAGTGGAATAGGCTTGAAAGGGGCAGGGCTGTACAACAGGTATGTTTTGCTCGTTATAGACAGCGGTAGAAATCTATTTAATCCTGGTGTCCTTGCTCCAAGCTATCCGACAGACACAGAGCATTGACCTCTCTGTAACACTAGCACCAAGTTCATTAGTTAACACTTTTCACCTGTTGACACTTGCAAGTAAATCCCAGACTGGATTGTAACCCTGTGGAATGCAATTCTGGCGATGTGCCGCCAAATGCATATACAATAGAAGAAAAAAATTCCCCACCTGTAAATAAAAGGGTACAGTAAGCAAATTCCAAAGTCAGGCAAGATAGAAATAGGTGACAACCCTTCCAAATTACATGGGGCATGGATCTGGACTTGTTTAGAATGATCCAATGGCTGAAAGATGAATTTAGACAAATTTAGACTGGAAATAAAAAGCATACTTTTTTTTAACAGACAGGATTATTAATGATGACTGGAACAATTTACCAAGGGTCATGGTGGGTGCTATATGACAATCGTTTTAAATCAAAGTGTTTTTTTTTTTTTTTTTTAAAAGGGGGTCTAGAAATTATTCTGGAGATGTTCTGTGGCCTGTATGATATAGGAGGTCAGACAAAATGATTACAGTGGTCCCCCCTCCTGTTCCCCCCTCAGCCTAGGAATCCATGAAGCTATGAATAAAGAGGAATTGGCTACTCAACGCAGTACTGAACAGTAGTCAAGGACCCGATCTTTCTCCCAGAGGCTAAGTGCCTGCAGCTCACGTTGTCTTTGACAGGAGCTGGCCCCAAACCATAGTTCTTATTCCTCAGTGTCATTTTATGGCCTTTGGGAGGGCTGTGTCCAGCAGCCATCGAGCAGCCATCCACATATGCCCCTTTCCATAGCTATATGTGATCAATAGCATTTGTAGAAATTTCTCATTGGAGAGGCTGATAGAAAGCCCTGCCGGAGCCAGAGCTATGATATTACCCCTATACGTGGGGATGCCTAGTCCAGGTGCTGTGTTGCTTATATTACAACCCTCACACCCATTCCCAATTTTTCCCCTTAGCCTGAGATTAAATCCCATCCACCAGGAGAACATATGCTTTCAGCTAGCAGGTGATAGGGCCTAAAAGGGGGTGATCTATGCTTTTAGTTTAGCCTTTTAAACAAAAAAATGCTTTCTCTTAACCATCCAAGCAAGTCATGCTGCTTGGCAAATAAACTTATCTCAAGGTTCCTTTGCTGAGAATATTTTATCATTTCGTCCTGGAAAATATGTTATGATGATAACAGCATGGTGCTTGAACAGTGTAATTCAGAGCTGGGTGTTGTGAACACTTTGAGCAGAGGAGGAGGGGTCATTCATGTGACAGTTATTTGAAAAAATACCTGCTGATGGGTTCATGCCAAAGTCAGGAAATGCACTCTCCTCGCTTACAGGCATTTGGATGACCTTGCGACCACTGTGGCTGACCAGCTACTAATGCTGACACGAGGAAGTTTAATTATTCCCACTTTACGGGTGAGGGCCTAAGATACTGACAGAATGGCTATATTCGCACACAGGGGGTTATGTTCATACAAGTTGTTTCGATACAAGTTGTATCAAAATAATGCCTTATTTCGAAATAAGTTAATTTGAACTAACAGTTTGTTAATTCGAATTAAGGATAAAAGCTCAAAACAAAATAGCATGTTCGGACAACAGGTATTTCGAAATGAGTCACCGTTGTTTCAAAACAACATGTTTGGATGGCATTGTTTCGAAACAAAATTGTTTCGTCCCCACATGGGGTTTAAGTTGTTTTGAAACAACGGCGCGTCGTGTGAACATGGCCTTTCTTATTTCGAAACAACCTCTGTTGTTTTGAAATAAGACTGCTGTGTGAACACACCGAATAAGGCCTAGCTCCTCAAAGGTGGGTGCTAGGCACCTGTTGTGGACCTGGGCCAAAGTGGCTTATTCAAGGTTGCGTGGAGAGGCTGCCTCAGCCACAGGTTCATCCATTGTCAGAACGAGTTTTCTAAGCTCTAGGGGTAAGTCCTCACTATCAGGCAGGGTTAAGCATGGGTTATGAGGTCAGAAGCAACCTCTGGGATCACAAAGTTTGACCTCCATAGCACAGCCATAGACCATCCCTGAATTAATGCCTCTTTGTAGTATGTGCAGTATCTAGAGCACATGCTTGGAGGGGCAAGCTCCATCAGAGACAGGGGCAAGCATTCCCGTGCCCTTTCCACTTGATAGTAAAATCTGCACATGAGACCTGAAGGGACGCTCCTTGCCCATCGTTCTCAGGTGGCCACTGTTGTTCCCTACAATGGACCCGTTCTGAGGATATCAGTGAAGAATTTTAATCTTCTGGGCTGCCCCACGTAGTGGGGATCATCTTAGCTTAAAAAGCGCTGAATGAAGGGAAAATTTGTGGGTGTTTTTTGAGATGTTTCTCACTCTCTCTTTTAGGGCCAGGTTTTTTTCAAAAGGGCTTAGCAATCAACATCCTCCCAAGCTGGCCTGCTGAACTTGTCTGAAAATTTGGCTTGCATTTTGGGTTTTCTGCTTTGTTCTGAAAATTCTGGCCTTAGCCAAACCTACTAGGACTGACTGATGGAAGGGCTTTTATTGCCTTCACTGGACGTAAAATCTGGCCCTGAGATTATCACCTCTGTATGTGCCTGCTTCTGGCTCTGTGAGCGTCTGAGCAGCTCCTTTTTTGGCTGCCAAGAACGAGGCAGGGCATCTCATCTGTTAGGAGTGGGCTACCTGTTTCTTCGTTACCTTCTGCCTTATAGTAATAGACTACAGGAGCACAATCTGTTTAGTTTAACAAAGTGATGGTTAATGGGTGACTTGATCCAGTGTATAAGTACCTGCATGGGGAACAGCAATTTATTAGTGAGCTCTTTGGCCTGGTAGACAAAAGTATAACAAAATCCAGTGATCAAACACTGAATCTAGCCAAAGACAGATTGGGGGTAAGATATGCATTCATTAATACTGCGGTTAGTTAACCACTGAGACAATTTAGCAACGGTGGTGGAGCCTCCATCAGGGACAGTTTAAAGTCAAGACTGGATGTTCCTTTTCCTAAAAGATATGGTCCAGTTCAAACAGGAATTATTTCAGGGATGTTCTCTGGCCTTTGATGTGCAGGAGGCAAGACTAGAGGAGCAGAACATCCCCTTCTGGATCGAGAGTTTAGAGGCAATCAGAAACAAGGAGTCCTGTGGCACTTAAAGATTAATGAATGTATTTATTTCATGAGCTTTTGTGGGAGCAAATCTCACTTCGTCAGATGTTTTGAAGATGGGGAAATCACAGAATGAGAGGAAATAAATGCAAGGAAGTGTAAGTCATGGGCTCAGGACACACCGCAACAGCAAATCAAAGCAGTTGTTAAGATTCAAACACTGGGGAGCAGCATATAAAGGAAGATGGGTCAAATTACCTGTTGTAATGAGGGGGGAAAAAAGTCCCTATTTAGCCCTGAAGCAACACAGTCAAATTTGTAAATGCATTCCAGCTTTGCAAATTTTCTCCCACAAAAGCTCATGCAGTAAATCAATTTGTTACTCTTTAAAAGTGCCACAGGACTCCTTGTTTGCTTTGCTGAACTAGACTAACACGGCTGCCCCTTTGGAAGTAGGTAATCACAATGTTCCTTTCTAATCTACAACTATTAATTTCACCCCAGTCCTTTTGCAAGACACACTATAGCCCAATTGTATGAAAAAAGACATCTAGAGAAGACCAGTTAAAATTAATACTTTTTTAATTTTCATTATAAAGTTAACACATCTATCAAATTTAACTGGTAACAAAAACAGTTACAAGACGCTGCTAATGTGCTGTCAGTAGAAAATACGGTAGCAAGACAATGAGGTCACCAGCCAAACAGCTGAGTGACATCACTCTCCCAGTGAGTTATTTCGGCAAATATATACTCTTACTAATATATACATTTGTTCATAAAATAAATAATCATAAAAAAGATCATCAAACTTAACAAAGTACCCCCCCCCCGAAAAAAAAAGAAAGGTGACAATCCTACTTTGTACAATAGCTTTGGAATTTCAGGTTTCACAACACGTTCTTTCTGTACGACAGGACAGCGGGGCAGGAGGTAGGGAGCCCGATTGCGCCGCGGCTTTGAAGGGGGTGATGTAATCAGGATGAGATGCGTTAGGAAGGGAAGCGGCTGGGACCAAGGCCACTAAGCTACTGGACATGCCTGCTGGAGGGTCCACACTATGGGGGAAGCCTCAGTGGTCCTATGGGGCTGCATTTCGCACAGCCTTTGGTTTTCTCAGATAGTCAAAAGCAAAGCGAGGCCCTACCTGTGCAGGTCTCAATCGAGGAGCTACAGTGACTGATACCACAGGACTACAGTGGGCTGGATTGTTGGGGCTCCATGCAAAATAAGACGTGAGAAGCCTACGGCCAGATTACAGCCTCTATGAGGGGACAGGGCATGGCAGCTGGTTGTGTAGGGATGGTATGTAATTTAGGAGAGTTTTGGAAATAGATTGAAGCAGGCCATGGTACCAGGGAAAGTTTCATCAACCAGGAGACAGCTCTGGGAAAATTTGGGCACCTGGATTGGAGGCATTTGGGCCTCTTGTGCTTTCCAGTGGTGGCGGCAGTTGACAGGTGCATGCTGGGAAGGGGACCTGATAAATATGCACCTACCCCATCCCAAAAATTACAGAGCCATGTGCAGCTGCGTGTTAGCACAGGTCTGTGGCAGTCATGTCCTTGGGCTGTTTGGTGGAGAGGGCTGTGTGTTGAGAAATAAATAAATACTAATAAATAAATGCAAAGAAACCTGGCAAAGGGAAAGGAAGAATGGGAACGCTTCCCATCACATCCTCAATGACTCCCACACATGGCTGCCTGAGGCTTCCACCACAAGAGCCGCTCTGGAAGGAGCACGAGGCTGAGGAAGGGAGTGAAAAAGGAGGAGAAGAGAAAGCCACAGGGAAAACAAACAAGGAGTCTGGTGGCACTTTTAAAGACTAAATAAATTCATTAGTTTTTAAAAGTGCCACCAGGCTCCCTGGTTGTTTTACTGAACTAGACTGGCACGGCTACCCCTTTGGGACTTGTCCACAGGGAAAAGAGTCTTATGGCCATTGCAACGGGGGAAGATTCCCCCCATCTAGATTATATTCATAAGCCATCAGGATTTTGCCCACGGGTCAATGGAGTAGGAATTTTTTCCACTTTCATTCCTCTCCCCAGCAGAAATAGCACAGGAGTCGCTCCCTCTTCCCCTCAGTCAAATTCAGTAGTACTCACTAATGTAGCTTAAAAAAAACCTGTTTGCCTGGTGTTGACCCCCATTCCACATCCTCACACACCAGTATAAGTCTAGAGGAACACAGCTGAAGCCAAAAGCTTTTCTCCAGATTAACAGCAGCCCAGATTATGCCCAGGTATAGGTTTCCAGCCCAGGGGGAGCTTTGCAAGGGGGTGAAAGGGAGTTAGGCTCCCAATTCTCATTGGGAGTTGAGCATCCATCTTCCAAAATCTTCCCCTTTGACAGTGAGGGAGAAGGATCAGTCTCACTATCTGACAAAAGGGGAAACTGAGGCAATAAGAGGTTGGACATAATTGTCCAAGGGCACAAAGTTGGAACTAGATCCAAACGGCCCCTTCTCGAGACAAAGGCCACTAAATGCTCCCAAGTTCAGTGTCAAATGGTGTGCCTCATACCCTGTGATGGGCAGACAAGCCCCTAGGTCGCAGACTTTGGGACCCCTGCTTGGCACTGGAATACCCAGAAAGCCCAAAAAAAAAAAAAAAGGTCTGTTTGGGGCATGAGGGAGTGAGAGAGAGCTTGGAGCCTGGCCATGGGACCTTAGCTGTCAGGGTAATTCTCCTGCAGAAAGCAAACGAGATGCCACTGTTTCCCAGGGAGAGACAGGTGCTGGTATCTCCATCAGCTGTCATCGGAGCCAGGATTTAGCCCAAAGAGAGCTAAAGAACAAAGGAAACAGCCATTGCAATACGGACAGGACAACCGCCATCCCTAAAAAGCCTTTTCTCTGATCATTGTGCTGTACCTTCTACAGCCCTTCCCCTTCCTGGGGTAGAAGTTCAGCTCCCTGGGCACACAGCCCATTTTCCTGCGCACACCACTTTCTGAAAGGTCTCTTCTCGTTGGTAGCATCAGCTCTGAAGGAGGAAAGGTTCAGGGCTGTGGAAGGCAGAAGGCATTTTTCTAATGCTCATCATTTCAAAATTGGAAGGGCTCACCATACTGCAATTGCTGGTCTCTACAGCCGAGGTACAACTTAGTCTGACTAGATGATTTGGGGGGTTTATTTTTTTTGGTGTGTGTGCCTGGTTTTTTTAATGTTTTTCTTCCCAAATGAGTAGAAAAGCGACACCTAGGAGGAGTTGATGCTCAGTTGAGCACTGATACCACCCCTTAGGTCCTGTCATGGTGCCCACCCTTTCCCACTGCGTCCCATCAGTGGATTGAACCGAGCACCTTCGGCCTCAAACTGCACCACTTCAGCTAAAGCCACGACTCCAGTTGCAGAAGCAGAGTGGTCTCCTGTATGTAGACCTGCCACTAGAGAGGGACACCACACACACATGCTTCACAACTGTGTTACACTCAGCTTTCTCTCAGAATTCGACCCTGTCTGCCATAAAACTAGATGCAAAGCCCATAGAAATGAGTGGAAAGATTCCCACTGGCTTCAGTAAGCTTTGGGTCATACCCATGGTACTTGACATTTCCATGGTCTATTGAAACCCACCTAAGACGTGAACGGGTACATCAGGGAAATAAATTCATGGAAAACTTCACACTTCGCCTCCCCCCCTTTTTTCTTTTTCTTCTTTTTACCCTAAAATTAACACCCCAAAGTCCAAAAACAAAACAAAACAACCAACCGAAACAAAACAAAAACCAATTTCTTTCACAGAAAGAAAACAAATCAGGCCAAATTTACCCCTGGTGTCACTCCACTGATTGCAATGGAGTTGTATCAGGGCTAATTGTGACCCATCATGCCTGGTTCTATAGCTACAGTAAATGCGAGATAGCAGCATTTAAGAAGAGGATTATGTTTTTTTCTTCTTTCTCTATTTTTCTTTAAACAGCTGTGTTTCTTGACATGATGTGTCTTCCCTCTCTGTCACACAGACCCTTAGGGTGTTTCCTGGCTGCTCCCAAAATACATTTGGTCACACTCAAGAAGACAAGGAAAAAAACACTGCGTTTTATTCAAGGTGGGCTGGACAGTTCACATTTGTCAGTGTTAGGAGATAAATGGTGCTGTGCCTTTTGACCTACATGTGTTTTGTGTACAGAATAAATAAAGGTGGAAGGGAAAGATTTTGTGAAACCTGTTTCAGATTGTGGCAAGTCTTAGCACTTAAGATTTGCAAAGTGCTTTCCAGACAGTAACAAATATCAGGCCTCAATGAAGCAAGTAATATCATACCTATTACATAATAGGAGAACCTGAAGCAGATAAAGGTCGTGGCCCTAATTTTCCAGAATTGGCCTCAGTGGTCCTGGGTGCCTTAGTATTTAGATGTACAACATGGGAGGACACCACAAATTGGACACCCAAAATCAGTGACCAGTTTTGCAAAATTAAGCCCCAATAACTTATCCATGGTCATAGGTGGAGTCAACCTCTGAGCTAGCATTTGAACTCCAGCATCCCTAGCTTCCAGATCTATGGCTAAACAATCTCGCTCTCCTCCACAAGGGTCTGAAGAGTCGAGGCTGGGACTAGAACCCACAAATGCCCTTGACGCTATTGACAGAATGTGTGCGGCTGTCTCTTCTTTGATTTAAATGGGGCTAGTTTGCCCCCTTAGTCTACATGATGCTGAATACTTATACTGGAACAAGAAAGCTGTTGAGAAAGCAGATATGGGCCTACTTCAGAATCCTTTGTTTTGGAAGGACACCCCCAAATCTTTGAAATCCGAACCCCCCAGTCTTAATGTTGATTCTTGAGGCCCATCTACACTGAAGACCTGTTCTTCCTTTTGCCCACCTGCCATAATTTAGGCTCAGGATTTTGGGTGTTCTGCTGAAAAGGCCGTCACTTAGCAAGCACCAAACTTTTTCCCCCATTTCCCAAGCAGATGTGAGAGCTAGCGATGGTGGGTTTGAGTCTGACCTCACTCACTGTGGAGTAAATCAGGAGTAACTCTTGGTGAAGCTGGCATGCTGCAGAAGTGATGTGAGGCCAGACTCAGACTGGCCAGCTCTCCTCAGGGATACTCAGTATCTCAAACTCAAGTCTTTGCATGGGAATTAAGCAGGGAAAGATTTTAAGCTACCTTACTCTAATGTATAAGGGCTAAATTCTTTGTTGGCCTAATCCCACTGATGTTAATGGGATTTCACCAGCAGTGAATTTAGTCCTTAAGTATCATTAAATCCACATTTGTGCACAGTGCTATTTAGCCTCTTTTGCAGCCCTCATTCCCAAGATACGCGAGTGCCTTCTAGAAGTGCATTAAGTGACATTAATCTGCCCATGTTTCCTGACACTAGATCCTGATGACCTTAAACAACTGCATTTATTTTTTTTCCTTGCCAAACCCTTTCCAGTTTGTTTTAAGAACTCCTTCCATTTCAGAAAAGATTATCTAAAATTTCACGATGTTTCCCTTCCTTTTAAATCTAGCACAGGAATATCCCTAGCCTCAGCCATTGCCTTCTGCAAGGACCTTTCTCTATTTAGTTTTTCTCTCTCTTTTCTAAACCAGAGGTGAAGTCATTTTTGCAACACTCCACCTTTGCACACAGAGTACACAAAACTGACCCCATCCATCCAGAGGGCTAGAGTGTGCCTCTGGGTCCAGTTCTATTTAGGAGTAGGCTGGGCGGCAGAGATGACACCTCTCTGGGAACATCTCCATCCCCATTAAGGCTCATTTCCTTCCTGGTCTCTTCTGCATTCTCCCCGCTCACACATTCTGGCTGCAGAGAGGAAGGCAGCATGTGGGGATTGAAGGGGTAATCACAACCTAGCCCAGAGTCTTGATCCAGCACCCACTGATGTTAGTGGAAAAGCGCCCATTGTTCTAGCCCCATGTTCATTTCTGCAGTTTTTGATGACAAAAGAAAAAAAGATGAGTCCATTTCTCGAGAAGGTAGCATAGCAGGTAGGCAAAAGAGGTGAGACACCAAGGAGGCAAGGGGTAAACCTGCCATGATCCTGTACTTGGTTCACCGCTCTCTTACACGAGTGTAAATGTGGAATAATTCAGCCCAGGCCAATAGGGTTCTACTGCTGTAAAAGCCAGTGTCCGAATGTGGCGATTCAGGCCTGAGATGCCCTAATTACGATACAGCAAGTTACACCGGCAATCCTGATCTAGGTTTCAGAGGTACAGCAGCTTGCAACAGATGCAAAGGAATGGAGACAGAATGCCAAAAGAAGCTTAACAGCAGAGACATGCTGTGAGATTTGTATTTGGATCTGGATCAAAACTTGCCCAATATCAATGGTGGATGAGACGCAAGTGTTTGGTTTGGCCTGTTACAGACACATTAATTGCAGAGATCCAAACTTGGCCAGAGTCCATGGCGTGTCCAGTTGAAGGTTTTGGTTCAGGGTTTGGCTACTGAAACATACCATGCAGCCCTTCAGAACCGTGGTTCCCAGCCGGGTTCTGGTCTGATGGTCCTGCTGAGTCTGTTGAATCAGCCTGAGATGTCCAGAGAAGACGAAATGAACTAAGTGCACTTTCCAGTGAAAATTACTCTGTTTCTCAAGCAGAAGTGGGGAAACACTTTCCTGGCTCTCCCTTACTTCCTGGCCGATGGTGGAAAGAAACAAGTTCTCATCACCTTAATTACAGGCAGTTTGCACCCTTCTCTGCTGCACGTCTCAACGGGAGTCTTCCTTCTAATCAGCTGAGTCATACCCCTGCCTACACAGGCCACAGTTGGGTCAATGTCTGCTGGTGTGACTGCCTCAGAAAAAGAGCCATCTCTTGGCTCATCATCGTGGCAATGTGTTTGCTGTGTCCCCTCCATGATCCACTCTCGGTACTACGTTTTGACATATTGCGTGCACACGTGGGTATGCATATCACAGCATGTACCGTGCCTGCTGCACTGGTGTCAAGGGGATGTTGGTAGTAATCCATGTGCAGTCTGTCTCTGCAGAAATGTGTCACTGCGTCCTATGTCAAATCTGGCAGACGCCACTAGGTTAAAAAGATTCATGCTAAGAACTCGTCCATTCTACAGCACAAAGGAATGTTTGCAGCGTTCCCAGGAGAAGTGGAATGAGAGTTGGTTTGTTTTTGAGTTAATTGGTTACTATATTTTATTTTATTGATATTCATGTTGTATGCAGAATCTGGTCATTGGGGTTTGGAAGAGATGCCAGTACGGTTAGAGCTGTTTGCCGCCACCCCTTCTTCCTATCAGGTTGGGAACAGGAGGTGTTTAGGAAGTTGCAAGTCTTTCAAAGGACACTTAATAGCACAAGTCTCTTCTGGCTTGTTGAGAGAAGAGCAAAGAGTCAAGCTCCTGCCAACAGCCTTCTCTCCGGCTCTGTGCTTTTGAGTAGTTAAAGAAATCACAGTCTCCAAACTGGTGCATAACTGTTTTGCATGTTTGTAATGTTAGCCTCCAGATGCATCTTGGGATGACCAAGAAGTCATTAGATCTATTCTATCCAGACAGTTTTAGCCTTTTTATTTTTTTCTTTTACTATAATAAAAAAGTAGACTTTTCCCATCTACACAACCTTAGGAGAAGCAGGCTCAGATCCATTTCTCTGCATGGAGCCTGTCCAGGGAATTCCTGCTTTACTTGCACGTGTGAACGTCATAGACTCGTATGCATTCCTGGCAGCTGACATAGCAGCACCAGTGGAAGATACAGTGGCACTTCTCTTTCCGTTTCTCAGTCCTTGTGTTGTGCCCGCGGCCACAGCACAGAAGGTCACATCCGTCTATCCCGTGGGAGGTGACGTTGCAGATCCGGTCACGGGTTCCGAAGGAGCCCGTCTCAGGGTTTGGCTCACAAAAATTTGGCGAGTTCTCATAGTAAACCAGGTCCCTCTCAGTTGGGGCCTTGAAGAAGTTGTACTTGGGCCTAAGCGTCTCAACCCAGCCACGTGACTCCCGGTGCTTCTCCACCACCATTTCAGAAGCACTGTCATACTTGTCCTTGAGATAGTCGCCGATGACCCTGAAGTCGGGCTGGGACCACCAGCATGTCTTCACCTCACAGCTACCCGACAGCCCATGGCATTTGCACTTCAAATGCATGTGATCAATAATGGACTAGAAGAGAGAGAAAAAAGGAAGAGGGAATCCATTAGCATACATCAGTAATGCATCCTGTTATTTACCTAGCACTTGTTTGTCTCAAAGAATCCCAGGCAGAGGTCTAAAGCTTCAGTTGGTGTAAACCAGGGGTGGCCAAACTTATGGAATAGAAGAGCTGCACTGAAGCATATAGCCATATACTTTTCCCTGCTAAATTGATTTGCTGATGTGCTTTTGCAAGCCACACTTTTTCATTCAAGAGCCACATGCAGCTCTCGAGCTGCAGTTTGGCCACACCTGGTACAAACCAATAAGGCTTCATTAACTACGCTGATACACACCCCACCATGGATTTGATTTGATCTTTGGGGGGGTAAAGTCACTCCAGTACGTTATGTACGTACATGTGTGTGAGTAACTATCTCTGTAGCTATAGTCTCATACAAGGACCAATTTGCTCAGGAGTGAAATTCAGCCAGTCTGACATGGAACACAGCAGCTTTTTAACAGTCCTCAGCCAAACCAAACAATTATTTAGGGCAGGGACTGACGGAGGATAAGTAAGCCAATTTAAACTGCAGGGAGAATTCACAGGCAGAAATGTATTGTGGTTATCCAAACTAGAATTTAGCTAGGGGATGAATGTTTCCTTTCCTCACAAAAGAGACCTGAATCAAGGAGGAAAGGGTCACCTACTGAATCATCAGTGCTACTTCTGGCCGCACCCTAAGATTTTCTTCACAGGCCTCTCAAGAGTGTATTGAGCAGGTCAAACCTTGTCAGCTGACAGCATTGCAGTGTTGTGAATTCTTGTAATTTTATTGTGAGTCTCATAATAATTGGTGTTTACCTTAAAGCCCCAGCTCCTGGAGGCATGTCAACAGGTGAGAATCTCAGCCTCAGAAACCAGCAGGTAAATAAAAAGAACTCAGAGGTATGATTATGGTATTAAGGTATGAATGGGTTACCTTGGGAGGTGTGGAATCTCCATCTTTGGAAACATTTAAGGCTTGGTTAGACAAAACCTTGGCCGAGATGATTTAGTGGGAGTGGTCCTGCTTTTAGCATGGGGTCAGACTAGATGACCTCATGAGTCCCTTCCAACCCTATGATTCTGTGGTTCGTTTTTAAAGCCAATCTCATGATTTGAGAGGCCTGAATCCTAAATTTTTTGAATTTTTGGTGTTGGCAATTCTGCCTCTGTGCCCGGTTACTGGAGAAAGTGGTGAAAATGAGACCATTAGCTTCAAAGAGCATTATGCTTGCCTTAACTGTGACTGAAAGCGATTAAAAGATTTCAGAGACACCACTCACCACCATTCTAAGGTGGAAGATGGCCTGATACAATTTACCCAATGAGCCACGTTATTTAAAGCTGATCAGCAAATTTCTGCATGCATGAACAGACTAGCAGCAGGCTAGATTCAAATGATTTGCCATGAATCAGCAACTACAATGTGCGATCAACGTTTTCCAGGTGGTTTTCCGTGCCAGTTAGGCAGCTTCACTCACTGCCAAGGAGACTGTAATTAGCAGTGCGAGAACCACAAAATGTTTGGTTTATATAATCAGCTGAATCGCAGTCAAAGCTTTTGGTTTCGAGATTGAATTTGAATTCTTACAGGAACTGGCTTGAGACTTCCCCTACGGCTCTCTTTTATAAGCTGGAAATACTTCAATCTGGTGAATTGGAAACAGTGCTCCTACTGAGAGTTTAGTGTAGGATGAAGGGAAAATGTATGCTGTTTCTGGAACAACAGGATTTCAGTTTTAATGTTGTGCCATTTTCTATCTAAGCTATGATATTTATAAGGTATCTAAAACCAGATCAGAGTCTTGAATATGGACTGAAGGGGAAGAGAGCCCCTACCAGAGTCTAAATTGTCGCTGTTGAGTTCACAGCTAACACAGTGTCTTGTCACTGGTTCTCATTATGAGATAAATCTCTCATTTCCATCCTATCCAAGCCTGCAGATCCACACATTATCTCCGTTTTTTGCTGCCATCAGAAATGCTGAGTAACTCATGGTACCAAGGACTCAACTTTATGTCAAATGATCACCGGCAACATGTCTCACTTTCCTCTTCTGCTCCTCAGTTGCTGCATCCCTGATTTTGTGGAGGGATTTCACCTTGAATTTTAGGGGTTTGTGCTTCACATCTAAGGCCAGATTCTCAGCTGGTGCGTAGCAGAATGAGTGGAGAAGTTAGCTCCAAGCCAAGGAAGTGCCAGGAAGTGGCTGTGCTGAATGGACAGGTGGAAGCCTTGTCCTGATATTGTACAGATGGCAGCAAGCCCTAAGACCAGCCACTAAGAGTAAATGTGGGGCTACTTTAGGCACCTAAAGGCACAGAAACCTGGCTGTGAGTACAGGGAGGTCAGTATGTGAGTACAGGGAAGTCAGCCCATCCCCTCGGTCCTCATTGAGTACTGAACCTAAGACCTTTAGAGATAAAGCATGTGAGCCTCTGAAGCTTGAACTTACAGACCAAGGCCTAGATCCTCAAAGACATTTAGATTGCAATAGAAGTTAGGCACCTAATTTGAGGAGTTGGGCCTCAGACCATAACTGATAGCTGTAGCAGACTCATCTCCTCTGTGGCTCAGGCACAGAGGAGAATCTTTAAGTCACATTGGGCAAAGGAAGGGTGACAGTGCTGAAGCCAGTTGTTCACCTGTGTTTCTTCCCCCCATTCACAAAGGTTTCAGGGCAGTTGGAAGGGAACGTATTTAGGGGCTTAATAAAAATGATACTGAATGGCCTTACAGTCCTCCCAGCTTCATTATTGTGCCTGTTCATGGCTGACCGAGCGTCTGGCCTGTTCTCCCGGGCGTCCGCAAATTCTCGAGACACCATTGTCCCAAACTCCACGTCCTCACTGCAGCCTCCCCATTTCCAGCCTTCCCCGGGGGGGCCCTTGTGGCGGGTATCGCAGCCACAGATGGTGGCCGAGCCCTCAGCGCAGGATCTGGTCACCGCGAAAGCAACGCCCGCAGAGGCGATGGCGTGGACGAAGGCCGATTCCCTTGTAGCTGTGGAAGAGGGAAGAAGGCAGGGATCTGTTACTGAGTGGGGAACATGAATGACCCTTCCCAAGAGAAAGGCATGGGCGCCTCCTCTGAAGAACACGGCAGCAGGCTAGGAAGCCCACCTCCTGGCTTAAGGATCCCATTTCCAGCCATAGAGAAGACCCAAGGGCTATGTCCACACTGAGGCAGTTAAATTGATTCAACATGTCCCCACTAGAAACTCAAATCAAACTAGCATGGTCATGGACAGGACTTGCTAGTTTGATTTAGGAGAGGGGCACCATGGGAGGTGTGGCAAGATAGCCCCCTAGAAGGGCCATGCCCCCACCCAATATATAGGAAAAGGACAGCACCTTAGGAAGGAGAAGGGCAAAAGTGTTAAATCGAAATAACAGTGAAATCGTAATAAAACATCGACACTGCGTTATTTTGAAATAACAGTTTTGATTTAACTGTCATTTTGATATAATACTAAGTTTTATTATATCAAAATGACTTTCTTTATTTCAAAATTAGGGAGCTCCTGATTTCAAAAATAAGGAAATGTAGTGTGGATGTGCAATCTTTTAAATTGAAATAATCAGCATTATTTCGATTTAAAGACTAAGTGTGGACATACCCACAGAGTCAGGCCTGGGCCTGATTCAACATCCACTGAAGTCTTTGGAAAGTCTCCATCCACTGGACTTTGGATCAGGGCCTGGCAAGCAAATGGCCGAATGGAGCTCTCTGAGTTACTGTTTCTGGCACTGATTCAACGACATATGGACAGGGCCCCAATCACCCCTGGTTGAAGGAGAGAGATGTTTCTGCTTCTAGGCTCCCCTGTCTGGCACTAGGATCGAGACCAGATAAACCACATGCTTTTCAGAGATACATATCACTAGCTCAAACTTTTCAGAGCCCTGCAAGTCATATGGCTGGGTTCACATCGTGTTGGGAATTGCTGGGGGTTGGCAGTTTTTAACTTTTCCTCATAGGTCAGGTTTTCGCAACCTTTGAGCATTTTTGTCATCTTCCTCTGGATCTCACCAATTTGTCCACATCTTTCTAAAAGTGCAGAGCCCAGAACTGGACACAGTACTCCAGTTGAGGCCTTATCAGATACCTCCTGTGTTTTACAGACACTACTCTTGTTGTTATGCCCCGAATGACATAAATTTGTTTTGCAACGGCATCGTGTTGTTTACTCTCATTCAGTCTGTGATCCACTATACCCCCCTGATCTTTTTCAGCAGTACACCCCCTAGCCAGTTATTTCTCATTTTGTAGTTGTGCATTTGACTTTTCCTTCCTAAGTAAAGCACTTTGTACTTGCCTTTACTGAATTTCATCTGTTGAATTCAGACAAATTCTCTGATATGTCAAGGTCATTTTGAATCCTATTTCTGTCCTCTATAGTGCTTGCAACCCCTACCTACCTTGTGCCATCTGCAAATTTTATAAGCTTACTCTCTGCTTCATTATGAAAGCCAGCAGTGAAAATATTGAATAGTACCAGACCCAGGACTGACTTCTGTGGGATGCCACTAGATGTGGTCTCCCAGTTTGACAGGCAACTTTTAGTAACTAGGCTTAGAGTACAGTCATTCAACCAGTTGAGCACCCAACTTATTGCAATTTCATTAAACTACATTTCCCTAGTTTCCTTCTGAGAATATCATGTAGGACTGACTGTGCCAAAAGCCTTATTAAAAGCAAGGTTTATCACATCTATAACTTTCCACCATTCACTAGGCTGATGACCTTGCAGAAGAAACGAATTAGGTTGGTTTGGCATGTTTTGTTCTTGACAAATCCATGCTGGCTGACACTTATCAACCTATTTTCCTCTAGGTGCTTACAAACTGATTGTTTAATAATTTGTTCCAGTGTCTTTCCAACTATTGAAATTAAGTGAACTGATCTTATTCTCTGGCTTCTCATTTTGTGTGTTAGCCTCTCTGATTTTGTCACTACATGGTTACCCCTTTCTTTAGTATTCATCCATAGCAATTTCTCCATGTTTCCACCCTTTGTAGGATTCCTTTTTGATTTTGAAGTCATTAAATAGCTCCTCAGGCAGCCATATTGGCCTCATTATTCCTCTGATCTGTCCATCGCATCAGAGTAGTTTATAGTTATGCCTTTAACATTGTCTCCTTGAGCAATTAACTTTCTTGAATCCCTTGTTCCCTTAGATTTTGTCCCCTTGAAACCTTACCTATCAGTTCTCTGCATCAGTCAGTCTGCTTTTTTAAAATCCATTGTCCTTTTTCTATCACTCTCACTCCCACCTTTCCTTAGAATGATGAAATCTATCATTTAATGTCACTATCACCCAAATCACCTTCAGATTTACTACCAGTTTCTCTCCATTGATCAGAGTCAAGTCTACAATGACATCCTCCTGTTACTTCTTTTTTGAAACAAAGGTTTGACCCTAAGACATTCTAAGAATGTACTGGAAATTTTGTCTTTCATTGTATTACTTTTCCAACAGGTGACTGGATAGCTAAAGTCATCCTTTACTAAAATTTACTACCAGGTCTTTTTTTGGGATATTTCTAGTACGGGTTCTAGAAATAGCTCACCTACCTCCTTTTCCTCATTAGTAGTCTAGAGTAGATCCCTACCATGATATTCCCCCTCTTTTTTATCCCATTTATCTTTGCCCAGAGAATTTCAACTGGTCTGCATCTCACCTCCTTCTGGCCCTCAGAACAAGTGTCCATATTCTTGATGTATAATGCAATACCTCCTCCCTTTTTATCTTGCCTGTCCTTTCTGATCAAGCTGTGCCCCCTCCGAACCAATATTCCAGTCATAACACTTGTGTTCCCCATGTTTCTGAGATGCTAGTTCAATCGTAATTTAGCATATATAATACTTCCAGTTCTTCCTGTTTATTCTCTTGTACCTGAAGGTTTATTTGTTTGCCCAGTTAGGTGTCAGATCCATAAGCCGTCTATGGCTAAGTCCACATGTAGATGCTTATTTCAAAATAAATTAATTTGAAATAAGTTAATTTGAAATAAAATTGTTATTTCTTATTAAATCGAAATAAGCAAAAACCTCAAATCAAAATAGCAAGTCTGGACACAGGACCTGCTGTTTTGAATCAGGAGAGGGGCAGTATGGGAGGTGTGGCAACATGGCCCCTTGGCAGGGCCATGTTGCCAGCCAATATATAGAAAAAGGAAGGCACCC
>ML681964.1:73863711-74006095 GCA_007922195.1 Podocnemis expansa
ATCTATCTATCTATCTATCTATCTATCTATCTATCTATCTATCTATCTATCTATCTATCTATCTATCTATCTATCTATCTGTGTGAAACACTTTTAATCTAACCCTCTTAAAAATCTCTGATTTGAATCTTGCTTACATCACCATGCACAATTTGCTTATCCTCAAACTCCTTCAATTATTTAACCCCTCGTTTACTCAATGGGTCAATGAACCTGGAAAGTTTTCGATAACGGGGCTTGTGTGTGTACATATCTGTGACCAGCAAAGACACACTATGCCCATTGTGACAAGACAAGAACCTTTAATTAAGGAGGGCTCAGGAGACGAGAAAGGACTGAAGGAGTCACTGGATGAAACCCTCTGGTTTGTGGGATACAGGAGGTCAGACTAGGATGGTAAAGGTCTCTTTGGCCCTTGAAAGCACTGTGAAAACCAGTTCTTCTGGTCAATGGGCTATGTGGGGGCAAAATTGTATTCTATGATCAGGAGCAACCTCCTGCAACAAAAGGGTCACCCTAGCCCACCTGAGAATGGAATGTGAGGCTCCGTCCAACTGGCCTGATCGCTTTTGACAGCCCCCCTCGACACTGCCTGGTTGGTATGGCAAACCGTCCTTATTACCTGCTGGGGCGAATGAATCCCCTTTTGTGCTGGCACTGTCACGCTGCATTAGACTTACAATGGCCCAAGATATTTTATATGAAATTCGCCCTCACTAGTGATTAGCTAGGACCAACTAAGTCATAGCAACCTACAACTATGCATTGGCCGGGCCTCGTTGTCGGCCGAAAGGGAAATCCCTATTCAAATGGTTTAATAAAACAATCTAAAGGGCGTGTGAATCGTGAAAAGCATTTTCACTTTTCTCTTTAGCTTAATCTCATGGTCGCTGGGATATTGTAGTCAGAGCAGACCCCAGCAGGGTGCGGGCTAAGGTCCCCCATCAACCCTTTTTACAGCCTCCTTTTTTGCGAGTTAATGATATACCGGTGTGATTGCCTCCCGCAGCAAGAAGCAACACGCATTTGATGAAAAGGAAGGCCCTCCTAACACATCCTAAATGGTAACAATTTCTCATCCAAAGGTCATGGGTCACAACCTGGATTTTGTGACACCGCCTGGCTCCGAGGCCTTTCTGCACACACACACAAAGTTAGCCAAGGACTCCCAGCTCCACTTGAAGCATAATTTTAAGGTTCAAAAGCAGTCTGATTGCTCAGACTTTGGACCCAAGCTGGAGTGTATGCCTTTTATTCTCCCCAGCTCAGACCCACCCAGGTTGCAAGGCAGAGAAAGGGGAAGAGACCTCTAGATGCTAGGAAGAAGATTCAAGGCTCTTCGCGTATTTAGAGGCTTACCAGCTCCAGCTGCAGCCCGTGCACCAAGGCCTGTGCTGTTCAGCGTGGCATGGTGTGAAAAGCAGACTTCGTTTCAAGCTCAAGACAGGCAACAGAGGTTACCCCTGCTGAGGGTTGCAGCACTCCTGCACCCCAATGTTGTAGAGCTGCTATTTCTAGGTTCGGTGCATCAAGCCAGGCCTGCCTCTCTTTTTCTCTGCTCCAGCTCCAAAACTCTGCTTCTCTGGGTGGGTAGACTGGTCTTTGCACCATGGAGATGATGGGGGCCTCTGACATAGGCTTCCTGGTGCTGACCCCCGTGCAGAGTGGAGCTGCTGATGGGATGCTCCCTGTGTGTATGTGGTTGCAATTCATTGAACTGGCTGCAGATTCCCACCCTCTCTCCTTTTGGTCCTTCGTGTCATTCCCTGGCCCCGGCCTGGAAGAAGGGAAATGCAGGTGCTGTGGTAGCATCAGAAGATTTAGAGCAGGGCCCAAAAGTTTGGGTGCCTGTCCCTATTTTTGCTAAGCAGTGGAGGATGCTTTTGTGTCTGTGAACGGAGGCTGGAAATCCCCAGAGAACAAGCTCTCTCATGAAATCCCCCTGCAGCCTGGCTCCCCCTCCTCCCCTGCCAGAGTGCAGTGGTGCAGGAAAATGAAACACAGGGGGGAGAAGAAATCCATGAACCTTTTATAATCACCAGAGAAGTTTGGGTAATGTGTCAAGGGAGGGGTTGGTAACACAATATTCTTATTGGCTGCTCTTCTGAACGAGGTACTGTAGCTCAATCAGAAGTTAGGAGAGATGCAGGAATTGCTGTGAGAAATCCCAGGACTTATATCATGCAGTCAGACCAGACGATTATAATGACCACTCTTCTTGACTTAAAAATCTATGAACCCGAGTTGTACAATCTGGTTCATGTCTCCTCGGGGACCCTTGAATAGAAGTTTCAATCGGTGTTTGATCTGGTCATGAGCCGTGTCCTTCTACTAGTACTCCAAAAGGAATCATCAGTGATATAGGGCCAAAATCATTTATTTTACAGAACCTAGCATAGGAGGGCCCTGATCTGTGACTGGGGTCTCTAGTTCTACTGTGGCACAAACAAAATAACCAAGATAGAGCTGTTCAAATATTGAAAAGAAAGGTTGCATGATTATTCTTTCAAACAAAACAGAAAAATTACTTTTATGGTATTCATGGCGTGTTTTACTCTTTGCAGAATTAATGCTTGCAAAACTATTCTTGGGACATGTCAAAAAAGATTGTATAAATAGGCCCTTGCATGAAGTGTCCTGCTGGAACTGTTCCCAATCTCTGAAAAATCTCTAGCATTCCTGAGTGCACTTTTTTGGGCTTCCGAGTCATCCAGTCAGGGAGGGGAAAAGCTATCGTGTCTCAGATGACAAACCACAGAGCATGCCTAGCCGACACAACGAAGGGACATTTTGTGGTTTAGGCACTGGAGAGGAACTGGAGAGTTCTGGGTTTGGTTCTAGGCATGAAGACGGACTCCCAGCGTGACTTTGTGCCAGCCACTTAATCTGTCTGGGCTTCAGTTTCCCATCTGTGAAATGGAGAATGACGCTATTTCTTTACCTCCTGACCATGGGGTGAGGGCAAGTTCCTTGTGAGGGGGGTACTCTACAACAAAGATGGAAGACACAGACATACCTAGACAGATAGATAGGGTAAACACTCAAAACACTAGCCGTGGTGTACTGTAGATAGTTGACAAGCAACATATAATAGTTTGAATATGTTCTTTGCATGATGAATATGTTACTAACACTCAAGGCATGTGGATAACATGCAAATCAGAAGAGAGGGCTAAATTAACTGAATAAATAGCCAACTCTTTGCTCAGCTATCTTCTTCACCCCCAAGGGGCGAGTGCCAATGGGTAAAGAAAACGAAGAACTACAGCTTCTGAACACATCTGAGTCATCAAACCAATCATCTTGACCAACTGGTCTGAACCCAGCCAAGTCACTGATGGAAAGATGTTAGTTGGCGCCATCCTCTGCAGGAGAAGGTGGCAGGTCACCACTATGCATAAGTCTGCTCATGCTGTTTACAGATACAAAGCTTGGGCACTCAGCACGGTTCCCTCTAAGCTGCACGTGTGCACGTGCACACAGGTCGTGAAACCCATACACACAACAAAATAAAGTGCACACAGAAAAATTCAACACTGCTAATATTAGCACACATGAAGAAATTTTTTGCACATGCAAAGAAATTTTTTGTGCACACAGCCTGCAAAAAATTAGAGGGAACATTGGCACCCAGGCCCAGAATCCAATGGGATTAGGCAACTAATACCTTTGAGGATTTGTGATACAAATACTAGCGTTCCAGAAAACCTTGTGACCAAACCCGTCCCCTCTGACAGAAACTCCAGCCTATGATGTCATGAGAGACAGTCCCCTGAATCTACCAAGCCTAGGGAGACATTTGATCAGAAAGTTAACAGCAGAAGCAGGGAAATCCAAAGCCTACAAGTAGAAACCCCACATTTACAATGTGGCTAAGCCAAATGGATGGAATACAAGATCTGGAACAGGTCATAGCTTGGAGTTAGATGGCTGCATAGAAAGAATGAGGAGAACTGGGCACCGGCTGTCGAGAGAGGTGTAATGCCTCTGAAAAAGCATCATACAATGATGCCATTAAACTAGAATGACCCTGCATTGTGCCAACACCTGTGTGACCAAGTGCAATGATTCACGCTAACACCCCTTGGGCCTACTTGTGTTTAAAAGCTCTAAGCCATCTTCTTGTGGATCCCAATGACACAAAATCTTTAGGCCTATATTTGTATAAGACAATAGAGTACCAATCACCTATTTCCCTCTAAGCTATATACAATCACTACATAGCACGCAGAAAGCTTGAATATTCACCTGCAATCATTCTTACGAATAGCCTCTATTGAATCACAGATCAAATACTGAGGAGATAAAGGTATGTTTTCCTTCGGATGCTGCCTTGCTCCTTGGTTTCCTCTCAGCTCTGCTGTCAAAAGGCCTTCTCTGTTTGGTGGGATGGTAGTGCAATCTACATGCCAAACCAATCCTTGTCTTTTTTCCAAGACTGCTCACACGGGGGCTCTTTAGTGTTGGTTCTGAATGTATGCATGTCCATCAGTGCTTGCTTGCACTGGGCCTGCCACCTGGACTGAAGCACTGTTTTGTGTTTGTTTAGGCCACCACGGAGCTGTCAGAGGTAACAACTTCTGATCATTATTGAGCAAGGCAGGATTTGAGCCAGTCATCTAGACCAGGAGTGGCCAAACTTATGGAACGCACGAGCCGAGCCACACAAGTTGACCATTAAACCTTTGAGAGCCACACTGAGGCATATAGCCATATTCTTTTACCTACTCCAGAATTACTAAGTTTAAAATTCATTGCACACTTTAATTTCAATGTAAAAAGAGGACAAATATTGATCCTGCTAATGTCAGATTCTAATAATGACTTAAGGTTACCATGAAAACTAGGCCTATACAGTAAAAACTTAGCTGCTGCTTGATGTAGAAGACTGCAGGCTAGTGGAGAGTTTTTTAAAATCCCGACCATGCTGCACTTCTCTCCACCATCCCGATCCCCTCCTGAACTCCTAGGCTGGCGCTGCTTTCCTAAACTGATTTGCTGATATTCTTCCGGGAGCCACAATTTTTCATTCAAGAGCCACATATGGCTCCCAAGCCACAGTTTGGCCACGCCTGATCTAGAAGCAAAACCTTCAACAGGCGATGATGGTCTGAACCATCTACTGATCCTTAGAAGGAAATTGCTGTACAAGCGAAGGGTACCAAAAATAAAAGTATAAGATCTCTGGACAATCCTTTCATCATCCTTCATCACTTTTCATCATAATGAGCTGATCTTACCAACGTTGGCCTTTAGTGTTCAATACCCTCAATCTGCCCTTATCTGAACACTTAAGTGGAAGCAATGCCCACCCACAGAACTACAGGTTCAGAAGTGTCTTCCCATGTCCCACAATGAATTTGGCATCTCCCAACCCTAATGATGGCCCATATATGTGGATGAAACTATGCTGGAAATGCTGAACAACTAATATGGAGAACACACAGCCTCAGTTCCCACCTCTAGGCCCAACTGAGGCCAGGTTTGTTGTTCAATGGAAGAACAAAGCCATGCAGCCAAAACAATTGCATCAGACAGCTGGTGATTAAAGACTTTCTGAAGCTGCTGCTCAGTGCAGGCCTTTTCCTAGGCAGGGGACACTTGACACAAAGGTGTTGGTGGGACAGAAAACAGGAGGGTGTAGGTTATTTTGAAGAGGACATTTAGGGTCTGCAGATGTTCTGATTTTCACCTCTCTTTTGTGTCCTGCCAGATTAACACAAGGATGCCAAATAATAAAAAATGCCTTTGCCTTTATGAAGCACCCACGCATCTATAGATCTCAGTGACATTCATTATTTAGCCTTGCCATATCCCTCAGAGGAAGGTACTACCATGCTGCTGGGTAAATCGAGAAACAGAAGACTTGCCTTAACTCACACAGTTGGTCAGCAGAAATAAGACAGCAGATTCCTGACTGCCAGTCAGCTTGTTCTTGGTGTTAGTTTTTGATCCCATAGGACAAAATAAGAAAGCTTGTCATTCATACTTCTTCTATGGTACTTTTCACCAGTAGATCTCAAAGCACTTTGCAAAGGAGGCTAGTAGCATTTGCCTCCAATGTGAAGATGGTGAAACAGACATAGAGAAATGAAGTGACTTTACCAAGGGCATTTAGGAGGCCAGAAACCAAGCCAAGAACAGACCCTGTGTTGCCTCAGGACTAGTCCAGTGCTTTCTCCACTAGTCCACACTACGCCCTTGGCTTTCACATGGAGAGCAGCTGTCCCACCTACCACCTTTAAGGACCCAAACCCATGTCTCCCATACTTCCTTGTCAGGTCTTATGCCAAACAGTGGCTAGGTGGGGTTAGAGGTTGTAGCAACGGAGTGGTGGTTGTGTGTGATAAATACCAGAAGACTGACAGTTTCACTATCATCACCAGTAAGGCCGCCCAATTTTTTTAATGCATTGCCTTCACTCTTGAATATTCCTCTGGGAGCAAAGTGGTTTACCATGTATGTGGACGGCTCTAAGACTCTTTTTAAATACTCAGGCAGTCATTCACTGCTTCAGTCTATCCTATAAATCCAAGAGTCCCCTTTTGGGCAGGGGCAGATTACCACACGAGTCTATGGGGCCCATTCCCAGGGCCCTCCACCCTGCCAGCACTGGGCATGGCATGGCTGCCTTGGGTCAGAGATGGGGCTCCGCACTCCTGCCCTGTCTCTGGGCCAGCTGGTCTGTCCCTGGGGGTGAGGTGGGCCGGCACGTGGTCACGCTGCTCTGGGGGCGGGCTAGTCGGCATGCTTTATGGCCTCCAGTGCAGTCTCAGCCATCCCTGGAAGCCGCACCATGCACCAATTGGCCTTGCCGCCCCCCAGGGGCTGACTGGTAGTCTTGGGGTGGGGGACACTGGTGGGGAGCCAGAGCCCCCGGCAGAAAGGGCACTGGTGTCCCAAGGCCCCTTAATCCATCCTGCATTTAGGGACTGATCCAATGCCTACTGAAACCGATAAAAAGACTGTCACTAATTGCAGTGGGAGTCGGAGCACACCCTTCGTTCTCCAACACTGTCACTAGACAAGGCGCTGTTCTTCACTGCCTGTCCTGTTTGTTTAGTGTTGTAGCGGGCTGTTAACAGCTGGCACAACACACTACCAGAGGTGGTGGCACTTTCGTGGTTAATATGCAACTCGCACAAGCGTGTGATTTAGCCAGAGCCAGATCACGCAGGGTGCATAATTTTTTCTGACTGCAGGGAGAGGTGAAGACATTGACCATCCTACAGGAATCACTAGCAAAGCCATCTTATACGTAAGGAACCTTGTTGGTGATGATGCTGTGATGTGTCAAATAATGAGCAGCACTACAATATGGACAATTACAAAAATGGGGAAATTTCTTTGAAAATTTGTTACTTAGCAAATCCAGGAAGGCTATGCCTATATTAGGAAAAGTTAGTCTGAATTTGTTAGTTTGAACTAATAAGTTCAAGGTTAGTTTTAACCTTGAACTTATTAGTTCAAATTAACAATGTGGACTAGTTTGAACTAATATTAATTCGAACTAACTGCCCTTAGTTTGAACTTAAGTTTGAACTAAGGGTTCGTCCTGGTCTACATCATTCTTAGTTTGAACTAACGATTGAACTAAGCGGCAGGTTTTACAAGTTCGAACTAAGCATTCATTAGTTTGAACTAAGGAATTCTGTAGTTTGAACTAATGAAAGCCTAGTGTACACAGGTAATAAGCTAGATCAAATTAAGCCTTCTTAATTCAAACTAACTTGCCAGTGAACTGAAAAAAAAATGCCGGCTTAGTTTATCATTATGGACATATCACACCATAGCTGTATTTTCTACTAACATTTTTATTTATTATAAGCATTATTATTGTTTTGGCTGACCTGCCCCCCCAGCCCCCTGAGAACCGGCCCAGTTGTGCTAGGTGCTGTACAGACACATAGTGAGCAACAATCCCTGCCCTGAAGTGCAGACAATCTAAACACACCAGAGGTTAGAGGAGAAACTAGACAGAGCAAAGAGTCACACAGCAGCTCAGTGGCAGGTCTGGGGCTAGAATCCAACCCTAATGACTTGCAGCTTGCTACAATATCCACTGCGGGGAAAGCTCATTTCGGTAAACCACTTCACAGTCTCTTCTATCATGGTGGCTTTTCCTTCTCTTTTCATGCTCCCGCCTTTCATTTGTTTCCATCTCTCATGTTAATTCCCTTAGCCCTTCAAGCATCCCACATGTGTCTTCGGATGGAAAGGGTGTTGTAACATATGCATGCATAGCTCGGTTTCTTTGCTTGACTGTTTAACACTTGTGCAACTTGTCTAAACTACTTCTAATGCTGAATATTTCATAAAAAAATTTAAATCAAGTGTTATTCATTAAAGAACTTCTGGGTCAAGTTTTTAAATACCCAAAGGAAAAAGCCCAGTTAGTGGCTAAGTGCTAGAGAACTGTGTTGGAAATCAATGTAGCCAGTTTCAAAATTATAAAGAAGGAGGGAAAGCCACCAAAAGCACAGTAATATCCAAGTATTTTCTTTGCAGGTACAGAGGCCAGTCCAGCAGGGTCCTGAGCACCCTGAGCTCTAATTGATGTCAATAGGGAGATGTAGGTGCTCTGTACCTTCCTCAGCATCACCTGGTGCCTGTTTGTAGAGCCAGGTCCTTGCTAAATGTTTATTGGCATAGCACAATTAAGTTTAGTGGAGCTATGTCGGTTCACACCAGCGGAGGAGTTGGACACAGTGACTTCTGTGGAACTGTACTGATTTACAGCATCCAAGGATCTGGACCCACTGACTTCAATGGCCTTGCACCAGTTTGTGCCAGCAGAGCATGTGACCCTTCCTTACGCACACAGCTCAGACTCACACAATCAGTGTCCTGCTTTTGAGAGTG
Organism: Podocnemis expansa; assembly: GCA_007922195.1. Lineage (NCBI taxonomy): Eukaryota > Metazoa > Chordata > Testudines > Podocnemididae > Podocnemis > Podocnemis expansa. The sequence continues at coordinate 73,872,574 of ML681964.1, forward strand.
AAGAAGTGCAGGCTTGAGGCTGGCATCTGAGAGGGAGAGAAATAGGGATTTGGAATTGTGAAGGGAGAGCCGCTAAAGGTTTTGGATGTGGTTTGGAAAAGCACCCCCCCAGTTGGGATGCTTATCCAAGATTTAGCCAAACGATTCAAAGTTCTTGGGCCTGCGAGTCTTAGATGACCAGCTCTCTTGTCAGATGTCTTACTGTTGCCTTCTTCCATCTGACTGGGAAGTATGGCAGAAATAACTTTTCTCAGGGCCTTTCTGCAGTTTGGGCTAAGGCTGGAACAAAGAAGGGCAGTGGCCAGTGAAGAACTGAACGATAACAGCGGAGAGCTGGCTGGGCATTGTTTTAATTTTGGAAAGCCTTCCACCGTGGCTTGGTTTGAGACTTGGGAAAAGACTGAGATCAGTTCACAGGCTCTCCAGTTGCAAGTGGAGTGTGGATTCAGAGATAGCAGCTTTTCTGGCTGCTGTAGCAAGTCCAGGCCGGAGAAGGAAGGAAGGTCTTGTGGTTAAACTGGGTGACCAGAGAACTGGGGGAGCTGAGCTTGTCCACAAATGTCTTTGTGTTCAGCACTTTATCCCTCTTATCCATAAACTAGGGATGATCACATTTCCCTGCCTCGAAGAGAAGCTAAATCCTTCACGGGGAGTAAGGGGTTGAGGTAGTGGGCAGATGGGGGGGCACATAAACAACTGGAGAGATGTTGGCCTCACTCTTTAGTAGATACCAAGGGTTCACATTTTCCCCCTTTGATGTGTGTTCACATGGGCTGGACTGGATATTCTCCTTTTAGGATTAGTCTAAACCTGGAATAATGATGGGGCTATCCAGTCATGACTCTGAGCACCACAGTCACTCACAATACATGGAAGACTTACCAAGGGCTGTAAAACAGGAAAGAGTTGGGTAGCTCAAGGACAATCTTATAGGCCTGAAGATTTCACAAGTGGTCCAGACTACCTTGATATTAGAATAATCCTATTTCCATGTCTAGGGAGATCTCATTATTTTATTGCACGTTCCAGAGTGTTCCCAGAGCCTTGTTCAACTCATGTCTTCCGTGAAAGATACTCATCTGTGTAGCAACAGCACAGCACTTAACACCTGGGGGCTGTTAGATATGCTAACACCGGTATGTTTCCAAGGGAGGGGGGTTGAGCAGATCAGCCATCATTTGCTTTTTAAATGAGAGCAATATAGATAAAGAACCTTTGCTCCTTTAGGGAGGCTGAAGGATTGTTTTGCCAAGTGTCTGGGACAGTGCAGCATTTCTGGGGGAGATGTTATTTATGACACTTGGTGGGATGGGTGAAGCTACTGACAATGGAGCAGGAAGCCTTTCTTCTTTAGTCTACTGGTCCCTGTTGGGTGTAGGATAGCAACAAGGGAAAGTTGCTCCCATGGGCTGAAAATTTGTAGCCTGTGGGTCCAGCTCCCACCTAGCAAACATAACTATCACATGTCCCACTAATTGTCGACCGTGATAGAAGCCACAGCAGAGAAGTCAAGTGTTGAGTGGAGCGTAAGACTGGACTCTGAACTTCCCTTTCACCCTGAGAGATGTTTCCTTCAGGGCAGGGCTGAGGAATGTTCCTAGCAAGGTATACGGGAACCTTGAACTGCCAGGGCCTGCGTTTCCCTGTTCGGACGATAAACAGAGGACTCCAGGCTCTGAGGCGCCGTGCGCCAGCACTCAATACACTTGACGGCAGAAAAACAACATACCAGTTGACTGTCGATTCTTAAAGTCAAAGTTGTGGGGGGGGGTGCGTGGGGATCAGGCAAGTAGGTTAGGCTTTCCTGACCCAGCAATCCTAACTCAAAAAGTTTCATAAATCAATAGGCCCAACCCTAATGTGAGAAGCCAAATATATTTACAGCCATTGATTAAAACGAGTTATTGGTCAACCTCATAAAAGGAGAATAATGCTCATTTAACAGCTCTGGAGTGCCTGACGCCGTGACCTCATGGAGTTGAAACCTCCTTTTAGAGACCTGTAATGCTGATGATTTCAGTGGGATTTTTTTTATTGTATCCTTCCTCCTTTTTAATAATTTTAATAAGACCCACGCTTATTAAAATTTATACTGTTCCACAGCAACAAGCCAGCAGTTTATGCCAATGTGACTGTGGTATGTGGAGTTGTTACAGTAGAGTATCAATGTCTTTCTTTAACAATTCAGTTTGAAGCTGGAGAATTATATGGACTCTGGTTTTAAAATGTATTTTCCACCACTACAGCTCTGGGTGGCTAATGGCCCTGCTGCCAAGCAGATCTGAAGATTTCAGGGGAGTCACAGCAGCATAAAACTGGATTAATATGATGCTGAATTGAGCCCAGTAATGACTGATGGGAAAGTAATTTTCTGCCAGTTAATGACAGGCTTGGTTTGAAGGCCTGAGGCCTTGACTCTTTCTGTTGGCCCATCCCACACGCTGGTCCTTATTATCTTTGGATACACCAAGCTGAAAGGCGAGATGGCGCCAAGATGCGGTTGTCTGGCACAGAGATGGTGTCCAGCAATCTCAAGAGAACTGGACTCCATTCAGTCTCCCTCTTGATTTAAGAGGCAAATTATGGTCAGATAATGTGATGAAACAGTTATCCCGCACCAACTCTCACCAATGCAAAGTAATCCCTGCTGTAATTCTGCTGAGGCCAATGATGTTGTATCAGAAGAGGATTTGGCCCAGGATCATTAATAGAGCACTGTAAATGTATGCAATTCTTTGCAACCCCATTAGGTACCAGCACCAGATTGGCAAGAGCTAATCCAGACAGCTGTGTGACACCATAGGTCCACTTCAGACACATAAGGATGCGCTCTGTCTTTTCTGCTAGAGAAGATATAGGACTTGGGTGTACTAAACCCAGATGGGATTCTACATTTGGGATGCTGCATTCAAACAGACTCTTTGCTGTTAATTGTTACAGTTGCTCCTAAACAACAATGCCCCTTTGTGCTAGGCAATGACCCAAACCTACAATGAAGAGGTAATCCAAGTCCCAAAGAGCTTAGAGTCTAAATAACTCTCTAGTTCAGGGGTCTCAAACTCGCAGCCCGTGGCCCTCATGCAGCCCCTAAAGTTATTTCCCGTGGCCTGTAACAACACTATCATTACCAACATTTGCAATATCGTTGTATGAAAAGGTTTCAGGGGTGTGGCCCTTGGGCTAATGTACTAATCCTCCTGCAGCCCTCTTGGTGATTTGAGTCATATTAGTCCTCGTGGCCCTTGTGGTGATTTGAGTTTGAGACTCCTGCTCTAGTTCATCAACTATGTTCTCATATTAATACTAGGTACTAGGAGATGCTATACATGAAGATGTTGCTAGTAGAGATGCCATACATGAACATGTAGGCAGTAGAGTTGGTTGGGAAAATCTATAACCTGTCCACAAAATATCTGAAAGTACTGTAAAAAATTTTCTTGTTGTTTGAAACTTTTCATGGAATTTTTTGTTTTTATAATGAAACATAAAGCAAAACAAGACAAGACATGTTGGTCTTTCAAAATTGAAAAAATGTGTGGAGGGGTGGCTGTTTTTTGTTGGTTTTGTTTCTCTCCATTTCCCTCTCTGAAATCCTTAATCATTCAGCTGCCAGTACTAGGGAGATGCTCTCACAGGCTAACCCAATCTTCAGGGATTAATGCAATGCACTGATGTGCATTTATTCATGCTTTCTGTCATATCCTTTAGTGTCCCCTGCTATCAACATGTATCTGTTGCTTCACTCACTAGGTCCATGAAACATTTCTTAAGATATGCTGTTGTCATTGACTCTGGATTTGGCCAACTTGTCTCTGTGATTAGAACAAGGCGTTTGTTTTGGGAGCAGGCTCTACCTCATGTCTATGACAGCAGCTCAGAAAATGGAACTTTCGAGTTGATGGTTTGGAAAAAAAAATCATTCTGAATTGGAATGAAAAAACTGAAATTTTGAAACTTCACGTGGAGCAAAAAATTTAGCTGCAGGGATAGTGAAACATTTTGTTTTGAAAATATTGACATATTTCACTTTGATAAGGTAAAAATGTTTCATTTTGATCAGTTCAGAATATCATATAATGTAAAATGTGAAATATAATATATATTATTTAAATATATAATGTTATAATTATTATTGCACACAATGTTGTTATATCTGTGCTGGTCCCAGGATATTAGACACAAGGCGAGTGAGATACTATCATAAATTGGAGCAATTTCTGTTGGTGAAAGTGGCAAGCGTTTTGCGCTTACACAGAGCTCTTCTTTTTAAGAAGAGCTCTGTATAAACTCAAAATGCTTGACACTCTCACCAACAGAAATTGGTCCAGTAAGAGATACTACTACCTCACCCACTTTGTCTCTCTAAAGTTAATTTTTGCAATATACAAGTCAAAATGAAATGACTCAAATTGATAAAGTCAAAATGAAACTTTTTTTATCAATCTGAAACGTGACATTAACGAAAACTGAAAAAATTCACTTAAAATTGAAGCAATTAATTTAGCCTTCTTTTCTGTTCAACATGTTGATAAAATTGATACATTCTCCCAAAACATTTTGATTTAGATGAAACTGCATGTTTTGATGGAAAATGGCTCAGTCAGGAATGTTTCAACGAGCTCTCCTGTCTACTGAATGGCTCATCATGTGTTGTAGATTAGCGTGCTCACATTTCATCATAGCTCCCTTTTAACAGATACCTCACCTCATGGGACACCTCTCCCGTTCACAATCATACAACATCCTCGTGGCAACTACAGCAATGATTTTCATCGAAAAGTCATATTATTTGGCTTTTTCACTGTATTTAATGTGATTTAGTAATTGGAATCAAGGAAGAGATCTTGTGCTAGGTGCCCAGCCAGCAACCTATGATTTATCAGCCAATATTTCATGAACTACTGGTGGTACATAGACTACAGTTTGAGAAAAAAGCTATACCAGAAAACTGCTTAATGAATTTATCGCTGCTGCAGGACTCAAAACTCGTACCCTACTCTGTTACCACTGCCCCTAAGCACCCCAAATCTGTGAATTATGTGAGTTCTACTGGATTTGCACTAGGAAGGTTTCTTTTTTGTGAAGGACCACATTTACTTTTGACTAGACCAAGCTGAACATTTTCAGTGCAATGTTTAGTCAAAGCTGCAACATTTCGCAAAGACATATTGAGTTTGAAAACGTTTTCAAAGTGAAGACTTCTGAGATCCCAGAGTGGTCAGGTGAATTGAAAACCCAACCTTTCTGGTCTGAAAATCTGTGCTATTTCAAAACCATTCCAGTTAGAGAGTATCTCCTAACATACCCTCCTCCCCTCAATGTGGAATGGAAGCACATTTAGAAGCTCAAAAGCTGTTGTGAAACAGAATTGTCCTCTGGCCATCTCTTCGTCTGACGCTATGCAATAAATGTGTGACACACAAGAATGCCGGGAAGAGACTGCGCGTCCTTCCCTGGCCCCTGTCACATGAATTGGATTAGGGTTCAAAATGTGACTAGCTCTGGGGCATGGGAGTGATCAGGAACCACTAATCCTAGTGGATGCTGATCTAGAGATGACTAGTGGGCTGTTGGGGAAGGAAAAAAAACCCTGAAGAATAGCAGGGGAGATAAATGAAGGCGAGTTGGAGGGCGGGAGAAGAGGACGTATCCCTCAACATCATGTGCTACCTTGCCTACTACCCTGCCACCCTCTCCACTGCCATATGACTTGCAACCAAGCTGCTCCTCCATTGAAGCGTGCACAACTTTCACCCCCAGCCAGCGACATGCTTTCTGGAATCAACACATCCCCCGGATGGTGTGAGCCCCAAATTAGCCTTCCCGTGTCCCCACCAGGTGCCTTCACTTTCTTGTGTTTTCTCCCCTTATGCCTGTCCCTGGAGGATCTGCCCACCTGAGACTTGTTCCTTCCCAGTCCTTCTCCAGTGGCAATCTTAGGAAACCTGGCTTTGGTCTGAAAACTTCAGGTTGCCAGGACTCGAACTACAGCTCGGCTAGTGTAGTAACCTGGGCAGCCACCTTTTAAAGCTCTGAGTGACCTTTCAGTAGACTTCAGACCAGTGAAGCTGGCTGCACTCTGCCAAGTGTCCTTTGGTGCGTGAGGGGCGGTAGATGGATTAGCCACTTAACTGCGGGTTTTTCAAAGATCCAGATATGCCTACATCCCACTGCATTAGGTTGTTTTCTAGGGCTCTTTTTTTTTTGGGCACACAATGCCATTTAAGGGATGGGAACAACATGAGATTTGGTCTTCTCCCAGAATTTCCATCATAGTAATCACACTTGTAGACTTCAAAGCATGTGGCCAACGTTACAACCCAAATTCTGTTCTCCTGTGGACCACCGGTTGAGTCAATGGCACCATGCCATTGTAATTCTCAGTGAAATTTGCCCTTCCCTACCATGCATCCTCCAAGGATGGAAATCCCATTCAAAGACTAAGTGCTGAGTCCTTTCGGTTTACTAAACGGCTCAGAAATCCTGGGACAAACATCCACTAAAGCCAAGATTTTGTAATTGATGTGATGTGCCCTCCTTGCTCTTATCTGAAGTCTTTCCAGAACCTCAGTCCTCTCATGGCCCACAGAGAAAGAATAATAAAATGTAGGGGATATGAATCCAGCCAGCAGAAGCAAAACCAAAGTACATCTCAGTTCCTTCAGATGGCTGAGTGAGGAAGGACCAACCTGGCAGCATTACTGACTTCAGGGTAACCAGGGGCAGCAAAACCTCTCTAGAATAGGCCCAGGGCTGCAGGGAAGGACAATGACATTGAAGGCACGTTGACACGCCACCCTCATTGTCAAGTTGGGGTTGGTCCTGCTTTGAGCAGGGGCTAGGACTACCTGACCTCCTCAGGTCCCTTCCAGCCCTCATCTTCTACGATTCTCTATGAAGCAAAATAAGAAAAAGAAAACCATGGCAGTGAGTCTGAGAGCACGACACTACTGGCTTGGCTTGCGAGACTCACATTGCAGGGCTAAAAGTCCCACGGTAGCTGTTTGGGCCCAAGCAGTGAGACACTCTGTCTTTACGAGCCCAAACCTGAACGTCCCCACTGCTTGTGAGTCCATCGACCCAGGCTCTTCGTTTCACTGCTGCCTTGTTTTTTTTTTATTTTTTTCTTTGCTGCTCCCTTCCAAGGAGAGGCATGAATAAAATAAGCCCCGATTCATCTTCCCTGGTTAAGCTTCATGCTGTCCCACGAACTTCTGCTCTGCTGGTATGACTTGCCCTGGCTGAGTCAACGTCTATCGTTCAGTCACCTCTGTGGCTCCTTCCATGCGCATCCCAGACATGGCTGGATCTGTCTGAAATTATCTTTGCCTTCTCTTGAAAAACCCCTTCCTACTGCACTGCTCACAGTGAAGTGGGTTTATTTGTGACCTTGGAAAGTCATGGCCACTCTGAGCCTCTGCCTGCCCCCAGGCCATCTTCTCTGTTTACACTGGAAGGTCCTTGGGGCAGGGACCATACACGTACAGCTAAGCTGCACACAGGGAAAATTGCTGAGCAGAGATCTTGGAAAGCCATGTCTCCCCTAAGCCCTTGCTTCCCCACCTGCCCTGGTCTGTCATCTCTCTGTAGACTGTACAGTCCTCAGGGCAGATGCTGTGTTTGTACAGCACCTAGCACAACAGGGCCTCAATCTCCTTGTGGGGGTTGCCTAGACACTACCACAGTACAAATAAATAACAATAGTCTCTTGTCATTCCCCGTCCTCTGTCCACCTCTCATCTGTCTGTCTGTCTGTCCTTGGGACCAGAATGTGCAATTCCAGGAGCTAGGGGAGGAGAGTTTTCAATACTCTGGTTTTCCATGCTCAGTCCCCAGCCTCCACTCTACAGGACTCCCTTGCTGGCACAGTCTAGCCTAGGATATACAGGAACTCAGACAAGATGATCTAATGGGTCCTTCTGTCTGAATCTATTCATAACCACCAGCGAGCAGCGCCTCACGCAGGGGAAGCCGAGCCACATTCATGCATTTATCTCTGCTGGGCACCTTTGTCAAGGAGTCTGTCTTCAGTTTTTGTTTGGTATCTTTTTCAGAGATAGGGCAGCTCCTCAGCTGGGGTAAATCAGTCTTGCTCCTATTACAGACATTGGGCCAATTTCCACCAGCTGAGCATCTAACCCAGGGTGTTTGGGGTAGGGGTGGTGCCTAGCAGCATCCTCGCTAGCCCCTTGGTTGCCGCTACAGATAAACACGGCCGGAGAGTGCTGAGCTCTGAGATTCCTGGCCCCCCTTTTCTCTCTGGCTCCTTTCTGTTTGTGCGTGTCTGTTATGTTTAGGGCGCCCATTCATAACCGTGATTCCCACAGGACAAAGGGATGCTAATTAGCTCCCCCTACTGTTCCCTTTTGTTTAGGACTAGCTCCCACGCCAGTCCTTGGCATTCCTGTATGCGGCAGAGGGAGCTCCTTGTTGCAGCCAGCCTTAGCCCAGTGGGGGGAAATGTAACGTGTCCAGCAGAAAGAGAGAGAGAAAAAAAAAGAGAAATGGTAAGGCAGTTCTCTGCCAGCCCCCAGATCTTGCTGATGCACTGTGGCCAGCAGATCTTTCCAAAGCTTCTCCTACCAGGAGAGACACTACTCATTTTCCAGCCACCTCCATCCCACGCCCATCTGTTTTGATCACTGAAAAATGTGGGTGTCAGCAACGTCAACTCAGGAAATCAGGGTTGCAAGAGAGGCGCCTGTGTGAGACGTGGAGAAGAAATGGATTCTGCAGCCACATCCTTTTCTGTCTTTTTGTGTCCATTCATTTGGGTCGTTCCTCCCATCTCTAGGTTTCGGCAAGCTCAAGTCTATTTGTGTAGGGTGCCTCATCCTCTGAAGTACTGCTGATGCGTGAGGTCATATTTACCCCTAGCATCACTCCACTGGAGTCACAAGAGAACTTATTGTGTGTTGAAAACAAGTAGGCGTAGGGTGTTAGGAATGTAGGATTTGCCATATCAGGTGATTTGTCTTGCCAAATCTGGCCTCTGGCACATAAGTGCAGTCCCTGGAAAGAGGAAGATTGTTTGATCACAGATTTACATTGTCTTACTGTCTCCTCATTGTGTAGTTTCAGCAAATTTCCACTCCTGCACAGCCCTTTTCCCTTGCTACAGGGCTCCACAAATGGCACAATGGAAGGTGCTAACAGCAGAGGGGGTAAGCTACATGGCCCACTAATCTTGGTCTCTGAGGCAGGTTTGTCCTGCTTCTGTTCACATATCGGCAGGCTAATTTGGGTGATCAAGCGCTCAAGACCTGGGTCCTCAGACCCTGCTGGGTGGTAGAGGGAAGCCGTCAGCGCCCTTGTTCCCACTGTGATTTGAATCCATGCTCCAGCCATTTTGCGGGTTTAAGACAAACAGAAGGCAGAATTGCATCACACAATGCACAGTCAACCTGTGGAACTCATTGCCAGGAGATGTTGCCAAAGCCAGAAATATAAAGGGGTTCAAAAAAGAACTAGATAAGTTCATCAATGGCTATTAGTCAAATTGGTCATGGATGCAAACCCCATGCTCCAGATGTCCCTAAACAATCAACAGCCAGAGCCTGGGACTAGACAATGGGTTGGATCACCCAAAACTGCCTTCTTCTGTTCATTTCTCCTGATGCGTCTGACACTGCCCACTGCTGGAGATAGGCCACTTGGCTAGAGGGACCATTGGGCTGACCTAGTATGGCTGTTCTTGAGTGGACAGCTCGCGGCACAGACCCAAGTCAGACAGTTTGGGTAATGCAGAATGCAGTATGTTAGCCTGTCTGTGAGGTCCAGGCTAGGTTTATAGTGCAATGTGGCTGCTCAGACATGGGCTTGGAAACAGTGAATCCACACGTGTGAATCCCACAGGCCCAAGCTTAGGACGCAATAGTCAGACCAATAGTCACATCTGCTATGTTACATATGAAATAGGATTCTGGCACCAGCCAAGATCAGCTCATCTCTAGCAGTAGTTCCCCAATTCCTACCTAAGCCTATTTGCTAAAATATGCAGCTGAAGCTGTTGCCTTGATCTCAAAGGTGCCCAATGTCTTTTTCTGTAGTATAAGGAAGACAGAGGATCCAGACAGACTGGGGCAAGTTGCCGGCCATCTGCATTTATTCAACTGAATGGCCAAGTGGAACTTTGCATGCCTAGATTTTCAATCCTGTTCCTTCCAGTTCTTTCCCCCATAGTTACAGGGTAAAGTTTGCAGATCTTTGTTGTTGATACCTGGGCAGCTGCCCAAATTGCTATTAGCACAGAGGTGGAAGGGGTGTGGTGGGAAATCAGGTGCTCTTGGTAAAATTTGCATCAGAGGGAGACAGAGACTTTCATCCAACCTCCTACATGTAACACTAACCTTACAGAAAAAAAACCAAACAAATGTCTTGTGGCTCTCTGATGATGCCATGCTTTATGGTGGACGTGGAAAAGTCTGATCTCGGATGTGGGGGTAGAGGGTGGGGAGCAGGAGGCGAGAAGGCGTTTGGCACAGAGATGAGCAAGATGTTGGAGCACCATCAAGAAAATATTATTGCGATTCTCTAAATCCCTCATTACAGCTTCTCACAACAAAGATCTCTTCAGTACAGGGGCTGGAGACAGCACTCCTGTAAGCAGAGTAGAGCGATCTGGTCTTGCTGAGCAGTACGATATCCTGCTGGGAAGGCTTGTGTCCCTTCCAATCTTCAGACCTGAGAATCTGAGGACCTGGCTTTTGCTACTGAAGTCATGGGTAATGCTTTCTTTGCCCTCAACGGGAGCAGGATGAAATGGTTGGTGAGGAACGCCGAAAGTATGGCCGGAGTCAGCAGAAACATCCAGCAGTTAACATCCAGTGGCTCCTCCTGCAGGAGGAAATCAAGTCTTGCAGCTTATACACTAACTAGGAAACAAAGAGTTAGATCCAAATCCCAGTTCTCTGCCCATTTTCCAGTGTCACCTTGGGAGCAAATCATTTAACCTCTCATAGTATCAGTCGTGTCGTCACATGGGAATAGTTGTACTTCCTTTCTCCCACTCTCTGTTTGTGTTGAACATAGCTCTTCAGGCTAGGGGCTTTCTTTTACTGTGCATATGTGCAGCACCTAGCACAACAGGGCGATGATCTCAGTCATGGCATTGACAGTGTTTCTGTGGTATGCGGCCAATCCAGAAATCCAGGGTTTTTGGAACTAGCAATGGCAAGGCTTTGACCCCAAACACTACTAAGCATCTGCTGGGGGGCGCTTGAAACCAGTGTAAATTGATCCACTCAACGAACCAATTATCAACTTAACCAATTCCCTGTCATTGCTGGCACCTCAGACACTGGTGCCACTAGATCTCTCCTGTCCTCTGCCTGTGGTCCACAGTTTAGCCTCCAGAGGAGTGAAATGATTTTGTCTAACTAAAGGCATTGGGCTTTATAACAGGGGAACAGGGTGAAATTTATAATAGGGGAGCAGGGTGATGCACAGGAGGTCAGATTAGGTGATATAATGGTCCTTCCCTGCCTTAGACTACGAAATGATGGAACTGTCCATAGGCGCGTGCTAAGGTAACAAGCCATCTCCAACGAGAGCTGAAATTTTAGCAAGGAAGCACGAAGAACCCTAGTGAATCCTGGGACCCCAAAGGAAGAGATCCAGAGACCCCACAGCAAAGTAACACACAGTTGGGGCAAGAAGTTTCCACTAAGGAAAAACAGATTGAAACACTCAGTCGGGGGGTTTAATGTTTCCCCTTTTGCATTAGTGTTTGTGCTGTCTTCTAGCCACTAGTGACAACGGCACAAGCCCACTGCACTGTTTCTCGATTAATCTGGCCTGATGCAGTGAAATGTAATCACAGGAGTTATCTTGCCTCCTACACTGTAAGTTTTTTCCGTTTTCTAGCATCTGATGAAGTGGATTTTCTCCCACAAAAGCTCATGTGAAAAATAAATTTGTTAGTCTTCAAGGAGTGCAACAGGACTCCTTGATTGTTTTAGATTAAGCTGGGGACAGCATTCTTCATCACCTCTTGTCCTAATCTGGAAGGTGGTGCTGTCATGTACTGATTAATAAACATCATACTAGCCCCAGAAGGGATTGTATGTCTTCGGTGTGTGTGCAAGTGCATCTAACCTGCTGAGGTCAAATATAGATTTTGTACTTAAGATTTCATGGCTGCTTGTTTTATGAAGTATAATTATTGGGAAGAAAACACAAGGGTCTAGAGGGCTCTTTAATTTAGTGATGAAAGGCAGAACAAGAACCAGTGCTTAGAAGTTAAAGCCAGACAAGTTCAAATTAGAAATCAAGCACAATTCTTTAACCATGAGGGTCAGTAGTCATTGAAACAAACTGTCAAGAGGAGTGGTGGATTTTCCATCCATTGACATCTTCACTCAAAGACTGGGGGTCTTATGGAAAGACTGGCTTTGTTGGGGTCCCTATGGGAGTCACTGGATGAAATTCTATGACCTTGGTTGTACTGCAGGTCAGATTAGGGGATCCAATAGTTCCTTCTGGCCTTAAAATCTATGGCTATGTCTATACTACAGGCCTCTGCTAAGACAACTTTATATAGTCCCCTTAAAGTCAACTTTATTAAGTCAATTTAGTGAGTCCACACTTCTCTTAAGTTGACATAACAAAATTGATTAAGTTGACTTAAGAAAGCATCCTAATAAAAACTGTGTTTGCTTAAGTTGACTTTACTAAGTTGACTTAAGCTGGTACATGTTATTGCAGAAGGCTTCTTAAGATGACTTAAATGGCCACATTGCATTAAGTCAACTTAATAAAGTCAACTTAATGCCTAAGTAAACTTAAAGAGTGAGAGTTATTAAGTTAACTTAAGGAAGCCATGAAGCTAACTTATTAATTTCTAAATGGAGGCAGGGCTCTGCTTAAGGCAACTTAAGCCTCCTTAGGTCGACACAAGCCCCTAGTGTAGACATACCCTAACTGATTAGAGATATACATGATATGGAATCCAGCATAAATAACATGACATTATCATCTTTTATTATCACTCCTGGATGAAGCATCCAAAAGATAGGTTGGCATCATTCCTCTGCCTGCTAAGAAGTCTACGGTATCGGTCCAGCAGTGTTAAGCTGTCAAATCCAGGGCAGGCCAGGATCATTTTTTTTCACTGTTTAACTTTCAGGTCAAGCTGGGCTCTCCAGGGAAGTTCAATCAGCAACTCGTTCGTTCACATCCTTCCTCTTGTCTTGGCCACCCAGGTGTGGGTTCTCACAACCTCTGCACGCCAGAGTCTGTTCTGTGCTAAAAAGAAGACCATCATATGGCTTCAAAAGAGCCAGGCCTCAAGCAACATTGATTTCCTTGCTGGACAATGCTAATGTCTGGCTGAGGTTAAACCCAGAGGAAAATAACCAACAGGTCGTATCATTGACTTTGGGGCCTGGTTTCTGTCATTTGCACAGTAGCAGGCGTGATAGCGAAGAATTCTTTCTGCAGCGCATGACCTTCCATCGAGGGCTGGAATGAATTTATGTCTCCAAACTTGTGAGCCTCCTATTAGGTTCGTGTTTGCCCACTGAGAGTTTGATATATGCCCCGAGAGGGCACATCTGGCCCGTGCAGATGCTTGACGAGGCAACGCAAGTGCATGTACGCAAACACACGCACACCGGGGCAAACACGCAGATGCACAAAAAGGGACACTGTGACTTTCAAAGGTTGCACGAGTGTTAAACTCTAATAAACAAGCTCCGTTCATGAAGGCTGAAAGAATCCGAGGCCTCCTCAACAAAGCATTTAATCCAGTTTGCCACGACCTTTGACATTATTTGGGGTCGCAGTGACCCTAATCCAATCAGATTGATTAACTAAAGCAGAGACCCCCATAAGCTGACCCCCCTCTGTCTTCTCCTATTTAGCCCTGACCAAACAGTGGGAGAGACGTGCCGTATTTACACCACAATGGGCCCGCATTGAGAACCTGTTTCATTACAGGGCGACTTAAACTCCCATTACTCCATCAATGTATCATTCTTCAATAGTTCATTAAAAGCTGCTCCTCCACAATAACTAATAGCCATTTCTCAGTCTAACTGGCAGGTTTAAAGCCTCAGCCAGTCTTTCGCAGGAGTGGTAGGAGGGGGTGAAAGAAGTGGCCGGACAAGGGCTCCCTTTTAAATTTAAACTAACAGGGGGCTTAAATAGTTTGAGGTAATTTACTTTTATTGAAAGAGGGGGGAGGAAACTTTTACTCTGGTTTAATTATGTGCTGAAGGCTCTTAAAGGGACAGGGACCTAATAAGATTTTTCTCCTTGCTTTTCTTTTGTCTTTTGTTCTTGCTGTTTGCCCCAGCGTGTTTCACACTGAATTAAAATTCACACTGTGTGAAGAGATTTAAATGAACAAGAGAGACTAAGATAGTTCAGGGATAGGCACCTTATAAAGGCATAGGAAAGAGAGATAAAACCCTTCATGGAACTGGAGGAGTTAGAGATGGATTAGTTCATCCTCTGTTGCCTATAAAGGCTGTTCTCTATATTCTCTACACTGTACCCAGTCTGGTTTTTTGCCCCTTGGGAAACCAAAAGACGCAACAAAACTCCTGGTGGATGATCCATGCTTCTTAGCTAAACCACTGGGTGTGACCAGCAAGAATAAAGCTAATCTGGTAATTTTAAAGCTGACTTCTAGGGTCAAATTTAGCTTTCGGTTAAGCGACATGCATGTAGCATGCAGAGTCAACTCCCTAGAAACAAATGGATTTCCACGTGTGGGATTTTGGCCCTAAAAATGGTTGTAAAGATATATATGCTAATAACGGATCCTCTTTCCACAGTAACCACGTGAAAAGGATAAAGATTCTAGATGCTATAAGACTGCTGTCCCATGAATATGAATGATCAATAGATAAATAGGAATGGCTGGCCAGGTAATGGAGACAAGATTCATTTTTTCCCCTTCAATACTCCAGGCTTTGTTTTTCAAGGGTAGCTTGCATGCCAAGTAGTCTGGAAGAATCAAGGCTGCTTATTTCCAGTGGTTTGTAGAGAGAGAAGTGTACGCTTCCTCCGGGCTGCGATTTTGTTCCTCCTGAGCTACCTTTCTATTCGCTCTAATAAAGAATGCTCAAGTGATATTAAAACCATGTGGACAGGGAAACACGGCACAACTCACCAGCTTCTTAAGGACACCAGGTCTCTCAACCCCGAAAACTCTCCCCAGTTCTGCAGCAGGATTCGCTAGGCAAACGCTACAGGAGGAGCCAGGGATCTCAAAATATTCTGTATGAATAGGCACTTAAATATTTCGATGCCAGGGATAGAAAAACTGAATAGTTCATTTGCTCAGTGGCGTGAATGCTGGTGGCTTTTGATTTTGAACCCTGTCAAAATATCACCTGGTGAAGTGGAGCAGAGATAGAGGCTTCCTGGCCAAGAAAGAGTCTCTCAGAGGCAGGCCAGAAAAGGGTTGGGACGAGGATCCATAGGGTAGGCCAAGTAGAAGCCCCAGAGAACCGTTTGGTTTGTTTGGGGCTTTTTAGTTTGGATCTCCTGTTTTGTGATGTGGCTGCAGGGTTCAGATACATCTCCAGAACAGACTGAGGTGTGGAGAGCCAAGGAGAGAAACTGAGGCAGGGAGACACTTGGCCAAGAAGGGGTGCTATGAGGCAGCCACACCCCACACCCAGATGTTTTCCCTGCATGTGTTGACAGAACCTCACTCTCCTGACGCATCCCACCAAAAAGGCTCCATTATAGACTAGGGCTCTACCAACACCAAAATGTGGCTGCCTCATACGACCTCTGTCTGGCAACAGTTCGGCTTCACTGAATCAGAGTCAATCCCTACCCCTGAATTACTTACAAGACACCGAAGTGGGGACTGCAGCAGAACTTGATTCCAGCCTGGAGAGCGTTTCTTCTGGACAAGACCCTGTCCCACCTTCCTCCCGCCCCATCCCTTCTTGGTAAAAAAGACTGAGATCCAGAGCCCCAACTGGTATAAACTGGAATAGCTTCACTCCCCACAATGGATGGATGCCACTTTGCACAGCTGGAGCCCCGGCCTCATGGACCACAGTGGAGTAGTGCTGGTTTACACCAGCTGGGAGCCTGGCCCTGCTGACTGCAATAGAGAAATGCTGTTTTACACCAGCCGGGGACCTGGCTCTATGGACCTCAATGGAGCAGTGCTGATTTACACCAGCTGGGGACTTGCCCTGATGTCCGGAGTGGCTGAAGTTGGCTCCTAGGTAGCTTGGCTTTCAGACTGTGAAATCCAGTCCCTTCCACCCCCCCACCTGCTTTTTTTTTAGGTAGTAGCTCAAGTATGTTCCTACCCTGGGGGATCTGAAAAAGAATGTGGCTGAGCTGTCTCCCCTCCTTCTTCCCCTGCTATAGGTGAAGCCAAACTGAAGGATGGCTGGATTCTCCCTGGAGGAACAACATTCTTCAGTTATGAAATCGTCCCAGCCGCCTTTTCCTAGCGGAGCCTGGCTACTGCACGACCACAGCACGATCCGGGGCCCCTCCTGGCACAGACGCTCCCATTTGCTTCAGTGGGAGCTGCGGGGATTCAGTGTCGTGACTCAGGGGAGAGGCTGGGAGCTGTCAGCAAGCAAGGTGCAGGGCATGGACTACCTTCAGGATGGCATATAACCAAGGCGATGCCAGAAGACAGTATGGGGAGGAGAGAGAGTGAGCAGGGGTCCTGATTCAAGAAAGACAGCTCCAGTATTTGGGGCGTTTTCTTACATTGCATCTATTACCTCTCCCACCTGATGTTCTGTTTTTTCACACTTGCTAGCTGGTCACCCTAGACCAGGGGTCTCAAACTCAAATCACCACGAGGGCCGCATGAGGACTAGTACGTTAGCCCAAGGGCTGCACCACTGAAACCTTTTCATATAATAATATTGCAAATATTGATATTGCGGGCTGCAGGAAATGACTTTAGGGGCCACATGCGGCCCCTGGGCCACGTGTTTGAGACCCCTGCCCTAGACAGAGCATCTATGCTGTACTGAGTCTGAGTTATGTCTACACTGCAGTCAGAGGGGAAACTGCAGCACAAGAAGATCCGGCTAGCTCCAATGCCAAGGGCAGGACACACAGAAGCAGATTTTGGGGGAGGCACTCGGGTGACTAGCCTATGCTGTCCCATGGAGAACTTTGGGATCCTCGTACGTCATGGCAACAAAAATGATCAGGGAGTGGGGCACGTGAATTATGAGGGGAGGCTAAGGGAACAGGACTTGTTTACTCCACAGAAGAGAGGAATGAGGGCGGGATAAAGTCCTGGCTGGGATGATTTAGTTGGGGTTGGTCCTGCTTTGGGCAGGGTTGGACTAGATGCCTCCTGAGGTCCCTTCCAACTTTCATCTTCTACAATTCTAACAGAGCGTCCCTTGGCTTTCTCGTCCGTGATGATAACAAGTGGTCTTACAGGGCATGGACAATGTGTACGACATAGAGCCCTGATTCTGGCTGCTGTCTCTGGGTACAAATACAGTCACTTCATGTCAGAAGAGCTCTGAGTAAGCTCGGAAACTGGTCTCTTTTGCCAACAGAAGCTTATTCAGTAAACCATATTGCTTCACGCACCATGTCTCTCTCAAATCAATAATAATATAACAACCTGCCTTCCCGCACTCTAGGAATTTTGTAAAATTCACTACTACAGATTTGCTAAAGCTCTTCTGAATTACACAGGGGGAACAAAAACCTAACAACCCCCTCCCCACACCTTCTGTTAGCAAGTGACCGTGGATCTTGCCTGAGGTGAACTTACGAGGTCAGCCTTAAAAACAGACTTTAAAATGGTCTCCCTGAAATGTATCCTAGAGGCTGCCTTGCACTGTTGACATGGGGTCAACTGGTGTTGCTCCGGCTTTCAGACAAGCTAATTTCAATGGGAGGAGTGTCAGTCCTTTAGGGAACCTGTAACAGTGTCTTTAATTGCACTCAAAAGGATTACTTCCAGGTCTGTAATGCTGCTAACCTGAAGGCGTAGCAGGCTGTGTCAGGTATTCCTGTGCTGCACGGGGCACGGAGTCCAACTTCATTATCTCAGGGCAGGTCAAATGCAAAACAAGTCTGCCAAAGGAAGTTTGCCTTTCAGCCAAACTTATTTGTGCTAATGTCAAAATAAATACCTGACCCTCTTCCTACTGAAATCAGTGAGAGTGGGACTTGGTCATAAAATCCCAACTACAAATGCAAAGCAGAATAAAACAGATGCCTCAGCACTAGAAGAGGCATCTAACATACGGGAAAAGCTGATCCAGCTCCCATTCAAATCAGTAAAAGATTTCCAATAAGAGATGGATCGGAACCAGGCAGGCATCCCCATCCATCTGTCCATCTATCTAATCTATGACTGCTAGATGACTTCCACTTCGCTATCACTGATGAGGGTGTTAAATAAGATCTGCCTCTAAGACTCAGCCCTGTAAGCCTCCATCAGTAGATTGCCTCCCAACTGCTCAACAGATCGTCACACATCATTTCCCTTTTGCATACAGCACTTCTGTGGGTTTTGGCCTACCTGGCACTGAGACAGGCCCAGTCAGTTTGCAATCGCCAAGCGAGCGTGAGGTGTGGTGTGAAAGGACATCAGGTGGAATGAAATCCAGAGAGCCAGAGCTACCAATGGAAACAGCTTCTGCATTAACTACCAAGCCTAGAGACTAAGATTAGATGATTCAGGGTGCTGGCAATGTCAGCTGTCTAGGTCATCTATTCAGCTCCAGCGCCGGTTTGGCAGTGAGTGAAAGCTGTTACCACTTCAACAGAGTTTAGCGGCCTGTATGAATGAATTAGGAGGTCTCCGTCCCTTTCCCAGTGGACACGCTGCTGTTGGCCATCTTCTTGGAGAGGCCCAGGGCTGCATGGGCGGGGAGAGTGAATTACCCTCTCTGGGTTGGGTTGGAAGAGTGCAAATGGGATGCTAGAAGGTGAAAGCTTGCATGGCCTGGGCCACATTTGTCTCCCAGCAAAACTAAGGATCTCATTCATCAGGGCTTTTTGCATGGCACTTTATAGCACCCCCCCGCCAAATAATCCTGGCATGACAAACAATACCAGCTACAGGATAGGTTTCAATGACTGTTTGCTGCTAGTACTCCACATGCATCATCATCTCTTGCCTTATCGCTCAGCACTCACCTTTATCTAGCACGGGCCCAAATATGGCCAGGCTGTCGTTGACGGTGGTGCAATTCCACCTCCTCCCACGGAACTGGTGCTGACACTCCTGGATCCCGATCTTGACCCCTTCCGCCACGCTGGGCATGATCTCCACATAGTTCCGACAGAAGCGCAGTTGTTTGGGGACCAGTCCTGGGATGCTGCCACAGAGGATGGGCTGAGTCCCCAGGGACGAATACTGGTGACCAATAGCCAAGGACCTAGAAGAGAAAACATTGTAGCCCAGTCATTTTCAGGCTGAGTCTGCTCCTCGCATTGTGGGTTACCCCTCACATCTACAGGGACAGGACAGCAACATTTTCACTTCCTCAGACCTCTCTTCTCACCAATAAACGTCCCAGCTCCTGAACCCTCCCCATGGAGAATGGAGTTATCTACCTCTTTAGCCTTCCACAGTCCCCAGCAAAGGTCCCCACTCTACCTCCTTCCCTTACCTAGTCTTGTTTGTAGGGGGATACTCAAGAAAGCTAATCTGAATTAACTTTTCAAGGGGATTAGTTAAACTGCATTAGAGCCCTGTGTGGACACACTTATTCAGAATTAAATTGACCCAGATTAAGGCCTGGGCTACACTAGAAACTAAGTTTGGTTTAACTGTGTTGATTGGAGATGTGAAAAATCTAACCAACATAAGTCCCTTTGAGAAGAGCCCAAGGCTGACAGAGGAATTCTGTCACAATACACAACCAACTCTCTGAGAGGTGAATCAACTAAACTGGCGGGAGAATCCCTCCCATCAGCGCAGGTAGTGTCTACACTGAAGTGCTACAAAGGCATAGCTACAACAGCCCAGTTGTGCCACTGTAACATTTTATATGTAGCCAAGTTTAAATTTAGCTTAATTCACTTTCAAAGTGAATTAAACTAAACTGAATTAAAGTCACTTTAACAGTGAATGAGACTGTCCACACCAGGAGTCAGTGCAATTCAATTTACCCACTTTGAATTCAGATTAATTTTTCTGAGCGTCCCCACGTAGACAGATTTCTAAAGTCCTGCCTCCTCAAAGACCTGGTCCACCTCCTGTTTTCAACGGACACACAACCCATAAATTCACAGTGTCTGTTGCAACCCTATAAAGCAGAAACATTTTTAAAAAAGTGGAAGTGGAGAATAATTCTGCAACAAGGGGGGAGGTTTCCAGGCAACTTCTTGGCCATGCAAGCCACTGTGCCAGCTTGTCAGGTCTGATGGTAGGACCAGAGAAGGTGACAGTGTCATCAACAGAGAAGCATCCAGTCTAGGTCGCTGGATATTGGAAAACACAGAGCATCAAACATTTTACAACTCATCAGCATGACTTTTATGAATGGACCTCACCAGAAGGCGATTGATATTGCCTGTATCTGAAGCTGGCCCTACAGACCCTGTACTGCTAGCTGTGACTGGAAGGGGGTCAAGGGATTGAATTTGAGCTGGTTGGTCATGCAGATGTGTCACTTGCACTTTCTCCCATGTGATTTGCCGCAAACTTTTTGTATGGTGCTGGCTGTTCATGCTACAAGATCTGATGCTTCTTGTAGAAAGAGACAAGTCACCAGCAAGGATGTTGTCTCATCTGTTTACAGGACCTGACTGAGTCTCCAAACACTTACATGTGCGAGTAACTTTACTCATGTAAATAAAGCTACAAAGGCGAATGTGAGATCACGATTGTACCTCATGTAATGACAGCTCTCCTAACTTGACAAAGGCAAATCAGGAACACACGTAAGACCATAATTAACTTTAAGCATGTGCTTAAGTGCTTTTCAGAAAAGGGACAAATGCTTGAGTTGGGACTGTGTAGTTGAAATTAATTGCTTTAAAAATCAGCTATGTAAATGGCTTTCATGTGCCTTTCAAAAAATGAATGATAGTGCTGAACGATTTTTCACTTATACTCAGCATGCTGAATTTTCCTTGGAACTTTTCAAAGACTTTGGAGAATTTGCAGAGATGGCTCTTAACCATCACCGTCACTACCATTCATTATACACAACTGAAGACACAAATTGGTTATAATAAATTCAGTGGATGCATTTTGCCATGTCAATATTTTAACATTAAAGGACCCTTCCGACCTTAAATCTCTGACTGTATTTTGTTAAAATTTAACTAATAATTACACAGCAAAATTTGAATGTAAATCCTATGTTTAATTGACAAGTTTTCTCAGAAAGCCGCTGACTCAGCAGAACATTTTTAGTTTCTGTTGCTGCTCATCCTTGCTCAGTAAAGCTCTTAAATATGAGATTAACTTTCACTGAAAGATCTTAAAGTTAAGCAGGTACTTAAGCACTTGCCTTTATAGTTTGATTTGCAGACTATGCAGACATCTTAGTGACAGGTACATTCAAAAATAGTTTGGACAGACACAGGGATAGACAGACACAGGAGGTATGCCTACACTAGGGGCTTAAGTCAAGTTAAGCAACTCCTTGGCCACATTTAGAAATTACTAAGTCAATTTAAGGACTTCCTTATGTTGACTTAATAATTCTCACTCTTTAAGTTGATTTAGGCATTAAGTTGACTTTATTAAATCTACTTAATGCAATGTGGCCATCTAAGTCAACTTAAGAAGTCCAATGTAATAACATGTGCCTGCTGAATTTGCCTTAGTAAAGTCAACTTAAGCAAACACATTTTGTATTAGGACACTCGAGTCAACTTAACCAACTTTATTAAGTCAATTTAAGAGAAGTGTGGACTCACTAAGTCGACATACTAAAGTTGACTTTAAGTAGACTTTATTAGGACAGCATAACAAAGCCCTGTAGTTTAGCCATAGCCAAAGTTAGTTAGATATTGATTTAAATATGTACATACAAGAGCTTCAACCAACAACCTAGGTCAGTGAAACATAGAATTTTTCAAGTCATATTTCATTTTTTCCTTTGATTCTTGGTTTACTTTTGTGCTTAGAATTGATCCCAAAATGTGAAACTACACTGGTTGGTGTCTCTTTTTGTTTAAACACAACTTTGCTACTGGGTTTTCCTTTGGAGTAGCTTGCATGTGGGCAACCTCTGGGCAGAAAATGTTGGCCTGTTTTTACAAAAAGGTTATTCGCACCAAAATGTAAGAGAATGACAATACCTCTATTGATGAAGAGTTCTGTGAGAAGCCAAATCTAGAAAAGAACACGGGGCCCAAAGCTCAGTGTGCTACCTAAAACTTGGGAGCCAAAGCCTTCCTACATGCCATGAGGCAAGTCTCAGCTTTCCATCTGTAGAATGGGGATAACTGTGCTGCCCTGCCTCTCAGGGGTATTGTGAGGATCAATACTTTAAAGATTGTGAGGTGCTCAGATGCTGTAGTGATGGGGGCCATGTATTTAGCTAAGATTAAATAGGTTTTTTAAAACTAGGATAAAAGGTGAGTTAGAAGGTGTCACAGACTGACTGGCCTTTTTAAATGGGCCCAGCCCCACCAGTGCCTCTCATCTGAAGTGGACAGGAAGAGCTTGAAGTGTAGAGAGCAAGGAGGAATCTGCAGTAGGAAGAGGGAAAATAATCCTGCTCTTCAGTGCCTCTCAGACAGGTGGCCTGGACAGTAAACTTCAAGGATCAGGGAGGTCCCTGCAGGAGTCCCTAAGTCAAGGCGAAGACGTGGAGGGGCTGAGTGAGGTGAGGAAAAGCGTCTGGGAACTGCAGCTTATGATGGTCAGGAGAGCTACTTTATTTGGACTTTTTTGCCTACACTTCTGTTTAACTAACACGGTGTGTGCTGAGTCAAGGCGCTGGCTTGGTACTGGGGGAAAGCCCAGCAATTTAGCTAAGGCATTAGATAACATGTTCTAAACCTCCCTGCTGGCTCCAGCGCAATCAGCTAGAACATGCTAAAGCCTACACAGCTTTGTGTTATACGAGAAGTGTTTAGCGCATGTGAGCTAACATGTCCTAACAACATATCCCCAAATCCTAGTCAAGACAAACCTTTGGAGACTAATTCAGAGATTCACAGGTCCCAAGGTCAGCTGAGGCCTTTGCGATCATCTAATCTGGCCTCTTTAAATCTTAGGCTGTAGGACTCCCCTACAGCAGACTGGGGACCGATTAGGTAGACAACAGTTTTTCAGAAAAGGACCTGGGATCTACGGTGGACAAAACAAATATGGGTTAGCAGTGTCCCCTTATTGCCAAGGGCTACGTCTACACCAGGAAAAGTTAGTTCAAATCTGTTAATTCAAACTAATGAATTTGAGTTTTGCTCGAACTAAACTTTAACTTACTAATTCAAATTAAAAAAGCGGACTAATTTGACTTAATGTTAAGTCAAATTAGTCCATTTTGTTAATTAGAACTAACTCCTCTTAATTCAAACTTAATAAATTCAAACTAAGGGTTAATCTTAGTCTACAATGCCCTTAGTTCGATTAGGTCGAACTAATCAGCAGGTCTTACTAATTTAAACTACGCTATCATTAGTTTGAATTAAGGAATTCCTGAATTCAAACTAATTTGCAAGTGTAGACATAGCCAAGAAGGCTAATGACACATTGAGCTGCATTATTAGAAACATTGCCAGCAGATCGAGGGAAGTGATTGTTTCTCTCTAGTTAGCACTGGTGAGGCCTCATTTGTAGTATTGTGTCCAGTTTTGGGCCCTCCAGTACAGGAAGGATGTGAACAAACTGGAGAGAGTCCCAGGGAAGGCAACAAAATAATTAGGGGGCTGGAAAATATGACTTATGCGGCCTTATCAAGGGTACTGGGCTTGTTTATTCTGTAGAATGGAAGAAGGAGAGGGATTTGATAAAAGCTTTTAACTGCTTGAAAGGGGATTCCAGGGAAGATGGAGCTAGACTGTTCTCAGTGGCAATAGATGGCAGAGCAGGGAGCAATTGTCTCAAGGTGCAGTGGGGGAGGTCTAGACTGGATAGTAAGAAAAGCTTTCTCCCAGACATGTGATGAAGCACTGCCATGGGTTACCTAGGGAGGTGGAGGAATTTTCATCCTTAAGGGGTTTTAAGGTACAACTTGACAAAGCCCTGGCTGGGATGGTTTAGTTGGGGTTGGTCCTGCTTTGAGCAGTGAGTTGGACTAGATACCTCCTGAGGTCACTTCCAAACCTCATCTTCTGTGATCCTATGAAGATAATAGCTAGTGACGTTTGGAAAATCTTCCAGTTAGGCTTCAAAAATGGTCAGTGGTGGATGATCCACCACGATCCTTGGTCCTCAAAAACATTTAGACACTCAGCTTCCAATGATGTGGTCATTAATGTGCTTCACTACCATTGAGAATCTGGCCTAAAATACCTGATCCAATATACACTATAGTCAATGGCTACAAGGGCCACTGGCTCAAGGCCTAAGGGTTGAATCCATCTCCCACTGAAGTCAATGGAGCAGTTCTCACTGACTTTGGTGGTTTGGGGGCAATTCCTGAGGGCCTCATCCCACTCATTGACATCACCAAGAGTCCTTCTATTTATCTGAATGGGACCTAGATCAGGTCTGTGGGTCCCAATCCAGTCAATTTATACTCATCTCAATAATTGCAGCTAATGCTAGCCCCCATGTTCTTCACCTGCTGGAGGTAGCATGAGTAAGAGATTGGCCACAGGAATATGAGTTTGCAGGAACATGCCCTTCATATTGCTGCTGGAAAGTTGAGCAGAGATTCAAAGGCACGTAGAAATAATTCTGAACAACAATGTATTTGTTTTCACATTGCTCCTTCCCTAATATGTAAAGAAACAGACACCTCTTCTTCTGGTAATGTGACAGCCACAGAAAGCAAGTGTTAGCAGTACCAGCCATGCCCTTCAGGTGTCTTCAGTTTGTAAAATGATGCAATATAAAATTGGTATTTCACTAGTGAATTTTCCAGTCCCTTGACCCCCAACTGGAGAATTGTGGGATAGAATCTCTTAAATTTCTGTCCATCATGCGCCCTTCAGTGGAGCTCTCTTAAATCCAATGATCTCCCTGAAGAATTGCTCTAATTGCTGTTTCCCACTGACCACTATCTAATGTGTCTAATATTTAAATGAATCCACTTTATCCCCCTCTACAAAGTCCACTGCCTTCTGTCATGTAGAAGCACCAAGTTCTTTCAATGCATGTTTTTTGCTTTGCGGTCTTTGAACATATGGAGTCAGTGACGTGGTGAGCACACACACACGCACATGCACACACATCTTGGGAGATTATTTTGTTAAGCCCTCAAAGTTCAGACAATGACTTCACGTGACCTAAAGACAGACAATCACTTTAGGGTAACCCAAAGCATCTGATGTTTCCTAGTTCCCAACATCCAGACTTTCTCAGCATCCTCAGCAACCAGCTTTTTTCTGCATCCTCCAATACTTCTCCTTGAGCTCATCCCATGCAGGCCGCCTACATTTCGGCAATTTTCATAGCATAGTAGATAAGGGGAGACGCTTTTCCAGTTTGGAGTTTTCTCTCAGGGTCTGTGGCACTCAGTAATCTTTGAGTACACATGGGATCCATTCAGCCTTTGTTTTCAAAACTCCTGCATTTCATGGCTTCCCAGAATGTGTTGCCAAATTCCCTCTTTCCTGTTATCTTTAGAAAAGCACCAAAACTTAAAAGATCTGTAAATGGTGCATCTCAGAATAGGTTCTGCTCAAATTTGGGGTGGGCAGAAGGTGCACGCAGTTCTTCTTCAAAGTAGTTTGCCCATCCCAATCCTTAGTTCTAGAGACTATCCATTCCTGTGAACAGTCTAAACTAAGACAGTACAATCCTATTCTGTGCTCTCGGTTAATCTTTAATCTTTTCTACTATAAAGTGTATAATTCAATCCATAGCAATCATTTTTCCTAGCAAATGCAGCATTCCTCCTTTTCCAGAAGGATATGGTGAAGACACTATCATTTTCAGATCCTATTGCTCTGGAAAAGACAAGATCTTGGACTATGTCTACACTATGAAATGGTCTGTATTACAGAATTAAGTTGACCAAGCTACATCACTCAACAGCATGAAAAATACACTCTCCTGAGAGAGGTAGGTAAGCTACTTTTAGCCCTGGCGTAAATACCATTATATTGATGGGAAATTCTTCTGTCATCTTAATTACTGTGTCTTGAAGAGGTGGTTTTACAGACATGGTCTACACCATAAGAAGCAGTTCTTCTGTCAGTGTTAGAACACAACCTCCACGAATGACGTTCACTACGGCAACTGAAATATGCTTCCATTTACATAGCTGTGTTTACAGTGGGCTTTTATGAGGCTTTTTTTACACTCCTAATGTATCTAACTATGCTGATGTAACTCGGTCTTAGACCAAGCAATAGATGACTACACTACACAGCTCATCAAAGTGCAAGAACTTTTCAGAGTCACCAACTTCCTGCTACAACTTCCAATATTCCTTGACCCACCAATAACAGCTTGTAGAAGAGAATCCACCCTATTTGCCTTCTTAGTACATAATCAGCCTGAACTCTTTGGCTTGTCTATTTGCTATTCCTTACCAAGAGCACCTTCACCAGCTCCAGTCATTACCAAGAGCACCTTCACTGGACATTGCTGGGACCCCCTAGCCATTAGCAAAATAACTACGTTTATAAAATTTCATGCAGTAAGGATGGAGACACACAGACAGCTGACACCCAACCTAAGCTCTGTTTTAGGAGCTGAGCAATATAAGCGACATCAATAATTCTGACTCCAAGGCCTAGTTTACACTGCAGGGCTAATTCAATGGGAGATATGTAATCTGTGTATTGCAAAATGTACATCTCCTGTCGACTTAGTTACTTTGACTTATCACACTGTCTTCTCTCGGCTATGTCTACCAGAAATGCTCTCCCATTGAGGCAGTGTTACTCCACTTGGAGGGGTGGAGTTATTATATTGATGGTAGAGCACTTCTGGGATCAGTTGAGCGGGTCTACACTGCCTGTTCAACCCGTGGGGTTCAAGGCAGTATTTTAAGTACAGGTAAGTCCTGAGACTTAAGTTGGTCCTAGTGTAAAGCAAGACTTTAAACTCAGTAGAGTTGTACTTGTGCACACTGGACATGAGTTTGGCCCACTGTATCTGGAGTGCTGCATATCTTTCTCTTACAGGCATCTCTGAGTTTTCTTCCATGCTGCCTTCTTTGCATGGGATCTTTGCAAGAGGTAACCCGCCAGGTCTCCTTCGGATTCCTCCTCCTCATCCACTTGCCTTCCCAAAGGCAGATGTGTATGTGTCTTACTCTCCTCTCCCTATGCCACCTCTGTCCTGGGGCCCAGTCACATTTCTTCAATCCACACAAGCACGGATTCCTCTTTGCTTGGGTTGTTTGACCCCTCCTATGTGGGAGAGAGTTGGGTAGGGAAGGAAGGCCAAGAAGATGCACATCTGCCCTCTATCCCTAAAGAGCCCCATGAAAATTTTGGCACAAAGGTAACACAGGGAGCATTTATGGAGGGGGAAGAGGGGAGCTGTGAAAGTTCTGGTAGATCCTTATCAACCAGAGAAAAGGGGGATGAGGAACTGATGTGTAGGTGCATCAGGTCTCCTCTTAGACATATTTGGGGTCCTGCAGGTGCCTCAGGGTCTGTGCCAATGCTTAACTATCCCTACAGCTATCTGCCCCCATCTCCAAGTCTCACTTAAATCTCCCTTGCTGCAAACTAAGCCAATTCATTCCTGTCCTATTCTGAAAGGGCATGGAGAACAATTGACCAACATCTTTATAACACCCTTTTACATATTTAAAGAAAGTTGTTTGGTCTCCTTTCTGCCTTCTTCTCTCTCAACACAAACAGTTGTTTCAACCTTTCCTCATACATGGCTCTGGTTTTTGGAACCTCTTACCATTTTTAATGCTCCCCTCTGGACCCTCTCTGGTTCACTCACACCTTTCTTAAAGTGCGATGCCCAAATCTGGACACAACCCTGCCATAGAGGCCTCACCAACACCAAGTAGCATAGGAGGTTTACCTCCCACATCTTACATCCGACTATACTGTTTATATGTTCCAGAATGAAATTTGCCTTTTTTGCTGCTGTGTCATGTGTTGACTCCCCACCTTCCATGCTAAGTGTGAGGTGTGTTTCTTGGATGTGTATCCCTTTTAATAATTCAGACAGATGTAAGTTCCAGTTCTCATGCTCTCAGAAGTCTGGAGGACATTTGGAGTAGACTAGGATGATTTCATATATCTGACCCTTAATCTCAAAAAATAGGCCTGAAGTGATACATTTAAGTCATGAGTCTATATATATAGACACATACAAGTATGTATGGGTCTGCTTATGCAAAAATGTATATATGTAAAACAAACAAGGGCTGTGTTCAGACGAGAGTTTTATTTCGAAACAACAGCCGTTGTTTCAAAATAAAATTTCTTATGTCCACATGATGTTCCATTATTTTGAAACAACAGGACCTGTTATTTCAAAACAGTAAAACCTTGCTTGAAATCAAAATAGCCATTGTTTCGAAACGGCTGTTTCAAAATAAGGCCGTTCGGACACGTTATTTTGAAACAACACCATTGTTTCGAAACAACTGTTTCGAAACAACATGTCCAAATGGCCTTATTTTGAAATAACCATTTTGAAATAACAGCTGTTTCGATAGCAGGCTTTCCCTTCATTCACATTAACATTTTCTTAATTCGAATTAACTTATTTTGAAATAAGGACTTTATTTTGAAATAACTCATTTCAAAATAACTTATTTTGAAATAACAGTTTACATGGGAACAGAGCCAAGGAATCCTGTGACACTTTTATAGACTAACAAATTCATTTATTGCATGAGCTTTTGTGGGAGAAAATCTCACTTCAGCAGATGCTTGAAGACAAAGTGGGATTTTCTCTCACAAAAGCTCATGGGATAAATAAATTTGTTAGTCTATAAAAGTGTCACAGGACTCCTTGTTTGTTTTGCTGAACTAGACTAACACAGCTACCCCTTTGGAACATATACATGTAGGTAACTTTAGTCCGGGAGAACATTCTTCACCCTTTCCCTGCTCCAACAACAAAATTAATATAGAATCTTTCAATCAGGGCATAGCCATGGGTGGGCCTGTGTGGGCCAGGGCCCATCCACTTGGAGGCGATGCCTGCCCACTGCAGCACTGGGTGGGCCTCACTGTGGTGCCTCTTCATGTCCCTCCTTCTCTCACAGCTCCACTTGTTCCCCAGAAACTGGTGTGTCTGGGGCAGCTTCTGGTCTTATAATCGGAAGCTGCCTTGGCCAGGCCCACCCTGCAGATTCAGGGGCTCAGCCAGAAAACAGGGACTAGTTACACCTCTGTTTTCAACAGCAGATCCCTAAATACTTTCAGCAGAAAAGACGTAGGAAACATTTTACTAATCACTGAAACACAGCAACCTCTATGTGAAACATGGCAGCTATTTAACAGTGCACAACAATGCCCAACTGTTTGGATTCAAAAGTAGAGAATGCCGTACTCAGTGGAAAGTTCAGGTGGACTCTGAGGAGGCGGAATGCAATTAATTAAATTGAGAATAAGCCAGGAAAAATAACCCCACGAGGAGTTAAAGACCATCACAAACCTCACCACCCCCTTCTGCAAGTGCAAGGTGCATTGGGTTGTGCTGTCTCTCACACAAACCTATAACAAATGTGCATTATGTGCATGTGTGCGTGTATTCTTAAAAAAAAAAAATCCCAAAGAAAACCACTGCACACAGTTGTCCCACCGCGGAGAGAATGGGAGAAGAAACACATGACAAAAGTTAGATGCATTGCTTAGTTAGCTGCATTGCTTAATGGATAACTGGAAGGTGCTCCGATTATCTGGTGTGGAGCACAGTATTAGACTGCAATAGCATAGGTCACTGGAATTAACATCCCAGCTCCTTGCAAAAAGTGCCCTGAGCTCTTTAATTATCATAGGCAATTAGGTCTTCTGTTTTACATATCCACTGAAAGACAGCACCCCTCAAGCTATACCACGACTATTATAGTGGAATCACCTTTGCACCATCCCACCCTGCTCCAGTCTCCTGCCTAACTTCTAGACACTGGTAACTTCTGCTTATCTTGACAGAGCTAGTCGGCCCATGGCACAAGGTATTATAGCCTCACGCTCCTTAATGTTTCAATCTGCCACCTACACTGCTGTTTATGAGAGCTGTAAATCACACAGTTATAATGAACTCACATAATGATATTGCTGATGAATAAATTTATCTGGGCTGAATAAATTATGGGGCACAACAGTTACTTGAAACTGAAAGCAAAAGCAGGGTAACGTGAAGGTTCATATAAAAAATGTTTACTACTTTATCGCTTGCCATCTCTTAATGTCTCTTTTTTCTTAGTATATGGAAATATATTTTCCTGAGGCTTTACGGTGCAAAGACCATGCTGGCTCTTTAGACAATCACCCTGTTTATGCTCAGAAAATGCTCGTGCCTTGGCAATGTTCTTTTTTGAAACTGGAGCAGAGTTTCTGATTCATTTGTGAAAATGTGGAAAAAACAAAACAAAACAAACACATTTTGGCTACAAAATTTAAAAGCATGCAAGGGACTGAGGCTCTTAACGTCAGAGTTTTAAAGGTATTTAGATACCTAACTCTCACTGAAATCAATGGTAGTTAGACATCTAAATATCACTAAAATTTTGGTCCTGTGGAGTTTAAATCTCCTTGGAAGTCAGTGAGATTTAGACTCCTCAGATCCAGAACCTCAAAGGTATTTAGGTGCCTAATTTTTATTTCTTTAAATGGGAGTTAGGCATGCCATAGCTTTGAGGATGTGGGCTTTGCATTCATGAGATGCTTGGAAATGGGATTTCAGTTCCTAAGTCACCTACACAATTTGGTCCTAAGGTTTTTAGGTGGCTATGTCACTTTTTAAATGAAATCTATGGGACAAAATGTGCCGTAGGTCTTCTAGGCATCACAGTGATGTTGATGATGAGGAGGCTGAAATTTTTACCCAATTTCTTCATAGTCCCGTACTAAGCCATGTATATTTCATACCCACCCCAGTGTAAATGGTTTTTAAACCTACAGTTTGCATGTGCAGAACACACACGACCTAACGTTGGAAAGCTACTCTTTGGTGTTAACTGAATCATCCAGCTCAGGAAATGTGTGAACTCACGCTACAATGTTCTCCCAGAAAAATAACAAATTGATTTCATTCTTACAGGCTACAGCATGCTATATAATTGAAGACATTGCCTTGTCAACTCAGACCGGTCTGACCGACTTGAGACATCGCTTACAGCTGTGTACAGAGCCATAAAATTTCCTCTTCTTTGTCTTCCCTCCCTTCTGCACTTTCTTTTTTCCCTAATGAATCCCTATGAAAAAGCTCTAGCCAGTTATGAAATACTGCTATGGAAAATGAAGGGAGGGTCTTGGTTAAGGAAAGCATCCTGATTCAAGAGGACACACACACACGTGTTTAATTTTGACCCTAGAAAAGACTTATTCACATGCTTAAAACTTAGCCTGTGTTTAAGTGCTTTGCTGAATCAAGGCCTAGAGAGGAACATTTTTTGTATTAAGGTCTGTATGTTTTTTTAATGGTTGATTTTGAACTAAAGAGTAGAGACTGCATCCCTAGAAGCTGGATTCCTCTTTATATCCACAGAAGAGTACTGCCAAATTCTCTCACTCTCCATTGTGCCTGAAGAGTGACTTAGATTAGAAAGCCCATTGCCATGGATGGCATGAGAATAAGTTCTCCAGGGCCATTTCACCGTTGGCCTTTCTGCTGAGGCTCCCAATCCACAAGTCATTTGACCACTCTGCCCTAAACCATCTCTGTGCTTACTTCTGTGCTGCCTCTCTGCCTGAGATCAGAGACAACTTGTGGCTGCCAATAATGAGGGAGAGGGAAGCAAAGGCAGCTGGCTTCAGCAGCGTTACTGAGTATGCTCAGTCCAAGTCAAGCACAAATATTGGGGGGTACATGACCCCACACACTTCTCTTCCCCACATCACCTCTGCATGGATTTATAGCCTTTGATAAATTTAATGCACCAGTTGCTAATAACAGGTTCTTTCCTCAAGAGGTCATGTGTGACATTTTTACAGAGTTGAAATTGGTGGAACACACATAGGGCATGTCTACGCTTGCAAGTTAGTTTGAATTAAGGAGGCTTAATTTGAACTAACTTAGTCTCTGTCTACACCAGGCTTTCCCTAGTCAGAAGTAAGGAATTCCTTAATGTGAACTAATGAAAATTTAGTTCAAATTAGTAAGACTTGCCAGTTACTTCGAACTAAGCCCTTAGTTCAATTGTTAGTTTGAACTAAGGATGGTGTAGACTTGGATTAACCCTTAGTTTGAATTTAATAAATTTGAATTAAGGGCAGTTAGCTTGAATTAACAAAGTGGACTAATTTGACTTAATGTTAAGTTAAATTTGTCCACTTTGTTAATTTGACTAATATGTTCGAGCTTAGTTCAAACTAAACTCAAACTTATTAGTTCAAATTAACAAATTCAAACTAACTTTTCCTAGTATAGACATAGCCACAGAGACTTCATGAGTTTCACTGACTACAGACAAGCCTCATTAATAAAACAAAGCCAGCTAAAGATAACATCATGTCCCCCTGCACTGCACATACTCACAACCCCATGAAGACCCTTAGAAGTGAAGATGGAAAGAAAAGTGAGTGAAGACCATCATAAACAAAGATGATGTTTGGGCAGCCAACTGCTTGTGATCCCAGTCAAAGGTTGAAAGGACAATTTATACCTCCTTTCCCTGAGCACCCAGGCATGGCTGGTGACCGCATTTAGTTGGTTTTCTGGTCATCAGTCCATGAACGGCTGTTGGGGAACTCTTAAGTGAGGTTCCGACTGTTGGCGTAACTCTTCGCATCAATGCGTGAATCTGTAGTCCCAATCTGTTAATGTGATTAACCTAATGACTGCACATACTAAAAATCACCACTCCTATCCAAACTTTCTTGTTTCTGCAGTAAATATCACAAGCTACATATTGCTAAATCTTATAACCCTAGATCTCTTACATATGCTAACTTCTATGTTACTTGAGCGAACAAACTTATGAATGTAGGCCTGCAGCTTTTAATAACATCAACAAACACAGTGTACGTTTTCCCACTTGCATTTCAGCTGTGTTGGCTCCACTCACAATGATAACAAGGAACTTTGCATATGATATGTACATTACGCCTGCCTCATAGCGTCTTCAAAATCAGATTATGAGTCAGGGGTCAGCAGGGTCCCTCCCAACACTGCTCTAACAAGTCATTGCCCCATTTTTCAATCAACACCCTCCTAAAAACTCAGGCTCAGCATCTCACTTCCTCCATATATGCAAAGCAATCTGGGCTGGGAGTGGGGGGGATATGATTACAGGACGTGTAGATATACCTGAACTAGTGTTAACCTAGCTGGCTCACGCATTAGCAGAAGTGAAGCTGTGGCAACGCAGAGCTGTGTGAACCCACTCAGCACCTCAGTGGCTAGTCAAGAAGCTTATCCTGAACCCTGTGTTATTTCAGCATCTTTGCTGTTGGCACTCACGCCAGCGAAAGGGTCCACGTGTGCTGCAATCTTGCCTCCAATGGCAGTGTAGATGTATCCTACAACTACTTTAGACAACTCTATAAGTGTAACGGGGCTACACTTACAACTTTGGTTGACAAACTATGCTGGCCTACATTCCCAGTGAAGATGCAATTTAGGGCAGGAGAAAAATGCTTCTGTCACCAGAGCTACCATGTAAATGACTGTTCGTGCTCACAAAAGTTTCCAGTTTATGTGCTTGTTCTAGATTTATTTTGTCATCGCTGCAAAGGAGGAGGAGAGTTTGGGCCTGCCTTTTGCCCACTGCCTGGGTCTGCTCTGTGGAAGAGCTTGGCTAGTTGTGATTTCACAGCTGCTATGGTTGAGGAGAAGATGGGTCCTTTCATTTGTGTGATATGCCTCAAAGACAAGGGCTCTTGACTTTTTCCACTGGGTGAGCTATGTCATAATGAAGATATTTTCTATGGACAGTTCTCTTCCTACTCACGATAACCCAGACCACCTCACTGAATCTTTATGTGATCACATACTGGTGCAATGGCAACAGCAGTGCTTACTGATGTGGGAAAGTCACATTATAGTTGGTCAGAAAATGGGGGGGTGGGGTTTCCTCGCAAAGAAAAAAAAGAGCTGCCCAAAACCAAAAGGTAGTTTTCTAGATTTTTATAGAAAACCCCAAAATGTCTTTGAGAAAAATAAATTTTTTAGGGTAAAATTTCCATTATGTCAAGTGACTCACTTCTTTGAGGAAAAATCCTCATTCCTCAAATCATAGAAATATAGCACTGGAAGGGACCTTGACGGATCACCTAGTTCAATCCCCTGTGCTGAGGCAGGACTAAGTATTATGAAGACCAGGGGTAGTCAATGGGCAGAACATGTCCTAAATCTCGATCCAAAGACATGTCTGAACAGACCACAAGATTTTATTTATTTATGTCTTATTACCATTATTATTATTTTTCTGTTATGCTCGCCAAAGTTTGGATGTTGACTGTATCTTGACCGAGAAGTTTGGACCTTGACAAAAGATAATTGATCATCCCTAATGTAAACCATCCTTTCTGGGTTTATGTAACCTGTTCTTAAAAGCTGACAAAGATGGAGATTCCACAACCTCCTTTAGACCATTTGTTCCAGTGCTTAACTCTCTGACAATTAGGACATTTTTTCTAATGTCTAACCTAAATCTCTCCTGCTGCAATTTAAGCCACTACTTCTTGTTCTGCCCTCTGTGGATAAGAAGATGCAATTATCAGTTTTCGCTTTGTAACAACCTTTCACATACTTGAAGGCTGTTTATCATTCCCCTCGCCCCACCAGTCTTCTCCATACTAAATCCTTATATTTTTTCAATCTTTCCTCATGGGTCATGGTTTTTAGATCTGTCATATATTTGTTGCTCTCCTCTTGATCTTGGCAGGTGATGTTCAGCCAGTTCTGAGTATCACTCCGAGAATATTGAATGTGTTTGTAGCAGTCTCTGAATGCAAGTTAGTAGCAGAAAATGGGGAGGAACCAGTGCCACATGACGATCTAGGTCTCCACTGACTGCCAGCAAATACTTTGCATATAACCCAAACATCTATGGGCAATAATATGGATTAGTGAGCAGAGTGCAGAAGACGTGGTCGAAGGTGTTGGAATTTTTCCGTTGAAAGCTCATAGACTCTAAGGTCAGAAGGGACCAATACGATCATCTAGCCTGACCTCCACCATGCAGGTCACAGAACCTCCCACCCACTCCTGCAATGAACCTTTACCCTATGACTGAGTTACTAAAGTCTTCAAAGCATGATTTAAAGACTTGAGAATCCACCAGCAAGTGAGCCATGCCCCACGCTATGGAGGAAGGCGAACCGCTCCCGAGAACTCTAGCCAATGTACCCCAGAGGAAAATTCCCTCCTGATCCCAGATATGGCAATCAGTTAAACCTTGAGCACATGGGCAAGTCTCACCTGCCAGTCACCCACGAAAAAATTCTTTGTAATAACTAGAGCCCATCCCACGCTCATGCAATAAATAAATGTGTTAGTCTTTGAAAGTGCCACAGGGCTCCTTGGTTGTTTTGTTTGATAAATACCATGTGTGAGATGGCTCTGATGTGACTATACAGATAGAGTGTAAACTGCTTTGGGAGGGGTCCTTTGAGAAGAAAGTTATTACTAAATGGAGTGTAGGAAAAAGAAGATGGGAAATTAATTTCATGCAGTTGAAGGAAGCATGATTAGTTTTGCTGGGACAGAACTTGGAGGGAGCATCAAGGCATCAAATGTCCTCTGACGGGGTAATGCCATTTCAGGCACAATCTGCATCCATCTAGATAAAAATATCCCAATGTCTTAAGTCTATTTAGTCACAAATTATTTCTCATGTTGCCAAATATACCAGCCACTCTCCCTGCTGATTTCAGTAGAGCATTGATGGACGGGGAGCAGCACAGGAGGCCAGCCAAGGAACCAGCAAGAGAAAAGATAAAGGAGGTTCATCAATGTGTATCCTACAAGATGATGTCCTTGGACCGGTTGGAGTTTGTCTCTTGCCCACCCATATCCCTGGCACAAATGACTTCACACCCAGTGACTCAACGGTGCAGAATAGCATCACCAGATGGTTTCACAGAGACTTGGCAACCCTGACAATAAAGAT
The DNA here is from genome assembly GCA_007922195.1 of Podocnemis expansa. NCBI lineage: Eukaryota > Metazoa > Chordata > Testudines > Podocnemididae > Podocnemis > Podocnemis expansa. The sequence continues at coordinate 73,908,831 of ML681964.1, forward strand.
GGGGACAGCTGGTGAGTTGATGCTTCCAGCAGCAGGCATTTTGTGCTAGAGAGACTGGGAAGGAGGGCTGGCATCAGAGAGGAAGAGTGTGGCAGGGATCTGAAGAAGGCACAAATTCAGAGAGAATGGGGGTAGGAGATTAGGAGTGGTGTGGAGGGCTGGAAGACCAACCCGCATCTCGAATCTGGAAACTGTTGGGTGAACATGTCGGCGCGGAGGGCAAAGGAAGTCATGCTCATGAGGTTGCGAATGGGGTATGTGAAGGTGGCATCCCCTGCCAGTTTTCAGAATAAGAAGCAGCCAGCAGCATGACATTTATGGGGCTGCATCAAGAAGGAGCCGCACCCTCAGAGCTGTTCCTGCAGCACCTTCAAGTTAATGATTTCTTTCCTGAAGCAGGCACCCCGCCAGGTCGTGATCAATTAGCAGATGGCTGCTCGCTATCAGGCAAAGATACCCGCTTGGACACGCAGAGGAGGGAAGCAGCCAAGAGCTCTGTAAAGCAATCCCAGCCTTCTGCTATGAGCTCCTGTGCCAAAGTATCTCTTGTGTTTACTGTAAAACCGGAGCCTAGCCCTCCTCTGCCTCCTCATAATAATAATAACAATAAAGCTACAGGGTCAATAAGTTTGACAGATGGATTCTCCCTCTCTTGGGTTCCTTCTTCATAGCAGCAGAACTGATGCGGCGATGTGCTCAGGGGATTATGCAATATTAATAACAACCAGGCTTCTCGGAGGCCAGGATGATGACAGCAGCTTATTGAAGGAAAGTGTGGCTCAGGAAAACTGAAGTGTCCTCCTGATTTCAGGCAGAATGTGCAAACACGGCTTGGATTTCACGAGCCCTGTAACCTCGTTGCTTGACCCAATGGCACAACGGTACCATGTTTGGCCAGAGGCTGCTCTAATTTATACACGAGGAGTAGCAAGCTGTGAACTAGTTGATTTGGGAATGCCCCCTCCGTGCCCCTTATGTGGAGGACTTCCCATGCAACATCAGGAAGGAAGGTTCCATGTGGGCAGGTTATCCTATGGCTGCCTATATTAGGATCTCTTGCGCTTACCTTTGAAGAAGCGCTGGTGCTGGCTGCTGTTTGTGGACCTGATGGACTGGAGATCAGATCTATGAGCAATGGCACCAGCCCAAGTACGTGCAGATTAAACCTTTACAGTAGGCCACCACAGTACCTCTGGCACTCCCTCACTCTTTCTGTGCACACACACATACACCCTTTTTTCTAGACCGCATCTGAATGCATTCCCTATGTCCCAGGCGCTCTGCTTTTCACTATGAACGCCTGCCCTTGCCCATAGCATTGTCCACCATAAGCTCATGTTAGATACTCCATTCTAGTGGACACAAAGTACCAGAAAGATCTGGAGCATCCCTGGAGCATCTCATAGGCCCTTTAGCAGCTGGGTGGAGTAAAGCTAAGGTGTTTGGAATCAGTTTGGCCAAATTTCCTGAAGCCTGGCTGAGACACTCAGCTCCTGGGTCCTCCTAAGAGAGAAGGATAACGGGGAGTCTTATGTATCTCTGCTGCCAGCTCTTTGGCGAAGTGAAGAAACTGGTTTTTGTGAACTTCCAAGAGGAACTTGAAGTAACCCTGTTGAGTCAGCAAAGGTCACTGCAATGACGGGATCTGTCCTTTCGAAATAAGAAAACGTCGTGTGGACCAAATATCTTTTGTTTTGAAATAACCAGTGTTATTTCGAAATAAAAATGCTGTGTAGACATACCCAAACAGTTTTTTATTTGAACCCAGATCAGAGGCAAATACCCATGGAAATGTCACAGGGAGGCCAGATATTGAGGTTAGGGCAGCATCTCAGGGCCCCAGAGCCGGTTTGCTTCACTTAGGTACTTGCCAGCATTTCAGAGACCTTCCTCCTTCCACAAACTGGAAATAACCAAACCTCAGAAGCTTGGGACTCCCCTAAACTTCTTATCTGTGTGAAAACAAGGTTTGAAATCTTATGAAAAGAGCATCTCTCCTACAGCCTTCCAATCCCTCAGATTCACTGTATATGGCTACACTATAGTGTAATCCCAGGTTCAAGCTAAAACTCCTTTCTATCAACACACAAATTGCATTAACCCAGGGCTCCAGCCGAGGAACCTGCACCTGCCCCAGGGCTGGAGGGTCCCAGACTCTGCCAAGCCAGGACTCAGGATTCAACCCCACTGGCTGTGAGTTCTGAGCATCTGCCAAAACTGTCTCTGAATCCCATGGGCTGGCTTGCTGTGTCCTCTGGACAGTCGAGTTTTCTGGACAGTCAAAGTTTTCTCACACTGTACCACAAACAAAGGGCTGGAGAAACCATGTTTTGGGAGGGCACTATGAAATCTGAGATATGAATAGCCAGACTTGGACCTCTGTAATGCACTACGGATGCTGGAGACCCAGGCTGGGAATCTGGATTCATCAATTCCTAACTATGGGTTACAAATGAATGTAGACACTAGCGGCCTAGGTTAACAAACAGGCTTTGCTAAATCAAGGTCTATTAACCCACACAGAGTTTAAGGCCCAAAGGTATGATTAGATCATCCAGTCTGACCTCTTGTACAACACGAGCCATTACATTTCACACAACCACCCCTGTACTGAGTCCAATAACTTGTGCCTGGCTAATGCATATCTCCCTGAAGGGGATTCAGGCTGGATCTGAAGCCATTGGGTGAATCCCCCACTTTCCTTGTTAATTTGTTCCAATGATTAGTCAACCTCATGGTTAAATCTGTGCTTAATTTCTCATTTGGCTTTTTCCGGCTTCTGCTTCCAGTCACCCTGAAGCTGTTCGGCTTCTGACCCAGGCCAGAAATATGGACTGCAACAAAGAGGCATGTAGCAATTAGATGCAATGGACCGGCTGTCTTTCCTGCGTGCGGCAATGCGATCTGCTGATCCCAAAGAAATCATCTGGGAATTCTGCCCCAGTGAATGAGATCAGAGTCTGGTCCAGCGTGTGAGGCAGGGAGGGGAATTTAACTCAGTTTTGTTCAAGTCCCAAAAAAGGTTCAAGATGGGTTAACTGGAACCATTAACAAAAAAAGTAAATCAAAGCCACTTCACTCACACCCTAAAAAGGATCGTTCATTCCTGCTGATGAAAAGGACACCCCAGATTCCCCCAAGAAAGGCTGTCTTTTGCGCCTTCCCTTAAATGAACCTTTATCCTAAAGAGGGAGTTGGTGGTGGGAAGGAGAAGTTTTATGCTGTTTAAGACAGCAGCTATTTCCCCCCAGTTTTGCTTTCCTTTGAGCTGCTCCCCTAAGCTCTAACCTACTTTTATGTTCCAAGCCGAAAACTGCTGTTGCTGGTAGTGTGACTGATGCATATTTCAAACAAGCCCGTGCAAGGGACTCGAGACACATTACTTTGCGCTGGTGCCCCGGGCCATAGATTCGCCTGCTTACATCGACAGCACGTTTTGCTTCATAAAGAATGTGCAGGCCTTCACCCCGAGCTATTTATCTGGAGTGCTTGAGAGAAACGAGGGAGAGAGAAAGCAACACATGCTCAGGTTGGCAGCTAGCCCCATTTTGCATACCTGTGAGTGTCCAAATGCTGACCCCTGCAAAAGAAACAGGCCACCCCTTGCTGATGCTCCAATATTGTTCCCCACTGTCTGTTCCCGGTGCTCTGTGTAATCTGGGCTTAAGAACTGATTCACTCAGTACCGGCCCTCATCCTGAGAGGTGCTGGTGGTTGCAGTGAACAGGAGCTGCAGATGCTCAACCTTTTGCAGGTTCAAGCCCACCTGAGCTCAAGGGAAATCAAGAGCTTTTTGCAGATTCAAAATTTCCTTGCTCCAGTTCTTCATACTGCTGTTATGCATGCCCTGCTTGGTCACTTTTATTGCTATTTATGTCCCTCTAGCGTCTGGGGGCCACAGTCTAGGGTCAGGCTCCATTACAAGGCTCTGTATAGAGAATTAATAAGGTAACTGGAGTTCCGGCAAACTTATGGTCTATAGGCCAGACGGGACACAGAGATGAACCAAACAGATAAATAAGGAAGGGGAGGGCTGGGAGGCCAAGAGAACAATACAGTGAATAGAGGTTAGGACAGGGGTGGGCAATAATTTTTACAGGTGGGCCACTGGGAATGGGAAAGAGCCAGCTGGGGGGTAGTGAGGGCCTGCCGGTGCAGTAGAGAGTTGGCCATGGGGCTGAGGGAGGGACGCAGCGGCAGAGGGAGCCATCCAGGAAATATGGGAAGCTGGATTGACGTCAGGTGTGCTAAATCTGGCCCGTGGGCTGTATTCTGCCCACTCCTAGGTTAGCAGAAGTTACAGCTTGCCACTCGGCTAACTCAAATTTCCCCCGCATTTGTTTTAATGCTTTTGAAACAATTGTGGGAAGAAGGGAAATCTTGAATTTTCAAGCAGTACAAATGCTGGATTTTTTAAAACAGGAGGGCAGAAATCTTTATCAAAGTCCAAATTTGTTACAGCTGGACCATTTTCTACAAAAGGCTTTTTTTTTTTGTGGAAAAATGCTGTTTTGCGGAAGCTGAAACATTACACAAATTTGTGTCAATTTTTCTAAAATGGTTTCTGACTCCCAGGGTGGACTTAATTCCAAGAGACAGAGAACCACAAGTCAAAAACTGGACTTTTTCAGTGCTATTCTGTTTCCAAAAATTATTTTAATTTATTTTTCCATTCCAAGTTCAGCCACCCACAAAGGTGTGATGGAGTGCAACTGTCATGCCTTGGCCCATTCAAACATTCAACCCAACAAGCACAAGCATCATCCAAGTTTCATGGTTCCTTTTGTCTAACATACCCCTGCTTAAAGTGATGCATGAAATACAGCAAGCAGAATCTCCTAACTTCAACCATATTTCATGAAGGACACACTTCATCACAAGCCATACAACTCTGATTATTACTCCCTTATATATGGCTTTGAACAGAGCCATCTATAGTCAAATTCTTTTTTGAGGATGGAATATTACCAGGGATTTGGAGTGAGCAGTAATTAAAGAGCATATTAAACAGTAATTGCTTAAATTAATAGTCTTTAAAATCATGACAACTTCCATTTCAGCTGGCCGGGAAGCTGGATCACTGATATTAATTTTTAATAAACCTTGGAGTACTGACAAAATGTCAAAAGACTGGAAAAAGTTAATTTTGTATCAATAATCTTAAAGGGTAAAGGGACTAATCGTAGGTCTTTTAGAGATCCTGATCAAAATAATAGAATGGATATTATAGGATTTGATCAATGAAGAACTAAATTGCTAAAATGTAATTAATGCCACACAATATGTTTTGATGGAAGATAGATATTGTCAAACAAATTTTATTTTTTATGAGATTAGAATTTGGCTGATAACAGTAAATCTGTTGATGTAATATTCTTGGTTATCTCTAAAGCATTTGACTTATTAGCACGCATGTTCTCACTGAAAAATGATAACACACATAATTAATATAGCACCCAAGAAATGGATTAAAAGCTGGCTAACTGATAGATCTTCAAAAGTAATTGTTAATGGGGAATCATGGAGGGTCTGACGGAGATCAGCACTCTGCCCAAAGTGCTGTAATATTTTTATCAATGAACTAATGAAAAGATAAATTCATTATTACTAAAGTTTATAGCTGACACCAATTGGTGATGTGGATGGTAAGGCCAAGGCAGTTATATGGAGTGATTTTTCAATTGGTTGGCAAGCAGGATGAATTCAAACAACATGCATTTTAATACAGGCAAATGCGAGGTCATAAGGCTCAGAACAAAGAATACAGGTCACCTTACAGGATAAGGAAACTCTGTTCGGGAAAACAAGGACTCTGAAGAGGACTCAGAGTATGTCTACACAGACACCCACCCCTAACCTGGGCTCACGGGGCTGTTTCACTGCTGTGGAGATTTCTGATACTTTATGGAGCAGACAAGGGACAACAAGATCTAGCTATTGGCAACTGAAGCTTGAAAGACTCAAACTGGAAATACAACGCACATTTTTATAATCATTGGAACAACTTATTAAGGGGCGGTGGGGGAATCTCAAACTCAGGTCCAGAGGTAGGTTTCAGATAGAGCCACCTACTGATACCAGCTAGAAGTGAGAGCTCCTGGATTTAATTCGCCAGAGCACGACTGACAAAACTCCTGATTGGAGGTGACATCTGCCCTCTCTGACTGGCTCAGACTTGCTCTTTAATTCCACGGAAGGCAAACGTAGTTGTCCGAGCAATGAAGTGAATCCCTGCCTTCTTCCTGCTTTTCCATCCCACCACAGCTGTTGACTTTGTCTCTGCTCCTGGGCTCTGGTTTCCAGCTCTTGCTCTCAGCTGGGCTTGAATGTCCATGTCCTGGCCCAGAACAGGGATCTAATGAATACTTCATGACTTGAAATCTTTTAAATCAGGATTGGGGGTGGGCCTTTCAAAGGTTCCTCAGAAACATAGGACCAGGAGGCTTCTTGAAAGTCAATAGATAAATAAATAAATGTGTTAGTCTTTAAAAGTGCCACAGGACTCCTTGTTTGTTTATTCCTTCTGTCCTTCCAGTCAACGACTGATGTTAAATTACCTGCACCAATATCATTGGAGGTCCTGCAGCCTAGTGCTAACCTATTCCCAAACCTGCTTTGATTAAGGGACCTGCAGGATCAGGCCCAAGACAGCATACGGCTGCAAATAGAAAGTCCCCATCCCCATCGCCCCTCCACTCAGCTGCAGACCTTTCGTTACAAACAACCGAAAGGGCTGAACGCTGAGACTCGCCTTAGACATTGGGATGCAATGCTATCTACTACCATATAAATGCTTGCACAGAGAAGAGCTGGCGAAGCTGTGAAACCCTTCTTGGCTGTCAAACTCTTTCCTGAAGTTTTGCTTCATGAACAATGCAGCTGACGGGTAATTATTTTAAAAGCACCTGTTTTAAGAGAGAGCCATGCCAGTGTTGATTGGAACCAGAGGCATGCCTAAAAATGATTGCTCTTCTTTCGCCCTCCTCCTAGCTGTTGATTCACACTCCATTGAGCAATGAGTGTATATGTCCTTATACATACCAGTAGCATCAGCTTTACACTCAGTTTGTAACTGGTGTTAGACCCAGGGATGTAGAGCTATGCTTGAATTTAGAGACACTCCTTAACATGGGCCAGTGTCGTGTGAATTGGGAGATGTGCCTTACAGGAGATCTAACACGGCTGCTCACCTGGATTTCATACCCGTCTGTGTAATTAAAGCATTGTTCCTCACTCATTCAGTCATGTGGTCTTTAATAAACCTGCAAGGTCATTATGTGGGAGATTGCAAACAAATAGTTCCAAAAAGTGGCTGTGTTAGTCTAGTCCAGCCAGGGCTGGCTCTTGCCATGAGCCACTGAGGCCCTGGCTTGGGGCACCGCTGGTTTGGGGGTGCTGTGGCACTGCCTGGGAGTGGGGTGGACCGGCCCCGAAGCCAGACCCTGTGCTCCTGCCCCCTTGAGCCAGCCACTCCACCCCTGAGAGCAAAGCAAGACAGCCCATGGGGTGGACTCTGCTCTCTCACCCCACCTCTGGGCTGGCCCTACCTGCCCCTAGGGCAAACAGCTGGCCCAGAGGAGGGGCAGGAGCGTGGAGCCCTGCCTCTGGGCCGGCTCGCTCCGTCCCTGGACCGACTGTTCCCCACCCTGGGAGTGGGGCAAGCTGGCCCAGAGAAGAGGCTGGGTTCTGTGCCTGCCCTCCCAAGAGCAGAGGTGGTTTTTGGGGTAGGCGAAGCCCGTGACTGCCTAGGGCCCCAAGCAGTGTTCCCTCTCATTTTTCATAGGCTGTGTGCGCAAAAAATGTCTTTTGTGCAAATTTTTGGAACCACTGTCCAAATTTGTGCGCACTCCAGTGACTGTGTTCAAACTTGCGAGTGCAAGGCAGTAAGTGTGGATGATGCAAACAATGTCTAAATTTTATTTTGATATGGTGATGGAAATGATTTTATAAATTACAAAATCTTATTTGAAACATGCTCTTTGAAATTGACTTCTTAAAGTAGCATAAAAAGATTAGTGCTGTTGAATTTTTTTGTGCGCGCTTGATTTTGTTGTGTGCGTGGGTTTCACAACCTGTGTGCGCGTGCACACGCGCACAGCTTAGAGGGAACATAGGCCCCAAGCAGTAAGGGACCCTGTAGCGTTCACCTGCTTTTCCTAGCCAAGTGCACTCACAGGGTGGTGGGGGATTGGGGGCCAGGGACCCCAGGGCCAGAGGCTGCGCCACCCACCTGCCCTCCTGGCATCTTTGCAGCGGGGCTGGAGCAGTGCTCCCCGGCTACCCACCACCGGCCACATCTCCACAGGTGGAGTGAGCAGAGCTGTCCTGTGAGTAGTATAGTGGCTAGCACCTCTGCTTAATATGCAGAAGGTCCTGGGTTCAAGCCCATGGGGGGTTGGACTTGATGATCTCATGAGGTCTGTTCCAACCCTATGATTTGATTGATTGATAAGTCGGTGTAGAGCTGTGGCTTGCAGGGGAGGCTCCTAGAGCCAGGGACATCACCGGTGCCAGGTTTATGGGGCTCAAGCCCTGAGTCGGCCACCAGTGGTAGCGGCAGGGTGTGAGTTTTGAACGTCAGCGTGCCAAGCCCCAGATCTTTTTCTGAGCTAGTGGCACTCCTGCCTGCAGCAGCCCGCTATGAACAGTTCAAGCTGCTTCTGTCCCCCCACCCCAGCCACCCCGTGCCTGAATACAGGCCCCCTCGCCCCCAGCCCCTGGATCAGATCTGTTCAGCCTTGGGGGGACCAGGGGTGAAGCAGCCTGAACTCTTCAGAGCGGGTGACTCCGGGGCCCCACTTCCCGCAAGCCGCAGCTCCGTGCCGGCCTCTCTCATCCCTCCCCCTGGGGATGTGCATACGGCTGGGGGTAGGTTGGGAGGGCTGCTGCGCCCCTCTGCAGACAGGCCAGGGGGGCAGGTGTGGGGCGCAGCCTCTGACCCCAATGGTCTGTGGCCCCTGCCTCCCCATGAGTGATAGGGTCTCTGGCACTTTCCCTCGGATGGGGGGCAAGGGAAAGCCGGGGCCACGGAGGGGGTGGGCTATGGGGGGGGCAGGGGCAGGGAGCTGGGACTGTGGGGGGCAGTTATGGCAGCAGTGGGGGCTTATAGGGAGCTCCATAAAGGTCCTTTGCCTAGGGCCCCCAATTGCCTAAGGCTGCCTCTGCCCCAGGGGGTACAAAAGCAAAAGCTGGGTGGTTCAAGGGGCTGTGGCATCCTGAGCCCTGAGTTCAGCCAAACAAACAAGGAGTCTTGTGCACTTTTAAAGACAATAAATGCACCGATCGCATCAGCTTTTGTTATAAGAGACATGCCCTTGCAGCAGAAAGAAATGTGATTATTTAAAGCTACTGCACAACTCACAGCTCATCTGCGGCTTGCTGCCTCGAAAGGGAATCTAGGGATTCTGAAACGCAGCAGGTTTGTGAGCTGTTTCAATTCACGTCCCTGTCCTAAATGCAAGCTAGTGCCTACCAGTCCCACTCACAGGCCAGGAGGCCATAGTGCTAGGGGCCACCCAAACATAGACCAAACAAACAGTTTCTAGCACTCTTATTAAACTGAGTCTCCCAGTGGTGCGAGATACAACACAAACATTACAGCCTTATCTGCATCAAAATGATCTCCTCCCACCCACAAACATTACAAAAAATCAGTAGTTTAAAAAACCAAAAAAGCCTGTCTTGAAGTCAACAAATGTGATTCCGTTTTACCCTCATCAAATAAGACTAAAAAGTTTCCTACCAGATTTTGCTCCTGTCTTGTTTATTTGGGTTATTGTTTATTCTGATAATATCCTGAGCACATATCAATAAAAAGCCAAGCGGATGCTGTACATAAAACATAACCTTAATAATCATGGCACAAACCCAATGGGCTAGCAACACCTCCCACAGCATCATAAACTGATAGTTAAAGAGGAAAGTCTACTGAAGTCAAAGGAGGGACCCTAACTGCCGCAGTTTCTAAGCCATCTTCCAGGGACACCCCACTAGAAGCCAGCTACAGTAATCTATTTTGGAAACTGTTCGAGTCCCGGCTGAATGTGTAGGCCTATGATTTCAAACAATATATCTTCATCTATTTATTGTATTACAAACACACACACACCTGGTTTAAAAGAACATTACAAAGACTGCAAAGTTAAGCATTCAAATGCTAGCAGGTGCCAGAATCGAGGGTACCCGTGGAGCCTTAATTTGGCCTTTGAATGCATTATGGTACATTCTTCAAGGACACGATCACGTGCTTCACACCCGTCTCCTCCTCACCTCCACCTTGCAGTCCCATTCTCACCAGACTCCTTGTCTCAGTCTATTCTTTCCCTCTCCCCATCCAGCTTTTGTCCTTCTGCATGAGAATCAGATGGCTTCCTCCTCCATGCCACCTGGGTACTAGTGGTGGGCGTGAGCACAGGAGAGATCGATTCCCTATTCTCGGTCTGGTGCCTGCTCTCATCTCTCTCACATGGGAGCAGAAATAAGAGAGACTTTCCAGCTCTGCTCTGGCAGCCTTGACCTTGGAAATGCTTGGTTGCCCTCTGAGGCTGGTTCATGCTCAGGCTGGCCAACCCCAGGAGCTGTGAGCGGTTGGAGCCGTGCTCGGTGAGGATGGAATCGTCAGATTTTAGCTGCTAAAATTAAAATCTCTATCAAGGATGTGTGAACTGTGATTTTTTTCCCCCAAAGGCTTCTAATTTGCCGATATATGAGCTAATTTTCACAGAGATGGCAAAAGGCAGTCCCCTGCTGCCAAATTTCAAGGCCCTGCTCCAAAGCATGAGGTTAAAATAGATAAATCAACCTGAGGCAGTCACTTGGCATAGAAAATTTCAGTCCAAATGATTAAAGTTTTGCAAAGTTACAATCAACTGAAAACTGGGGGCTTGTAATAGGAAGTGTCAGACAACCTTAATAGCTGAGTGTTGCCAGGACCTACCTATAATAAACAGTAGGCCTGCAGGAATAATTTATCTATTTAATTTAGCCTCTTTTTCTGCCTTCAGACCATCCAAGCACAGACCATGAGTTTCTCAGATCTATTTGTTATTTAAAAGTATCACAGGAGCTTCTTTGTGGTTTGACTCTGGTCTGACAGTAGATTTTTACCTGTGAATATCTAAGCACTGGCCTGTCTTGAGGGCCAGCAAGTTACTTTTAACAAGACAAACAAGCCATGGGGCATGGATTCCACTGCCTCAGCAGATCAGACTGCAACCCTTTTATATTTTCTATATTTTCACCTATTTGTGCAAATATAAAACCTGGCATTGCTCATCTGATAATGAAATTCTCTTGTCATAAATGGTCAAGAAATCAGAATTAGTTGTACGAATATTGATGGTAAGTCAATAGAAAAAGGCTACACCTGTTGTTTATTATTTGTGTTATGGTAGCACCTGAATAATCTAGTGAAAATTGAAGCCACGGTGTGCTAGGTGCTGTATAGACACGAGAGGTATGTCTACACTGAACTATTCTACTTCAAATTAACTGATGGCCAGTTAATTCTGTTTAATATGTTTGTACTTGCCATGTGACTTTTCCATGCTATCTCCTACAGCTGTTAAGAACTACACATTTAAAAAGGCTAGTGATGGACAATAACCCCATCATAAAAGAGAGACCTGGGAGGCAGACAAAGGGGGAGAGAGGAAATAGGGTTGCGGAGACTCGTCATCGGGTTGGTACCAGAATCAGGAACATAATTCAAGTTTCCTGGGTCCAATCCAGTCCACTGGAGCACACGATGGCAAAACACAAAGGTAGCCGAGAATTGAGAACATACAAATGGTAAATGTTTTTGCATTATTGTCCCAGCTGAAATACACACACATTGGATATTCCTGCAATATGTATTTGTCTTAGAGGAGCTGGGTTCATTTATATCATGGGGCCTTGACAGGTTACATCCTAGCTAGAGGGCAAAAGCCCTGTTTATGATTTGCACTGTGCTTAGAGCTAATCAAAAAATTTTGGGCTACATTTGATTTCATCAAAACTTTGTTCAGGGTCTCAAGAAAGGCTCATGTTTCATAGCTGTGGCATGAAGGATCAGCCCTAGGCAGAATAATTTGGTGCCCCACAGAGCAGCCGAGAAAGAAATAGTTGGCCAATCAGAGACGCAAAAATGGTCAACCGGGTAGAATGGAGGAAAAACAAAAATCCCCCAATCCCCCAGATTAAATGGCTCAATGTCCCTGGGAAAGTGGCAAATGGGTAACCACCCTGCTCCCCTGCCCCTAGAGCACAGGATATAGGAAATCCACCTTCAGGTCCCTGACTCCATGATGAGAACTCCTCTTTGAGCCAGCCAGAGCTGGGACTTGAATCGGGGTCTCTCGCTTAAGCTGTTCTCACTGTCTCAGAGAGTTCATCCCCTCTTCCTGAATTGAAACCCTCAGGTTTTCTATTGCAAAACCAGACACTGCAGCACATTTCTCTTTTCACGCCAATGAAAAGGTTTGAAAAGGTTTGGCTCCATTCCTGTGTGGGGGAAAAAACAAAAAACAATTCTGAAACCAAAAATGGTGCTGTGGAAGGGAATTGTCACGCTCCACTCAGCTCTCCTGGGTCCAGGAGCTGGGAGCCTCAGTCATGGATCAGGGTCCCCACTGTGCTAGGCGCTGTATAAACTCAGATGTGCACAAACCTAAGGATAGATCAGAATCTCGGCTGGTATTTATTGGGGGTAATTCCACTGAAGCCCTGGGGCTGTTCTGTCGTTCAGTAGTTGAGGCACTTGCCCGTTGTTTCAGTCATTATTTCTTTGGCAAGTGCTAGAGAGGTGATGAATTCCTGTAGGACCTTGCTTGAGAGGAAAGGACAGAGTCAGAGGGTCATGAGCGCTGTGGCCCCACTTTTCCTCCAGGAGAGACCAGTCCACAGTGAGCCCTCGATCCCATGCTGGCTCCAAACATGGTAACTACGACCACTGAAAAATGCATCCCCCATTTCATGAGCATCACCTTGGTCTTGTTCAAGCTTGTGGGGGAAAAAGCTTAATTAGTTTTAAGAGACAACTGTACAAATCTCTGAGATCAGTTGCATGATGGGCTCGCCTGTAACGGTGGTGGGCAGGGCTCACGAGCCCCGGGGCTCACTTGTGGTATGGTCCTGAAGCTCATCCTTCAGGGATTCAGGTGACCAGTGGCAGGGGTCAGGAAGGGATTTCTTCCCTTCTTCCAGTGTATTCTGGGAATTTTTTTTTTAAACTTCATCCTCTGAAGCTTCAGGGACAACCAAGAACAATGAAGGGATGGAGGTGCAGGCCCAGCTTTGCTTCCCTGGGGAGTCTCTACTGGTGCATTTGGCTGGCTTAATAGCCCAGGGCCATTCAATGGGATAGCTTTGGACCCCAAAACTGGGCCCTCGGTGTCTTGGCTTTATAGACTCCTCGTAACATGGCACACAACATCAGTGAGATAAAGAAATATCTCCCCGATCATCAAGAAGCCAGGAGACGGTCCAAATTCTCAAAGCAAATTGGATCTGTGGGTTAAAAACCTGAGTGTTATGCCTTAGACAGGCATCCAATGTCTGTCAGGAGCGATGGTAAGCTATGCGGATATTGCCTTCTAGCGGAGACAAGCTCCACAGGCTTCCCACTGGCTGGGCCAAGGGGGTGGAGGCTCCATTTGGCTCACCAGACTGAGCTCTGGCGTAAGGCTCTCAGCTCTAGATTCGGCTGCTAGGACGCCTGCGTCACGCCAGTGGATGAGCAGGGAGGATTCTGCTCACGTGTTTTGGCCACCGGCTGGAGAAAGTGTTTCAGAGCCACCTCCTAAACTTGTAACGCTCTGCATGTCTAATTCAGCAGAACTCAGAACCAAGGGCAGCATTTTCCCTTCACACACACAGCACGCCGCAGCTTTGCGGAGCACAACACAATGTAAGAGATGCAAGAGCCCAGCTGGGAACCAGCAAGCTCTATTTATGCATGGAGCCGGGCTGTCCGCAGACATAAATCAAATCTGCAGGTTTCCACAGAACTACATCAGTTTGCACCAGTTAGGGATGGGGCCTTTAAACAGTGGCTCAGAGGAGGGAGATCAGAAAATGGAGCAGCATCCAGGCAGGTGATGGGGAGATGTAGCCGATCTTTCTCTTTCTCTCTGCCACAGCCTGGAAAAGGTGCTGATAACAGAGGTGTGGATGGACCACTTTTTAAATAGCGTCATGTACTCCAGTGCCTCTCAAGAATCAAACGTAGTGTGGAATGATGCTGCGTGGGCTGGTGCAAGAAATATTATATAATGAATTTGTTAGGGCACCTAGAGCCTTGGGTTGACGCCGCATTGTTTTCAATCTAATGTAATAGAGTGGGACCCACAAGTGGTGAAAATTAGAATAGCCCCACTGAAATCAGTGGGGCCACATTCTCAGCAGGTTTAAATAGGCACATCTCTGTTGGTGATGTTGGGAACCAGATCCTCTGACGTAAATGGGTGTAGCTCCACTGAAATCAACATAGCTATGATGATTTGCACCAACTGAGGTTTTGGCTCCTAAGCTGGCTTTACAAGACATTAAAGGCGGAAAAGACCAATTAAGTGGCGTCTAACCCAGCCCCATCTGTCAGCGTAGCATCCCTACAACATCAGTGCTCCAAAGTTTTGTCCAAGATTGTGTGAAATGAGTCAAATGATGGGACTTCCACAATCCTAACACACTTTTCCATGTTCCCTGGAGATATGCCTGGCAGGAGGCTTTTTTCCAGACATTTCACTTGCCTCAGTTCTCTCAGAAATGATCAGAAACTGAAATTCTGAGGGCAGCCTCACCAGAGTCATATTATTATCTTGCAGATCTGGGGCCTGACGCATTAAATCAGGTGGGTTGGTTTTGCTAGCACCTTGCATTGCTAGCTCAGGTCAAAGGCACTCACCAAAGCACAGATCATGTGGGTTGTGTTTTCCAGCCATAGCTGCTACTGACTTGTCGCTTCTTAAAATCTGAAACAGTTGCTGCCCACTAGGCACTGCTTATATGGTTGAGTTTTTCATATACACACAGGAAAAGAGCAGATGGTGCCATATCCCTTTATTTGTTCACCAAGTTGGTGAGTAATAGTAATAAATTAACAATACTTATCACTTTCCATCTATAGATCTCAAAGCACTTTACTAAGTAGGGCAGTGTTACTCTCCTCCATTTTACAGACAGGGAAACTGAGGCACTGCCAGGCAAAGTGATTTGCCCAAGGTCACGCACCAGGCCGGTGGCAAAGCCAGGACTCGAGGTCAGGTTTCCCCAGTCCCACTCCCGTGCACTATCCACTAAGCCACACTGCCTCCCAATGAAAAGAAGATAGTGATGTTCTGGCTGTACGTGAAAGCTACAAGCTTTGAGAACCTCACCTATCTCTGATTCCACTGGAGCCATCATAGCAGTGAAATCTAAGTCACCACATGTAACACAAAACTTTTGGCACTAGATGAAAGCGCCAAGGATGTCTTTTGCCTCTTTAATATTGACTGGACACAGTCCTACAGGGTGTTTTTTTCAAAAGAAAAGATTTTAAAGTGAATTTTATGTTGATGGATGGCATTGGATTGACAGTTACGGAGATTTATCCACCAGACATACAATATAAGCGATCTCTAGTGGTTCTGAAACCTGTCTTAGCACTGCTCCTCATGACTCATGCAGACACAAAACAGCAGTTGGCCCTCCTCATGGCCCATTCAGTCTTTGATATCTGAATGACAATAGCAAGGTTAAAAAACAACAAGGAGCTGTGTGGCACTTTAAGACTAACAGATTTATTTTTTGCATGAGCTTTCGTGGGAGAAGATCCCACTTCCCACGAAAGCTCATGCAAAAAATAAATCTGTTAGTCTTAAAGTGCCACACAGCTCCTTGTTGTTTTTTTACTGGACTAGACTAACACAGCTATCCCTTTTGAAATAGCAAGGTTGCCAACAAATGTTGTTCATGGTTGAGCAAGGCTCACACATCTCAATATGAAGCCCTAAGTGGTATCCTGCTCTTGTTAATAGAGCTGCAATTTTTTGGTTTTGCTGGTGATTCGAAAAACCTGAAAAAAATATTTCAGATCAAATCAAGTGCAAAATATTTCAAAATGTTTGGTGGTTAGGAAAGTTTGAAAAAAAATGTTTTAGGTCAAATGCAACATTTTGATTTGATCTTGATTATTTTAAAAGATTTTTGTGTGATTTTTTATAAACCAACATGAAAGGAAATTTTGCAAAAAAGGTCACATTCAAACAAAGAAATTGAAACATCTCCAATTTTTCAGAATTTTTTTTTGTTTTGCTTTGATTGAAACAATTCAGCAAAACCAACACACACTCACAAACATTTTGGTGTTGCCTACTCTGCATTTTTCATTAGAAAGCCCCACAATTTTCTGATGAAAAAGTTTGCTCAACTCTAATCGTCAATACATAACTGTTCTTTATTGCATGTTTTAGACCTTACCATGCAGAACTCTATAGTCAGCCCTAACTGAAGGAACCAGCATTTCTAAATTCTGTTCTCTTTGTAGCTGCTGTGTTAGAAATTTTGTTTACCTACTTCAAAATGTTTACAATAAATATTTTCCCCAGATTTGTGATGCATTTTATCTTCCCAGCTTTTTTGTGCATGTGCTAATAACTGATCTCTCGGGAGAGATGTGCCACGCAGGTGGGCCTCAACTCAAAGGAAGTTGTTCATTTTAGTTCCAAAATTGCCGAAGTTTCTGCCAAACTTGTATTTCCCTTTTTACCTTTACTTTCACTGATGAAGGTTATTTACATCAAAAAACAAACAATTACAAAGTTAAGCATGTAGGAAGAGCTATTTGACATAAAACTTTTAAATAAAGGTTTTCTCGCTACAAACATTAGACTTTAAAAGTGCCATTACTAACAGTGGCTATGTCTACACTGGAGGCTTGAGTCCACTTTTAGCAGGCTTAAGTCAACTTTACTCCTGCCCTTAAAGTTGACTTTAAGGGTTAAGTCGACTTAATGCAATGTGCCCATTAAAATCAACTTAATAAAGTCGACTTAGTGCAGTAGAGCCTTTTAAGGCGACCTTGTAAAGTCGACTTACACAAATGGGGCCTCACTAAGTTGATTTAATAAAGTTGGCTTTAAGTTGACCTTATTAAGTTGACTTAACTGAGCCCTGTGGTGTAGACATAGCAAGTGTTTCTCACCTGCCTCAGCCTCACCACTTTCTGATATGTTGTGTTTAATCTATATAACTTGTTTGATTGCTGAACTAATCTGACCTGATGCAGTGAGATGTAATCGGCCCAGAGAGATTTATTTTCCCCTCCCACATTGCAAGATTTTTTTCAATGTAAGTTTTCTCCACTCTGGCATCCGATGAAGTTGGACTTTGCCCACAACAGCTCATGCAAAAATAAATTTGTTAATCTTTTATTGTCACAAGACTCCTTGTTTGCTTTGCAATAAAGTAAGATATCTGATTATGATACAGGCTTGATCTTTGGTGTATCCCTTATCATGGGTTTTAGTCATACATTTCATCCCACACTGGGGCCTCAGCAGGTTAAGAGGCAACAAGGTACAGCAAGAGATGAATGGACGAACTACCTAAGATGACCTTTCCAACCTTGTGCTTTGAACAAGTTTGGGTAATTTATTATTTCCCCATCTCTGCACCTTTTTGTGGTGGTATCAGAAACACCAAGAAATCTTTAAAAATGCCATTCTGCTGGTCTCTCTGGGCTGAAAGAAGCCAAAGGTTTTATAGCCAATGTCTGTGATACAAAATTAAGCCTGCCTCACTTACACTGGCAGCTGTGGCAGTAATCACACCACTTGTGCATGTCTACACTTTGCTTCTTGTGTCGTGGTGTGTGTCCTCAATAGGATCATTTGCACTGATTGTTTTGTCCTTGTGGGGCATTGTGGAATGGTTCCTAAAAATTAGAAGCTCCCGCCACAAGCAACATAGTGTATATATTGACGTGGCTTCGGCCTCGCTGCGTTGACTTTGACTCCATGCCTCTCATGGAGATGGAGTTATTAAGTCAGTGCAGCTGGACAGTTATGTTGGCAGGACCAAAATTTAAGTGTGAACACTTCCATATTTAGGTCGATGTAGACTGCTTTGAGTTGACTTGACTCTGTAGGGCAGACTAGGCCATCAATTCAAGGGCTCTTATTCTCAGTTTTGTCATTTACACCTGCATAAAGTGGAAGCAAAACTTTAGGGGTAAGATTCTCCTTTATAAAAAGGTGTCTTTATAGTGGTTGCCATGTAAAATGGCCTTAAACTAGAGTAATCACTTTTACACCCACTTCAAGGAGTTTCCATACAACCAGAGTGGTGTAAAGGAGCTTGGCGTCTGTCTACACTGCAATCCTACAGACAAACCAAAGCTAGGTTTGATTTACTTAGCATGGGTCCTGGAGTAGTGCAGCCACGGTAGCACAGATTTCCACGTAGGCTAGCTGAGCAAGTAATTACCCAGCATTCTCTGCTCCAGTACGCAAGCTAGTGAAACTAAGACTAGCATGGGCACGTCTACATGAGCTACAATGTAACGGTTACTGTAGTGTAAACATACCCGTAGTGTCAATGACAGTCATCTCAGTTTGGATTTGGTGGCGCACCACCTTCACTTTACGCTGATCTAAATGACTTACTAGGGCCCAAAGCATTTGGGAATTTGCCCAATCTGAACTTTTGCATGCTGTTGTGAACTCAAACCGTTGATGTTTTCCCACTGCTGACAACTGTTATGCAAAATAGTGTCACAACTCGAGCTGTTAGGGTCTGGAAAACCTAGTTCTTTCCAGATGATCAGAAGAACAATGCAGGTTTTCTATCGCATGAAGGACACCAAAGTAAGGGGAATGGAAATTTCACAAGAGTGCTTGCTGTTGGGGAAATTTCCAGGAGAATTGTGCAAAAGCAAGATCAGACTGTTGTGATAAGCATCTGAAGTTTTTGGGTGCTTATCCAAATTGACCAAAGCCCGCTCATCACTGGAGAGACCTTGGGGAAAACCTGAGTTTCTCATGGGGACAGAGACAGTATTCCAGTTGAAAGAAAGACTTCCCTAGGGGCAGTCACTGCCCCTTTATACATTTGCACCTAATAGACAGCAATAAAATGCATTTATTTTTACAGGTACCTGTATGACTTGACGACAACCTGGCCTCTGGGCCAGAAGGACGTGAGATATGCTCCAGCCTCTCCCCCCGCACATGGTTTTAGGCTCATTCTGGCTAGATCTGGGTATGGCAGGCTCATAACGTATCTACCATGTACTGTTAGAAGTAATGTCATTCATGGGAACACTGCAAAATTTCACCACTAGCCCTGGTATCCATGTCCATTGCCCATGCAGAAGCTGGGTGCCTCTCATTAGCACTCACAACAGAACAGCAGCAGATACAAGGCCTGAAAGACTCAGTCTTGCCATGGAACACATTGCAGCAGTCAGTTTCCAAACTTAGACATGTATTTCCCATTCACTTCAATGGGCGCTGTGGAACATTTATATGTTTATCATTGTTAGGATTAAATCTATCATCAGTGACCTGAAGAGCTAAATCTGCTTAGGCCTACACTGCGAGTATCATTGCTGGAAGATACACAAGCTACGTACTGTAATTTTCTACATTCTGTAAATAAGGACTGTAATGTTCCCTTTCCACAGGGTCTATACTGTGTTGTGTCAACAGGAAACACCCTCCAGTTGACGCAGCATTACTCTTTTGGGGATGGTTGGATTTAGCATGTCGGCTGGAAAGCACTTCAGGGGTTGATTCTGTATGTCCCCACTGCCCACTTAACCGATCCCACTTCATCAGTCCATGGAGGCTGGCGCAGCCCCATCAGCATAGCTGAACCCATAACTAGAGCCCCGCACGGATACAAATACGTGGATCCATATGCGACCTGCATCTGCAAGAAATGGCCTGCGGATATCTGTATTGTATCCATGGATGTGGATATAATGTGGATATCCATGGATATCTGCATATTTACAGGGCTCTAGCTCGTGCAGGTAAAAATATGTGGATCCATATCCAATCTACATCCACAAGAAATGGTCCACAGATATCTGTGTTTTATCCGCGGATACAGATATAATGCGGATATCTGTGGATATCCACGGATTTGCAGGGCTCTACCCCTAACTTCTCAAAAATAAAAGTGAGCAGTAACTTGATTACAGCAAAAACAAGAAGAGTCCTGTGGCACCTTACTGACTAACAGATTTCTTTGGGCACAATCTTTTGTGGGGTCTAACCCACTTTGTCAGATGTATCATGTATGCATCATGCTTCTGATGAAATGGGTTGGAGCCCATGAAAGCTTATGTCCAAAGAAATCTGTTAGTTTGAGGTGCCACAGGACTCTCGTCGTTTTTGCTGTGCACGGACTAACACAGCTTCCCCTCTGAAACTCGACTACAGGGAATCAGAACATTTATGGGGAAAAAAACATCAGGTTCTCTTGACTTGAGCAGAGAAAGGCACAACAAGAAAGCCAGACTAATTCAGATTAGAAATAAGGTGCAAATTTATAATAGTAAGGTGACTACAAGAGAAGTGGTGTATTCTCCTCCCTTAATGTCATCAGATTAAGACTGGAAGCTATGCCTGGTCAGACAAGTAACTGGGCTCAACTCAGGAGACACTGGGTAAAACCCTGCAGCCTGTGTGTCATGTAAGACGGCAGTCTATGTGATTATAAGGGTCTTTTCTAGAGAATCTCTGAATAACTGGGTTGTGCATTATAAAACAATCAGCCTCTTCTTGCCCTCAGGAACTTGAAATCAAAATTACACACAACTTGAGAGAGGACAGCAAAAAAGGGAGATAGACAATGCTCACAGACCATGGGTAGCTTAGAGGAAGGGTGAGGGATCCAAACAGAGTTGGTGGGAGAATGGTTTTTATTCTTCTTCAGATTGTCAACGAACATTTTAAAAAGTCATTTTTTGTTGAAGTTTTCTGTGGAAAATTCTAGCTTTGGGGTCAAAATCCCCATTTTCCATAGAACAAAAGCTTCAATGGAATGTTTTCTTCCGGCCCTTGTAACTGTGCCAGATCACTTTTCAGCTCTTCAAGAGGTATCCATTGTCCTACCTCTATCAAAGTCAATCGAGCTCGAGGACAATGTCCAGGGAATGATGATCTGACCTCAAGAGTAGAAGGCTGCTCTGGTGGATAAGATGCTAGCCTGGATTCGGGACTTCTGCATTTTATTCCTGGCTCTACTGTGTATTTCCTCTGCAGCACGGCTGGATGAAATCATTGTCAAAGTTCCCAGCAAATATCAAGGCCTTAATCTCTCTGTGCCCTAGCTCTCCTCATCTGTGAGACTGGAATCAGAGATAAACAGACTTTGCTGTGTTTGCCTAGCCAGCTCCATTCTAAACTACATAAGTGGCTTTGAGATTGTGTCGTTTTCCGTTCTTTATAAGTGAAACTACTGAAACATAATGAAATAAGGAGTGGAAAAAGTTCAGGGGCTGCCATCTGTATTGAAAGGCTATGGGAAAATAATGAAGACTGTCCTCTGGAGCTGATCCAAACTTTTTGAATGAAAATTTGGGGGGGTTTACCCCCTGCAATTGGAATTTTCACAATCCTAGACCCCCAATATAATTTTCTGGTCTTAACACAAAAGAGAAAAATAATAAAAAAAAATGTAACTCTCCTAGCCTGTCTTCTTTTCCTTTTTCTTCCCTTTTCTCTCTCCTCTTCAGTGTCAAAATTAAAAAAGAAAAATGGGGGAAAGAAGGTAAAAAGACTGGGAGAAGGAAAACTGTCAAACAGCATGTGAACAAAACCAACAGATCATTCAGCTGGATAAGCAGAGGGAGTAAATAACCATAGCTCTCGTTTTGGTGGGGTTACATGGATTGATGCCGCCTGAGGTTGTGGAACCAGGACGTTGCGCTCTGATGTCTGCATATGACACAAAGAGAAGCCGTGGTGCATTGTCTGGCCAGCACCAAACAACTTTCAAGTACTGTACGTTGCACATCAACCGAGTGTGCACGGGCTCATTTAGTACTTTGCAAAGGTAGCAGGCGAAGAACTCAGCACTGGGTTGCTGTTTCAGTTTCCACCTTTATTCAAGAGACTCCAATGAACCTCTTAGCAACCAGACCTTGACTTTTGCACAGGGGTCCTCAGCAGCCTAATGAAAATCTCAAGGTTTCTGCTGCTGAGATCAGCAGTTAGGTTACTGGAGCTTTCCCACCTTACAGTTTTGAAGCAAAGCAAGAAGAAAGTTCAGCGATTCAGTTAGCCTAACTCTGTTCCACAGGTATTGGAAACATGTAGACAGGATTAAACAACACAAGCTATAACATGGGGTTTGGTCCATCATCAGTTGTCTCAGCCATTCATCAGCTCTTTTATTTCATCAGCTGTGGCAGACATTAAACACAGAATGAAAGAAGTTTGTCAGCGATGACTGTTTACATGGAGCTCCCATGCCCGATCAAAACCTCTGGGTTTGATCCACTGCCCACAGCTTTCGGAAACCTCCTAAAAATTCACAAGACCCCAGTCTTCTGAAACCAATGTCAAGAGGTTCACTACTGCCCCATCTCATTCAGTGTATCTAGGCAGAGTCCCCTAGTGTCACTGTCAAACCAGCAACTCTCTTCCTATACGTAGAGCACCTACTGTCCACTAGCCACCAGCGCAAAGACGACCCTGAATCACATCTCACCATTACACTGCCATCCAAAGCAGCAAGCACATCATCCTTGAGAACGTCATCACCATGACTACATGGTCCAGCATATCACTAACAAGGCAATAAAGGGCCAGCGCTATATTGTGAGCTGAACTGGTTGGAATATTTTTGTTGAAACGTTTTTCTGCTGGAAAGTGCCACTTTGCCACTATCATGCTCCTCCCCCAATTGTGCTGATTTCGACAAAATTTTGTTCAGAAAAAAATTAAGAAATAAGTTGGAACTGGAAGGTAACACTTAAAAGTGACCTTTACTTTTTAAATGTACGTTACATTAGGTTTAAAAAAATGGTCGAAGTCTAGAATAGAATAGAATCATAGGGTTGGAAGGGACCTCATGAGATCATCGAATCCAACTCCTAAATGAAGCTTTCCTAATATATTGTAAGGGAACATTTCATTTGACCTCCCCATTTTTTAAAAACTGTGTTTCATGAAAAATTGTATCTTTCTGACCTGATTGGGAATGAAAAAAAGCAAAATCTTAACATTGTTTCCTGAGAGAAAAATCCATTTTCCAACCAGTTCTCATTGTGAGTAATCATCTTATCTGTAAAAAGTGGGAAGACACACATTGCCCTTGTGCAATATCTAGTTTGTTCCAAGAATGGATGGTGTTTTACACACCATGCTGGGAACAAAGGTTTTCATTTCCATGTGAATTGCCATTTTGGACCATACCCTCGATCCATCTGGTCCCATATGCTATCTCTGAGTAGCCAGTACCAAATGCTTCAGAGGAAGATGCTCCATTAACCTACCACTGCCTACACAGGGGGTTAGTCTAACTATGTCTCTTGGGGATGTGCCTATGTAAGCTTTCAGGGTAGACAATCCCCACATTTCTCCTGGGAGAAGCCACTTTCACTGCTATTTGATGCCTGGTGACATTTGCAACACATAACCTCAGTTTTCATTTTTTAATGGATGCGGTACCGAAAGGTCTCCATGGGAGAGGCTGGGTCAAATTCATCCCTAGGTAAGTGAGTGCAGGCAGCTCTCATGGTGGTGCCCACTTATGCTGGGGCTGAATTGAGACAAGAACGTGGCTTATGTCCAAGACTTTTATGAATGTTCATGACATCTGAAAGACGTTCTCAGCTGCCGTCAGGAGGTCAGATTTAATCTTACCCAGTGCCAACTGTTGCACGTGTCTGTGCAATCCCTTGGGCACCAGAGTCTAGCATAGGTGGTGAATTGGGTCCTGCCCACATATGCAGGTAAGAATGCAAGAATGAAAAGTGCTTTCCCTCACTCTTGGGTAGCCAAAGTTTTTTGTTTTAGGTCCCTGGTTGATTCAAAGTTTTCTGATTTAAATCTGTCACTAAGTGCCTAAAGGCAGGTGGCTCAAACTCAAATCATTATGAGGGCCACATGAGGACAAGTGCAAGGCCACATGAGAACTAGTACATTAGCTTGAGGGCTGCACCACTGAAACCTTTTAGTGCAATGATATTGCAAACATTAGTAATGACAGTGTCATTGCAGGCTGCAGGAAACAGCTTTAGAGGCTGCATGCAGCCTGCCGGCCATGTGTTTGAGACCCCTGCTAAAAGGTGTGTGACATTGGGGCTGGTTACAAGCGCAACCCTTGAGGAACCTGTTAGTATCATTTGTCCACCGCACTGGCTGACATGAAGGAAAGTGTCTTTTACTGGAAAGCTGGGTGCAGCTCATGAAACCGTCTCAAGCACTATTCTGCAGCCCTCGTTCCCCCTTTTGCTGGTCTCTCTCGGCTTGTCCTTGGAGCATGGCTCAGTCCAAATTGGGGATTTACATGGGCATATGCTTTCCTTCACCGCTCACCACATCAGAGAGGAAATGACACTCGTCATAAAGACCTAACTACAGAGCTGGTCTTTGCAGAGCTGCTCTCCCTGCAGACTCATCTAACACGGAGGACCTGGGAATGTGACAGAGTAGGTAGCTAGCCTTTAACAGCCTCTCCGTTTGCCTGGCAGGAAAGCTTGTCCCATTTGCCTAAAGATCACCGGTTACTCAGAGTTTGCTCACAACTACCTTGGGCTGACCTGTCGTGGTTGGAAAATCATAGCTATGGCTCCACTGATTTTGAGACATAGGGCAGAATAACCCAAGATCCTGCCAGCAACTTCTCCTCAGGAATTTATGTCTTCTGCTGAGGAGACAACATGACCTGTCTATCTGTCCTAGATACTTATCTGGCCCCCGCTACTGGAGCATCTGGGCACTTTACAATGGGTCTAGCCTCACAGCAACCCTGGAGGTAGAAGAGGTCTTTCATCCCCATCTTACAGCTAAGGGACCAAGGAGAGACAGAGAGATTAAATAAATAACTTGCCCAAGGTCACACAGAAAGCCATTGGCAAAGCAGGTCTCTCAAATCCCAGAGAAACACCGTAACCAGTGGATTATCCTCTGAACTCTGGCTAGAAAAAAGGGGCAAGTCCGTTGCACTGAAGCTGGAACAATCTTGTGTCATGGACCTCAGCCTTTCTTTTGCTGTGATCTAGCTGTGAGGGGAAAATGGTTTTCCCATCCTGTGAAAATCTGCTGGATCTTGAAAAAATTTTCTATTCTGAATCAGGACAAAAAGTCAAAATCTTGAAAACTGTGCTGAAAAATCTAATAAATAAATTAATAAAAAGGTAGGTCTAGGGACATCAAAAGCTTCCAGTTGGATTATCTTGAAATGTTTCCTTTTGGTGTGAATGACTTATTTTTCCTCTTCTGCCATAAGGTTCAATTTTCAAATGAAAAGGGAATTTGACCCTGAAAAGCCTAAACTATTTGTTCCAAAACATTTTGACAGATTTGAAACATTTTTCTAACTGGTTTCCAAGGGAAGGACTTTGCTGGAACTGATCCCTTCCCATGTAAATTTGAAAAGTTTCATTTTTGGCAAATAAGGAAGTACTGACTTGAAATATTTTGTACAAAATTTCCTGACAAGACATCCTGTGGCCTCCTTTTCTCTGAAATCCCCTTCGTTCCTAGCTGGGACATGATCAAGACTACCTCCCATTAAGCAACACAGGAAAAGCAAGGGAGCTGTGACCCCTGGACACCTAATTTGCAGTGGGGGGAGGCTGAAGTTTAATATTAGGACAACCTTTTTCATTAGGAGGGTGGAGAAACACTGGAATGGGTTCCCTAGGGTGGTGGTGGAATCTCCATCCCCGGAGGTTTTTAAGGTCCAGCTTGATCAAGCCCTGGCTGGGATGAATTAGTTCAAGTTAGTCCTGCTCTGAACGGGGGATTGGACTAGATATTTCCCAAGGTCCTTTCCAACCCTCACCTTTTATGATTCTATAGTTTATCCACGACCTCCAGCTGGGATCCTTGGATATAATGGAGAAGGCTATGTGATGAAAGCAATGGATTGACTTTGGCTCTTATGCCAACACCCTCTGTGGCCTTTTTGCAAGTCACACAGGCCAATATTTTCATACTTGGGAGTATACATTTAAACATCTAAATCCAAAGGTGCTGAGCACCCATAAGTTCCATTGACTTCAGGGGGAGCTGTGAGTGTTCATGGTCTCTGAAAACTGTCTTGTTTTTATTTCAAAGATATTAATGGGGGGGGGGGGGCTAACTTTACTGACCTTTTCCAGGCTTCAGTTTCCACTTCAAAGAACTAGGGAGAATAAGATTTAGCTGCTTCCCATAGGGGCTTCACTCATTAAGCTTGCGACATTCAAGAAGCACTATGGTGACAGCAGAGATTGAACCAGGGACTGCAAGAGCTGAAAGCAAAGTTTCTTCAGCTAACAACTGTAACAAGCCCACGTCAGCAGGACTGGGTGCAGAGGACAGATAATTTGCTGATAGGTGTGCTGCGCCAGACCATAACTGATGCACAGCAGTATGCACGCAAAATCCTGCAATGGCTAGATATCTCAGAGCCCCTGGAATCCCAGCTTATTTGGAAGACTCCCCCTCACCAAACTTTGCACCGTGTTGACAGATGCACAAACCCCAGCTCAAGCACTTGGAGCCTCATAAACTCTACGGTCACAAGGGGCCAATATGATCATCTTGTCTGACCTTCTGCACAATGCAGGCCACAGGACCTCACCCACCCACTCCTTTAAGAGACCCCCAACGTATGGGTGAGTTATTGACGTTCTCAGATCATGGTTTAAAGACTTTAAAGTACAGAGAAATCTACTAGCAAGTGAGCCATGCCCCCATGCTATAGAGGAAACTCCTCTTCCTCTCCTGAGCCGGGAGGGAATGCAACCTAGCAGGGCCATAACGAGAAATGTTGGCGCCTGGGGTAAGCAGCCCCAGACACACCCTCATCCGCCTCCCCAACATGGGGCCTGGTTCGTCCCACTTAGCAGCAAGGAGCCAGATCTGGACCATGCCGCTGCCAGGAACCTCTGGCCAGGCGGCTTCACCTGGGGGCTGCTTTTGCCGCCGGCCAACAGAGTCCCCAAGCTGCTGCTTTTCCTGCAGGCTGGCAGGATCCCCTGAGCAGCCACTTTTCCTGCCAGCCAGCAGGGTCCCCTGGTGGGGCGCTTTCCTGCCAGGGTGCCTGGCACCCTCAGGATTTGGCACCTGGGGCTTTGCCCATTTCCCCACCGTAGTTACGGCCCTCTGACCTAGAGTTCCACGCATACATGATTCACATGCATTACGATGAAGCGTATCCTGGTAGCAGTCACAATAATGTGCTAGGTGCTGGCCAAGCATATGTTTAGACATAGTACCCATCCTTGGGTTAGACCCTGAGGTCTTTGGGATGGATCCAGCAAAACACTTAAGCATAACTGCAGTCCCACTGACTGAAGACAACAGGACGGCTCACATACTTAAGTTAAACACATGGATCCAGGCCGAAGTGCTCAGCAACATGCAGGATCAAAGCCCCCCAGATCCCGAAATCTTGCACAACAGCCAAAGGGCGAGATCCAATGTCCATTAAAGTCAATGCACAGACACATATTACATTCAAGTTCCAAAGGTGCAGTCATGTTAGTCTAGTTCACTAAGACAAACAAGGAGTCCAGTGGCTCTCAAAGACTAACAAATTTATTTATTGCATGAGCTTTCCATCTTCAAAGTGTCTGATGAAGTGGAATTTTCTCCCATGAAATCTCATGAGATAAATAAATTTGTTAGTCTGTAAGTGCCCCAGGACTCATTACATTCAGGGGGTCTTGGGTCAGGACCAAAGAATGAAGGGAGAGGAATGAAAAATAAAATCAGTATTTTCTCCCCTTGTAATAAATAGCAACTATCCTCAGCTGGCCTTTGAGTTAGAAAGCAGCATGGACTCGTGGCTAGAGAAGTGAACTGGTCCTCAGGAGACCACTACCACTAGCTTGCTTGGCGACCTTGGGGAAATGAAGGCACGGAGTGAGTCCATGACTTGCCCATCTGTAAAATGGGGATAATGTTGCTGCTCTCCTTTTTAAAGGGCTTTGAGATGATGATGAGATCTGTTCTTATTATTTCCAGTCATTAACTGGCTAATTTCTAGTGGGTATCATCTGACGCAACTGCTGCTGCTATGTCAGGCTATGTCTACACTGGAGGCCTAAGTTGACTTAACTCAGCTTAAGCTGACCTAAGCAACTCCATGGCTGCATTTGGATTTCATTAAGTCAACTTAAGTGCTTGCTTAATAACTCCTGCCCATAAAGTCAACTTTTAGCATTAAGTTGCCTTAATGAAATGTGGCCACCTCAGTTAACTTTATTAAGTCAACTTAAGCCAGGATAGCCACTTAAGTCTGCTTAATAAAGTCATCTTAAGCCAAGGGACCCACTTAAAGTGGACTTTATGAAGTCAATTTACGTGGCTACCCTGGCTTACATCAACTTAATAAAGTCAACTTAAAAAATGTGGGATCTCTAACGTGACTTGATAAGGTTGACTTAAAGTTGACCTTGTTAAATCAACTTAACTGAGAGCTAGTGTAGACATAGCCCAAGAGAGCCAAGAAGACCAACCAGCTTCCATCTCACAAAATGGAGTTCAGGGCTGCAGAGATCCACTGACGGCAGCCAAACGGGGCTGTGGCTACAGCCATGCTAGCATCGTGTCATGTTTTCACAGCAGCAGTTTGTTACATACAAACTTTCTGTGCCCTAAGAAGGAGACCAGCACAAGCGTCAGAAGAGAGGCAGATTTTGCGTAAGGATCTGATGGACAGGTGGGAGACCCTCCAGATCAAGTCAGAGGTAAGTTCTCAGTGCAGAGGAAGTGGTGTAGCAGGAAGAGTTAAAGCAGTTGGAGAAGAAAACACATGGACAGTTGAAGCTGGCTTGAATGGTTGGATGAGGAAGGGGTTAAGAACCAAAAGCAGATAATAAGGGAGTGACAAAAAGTCATTTACCAAATCTTCAGGTCAACACCAGGCCCAGTGATGTTGTCCCATTGGATAAGAGTCCTTAATAACTGTGGGGAATGGGGAAAAATGGAGGCCTACCTAAAATGCCAAGGCTGTCTCTGGTGTGGAGCTCTCAGAGAAATGCTAACAGACAAAATAAGTAATTGCTTGGATTTTGATGTTTAGAAACTGACAATAGCTACAAAGTCTATCTGAAATGTTACAAATTCTAACATCACAGCTGATCAATCAAGTCTTAATTTTACAGTGTTGCCAACTTCCACAATTTATCACAAGTTGTGGTATTTGGTGTTTTATTGAAGCTCCAGTTCCTGGAATTGTGTGATTAGGTGAAATTCCCAGCTTTCTTTTTTTCCAAGAGTAAGTTTATAGAGCCTATTGTTTGCAGAGAAAATCTTGACAATGTCAACCCTAAAGGTTCAGACCCTGGAAGGCAAATAAAAAGAACACAACTTCAATTCTTTATAAAAAAATTCTTGTGATTTTAAGCCAATCTCATGATTTTAAGGGAACTAAGTCATGAACTTGGACTGTTTGGGGTGGCAAAGCTGTTCTGAAGAATAAATGACACAAGATTCACCCACACCCTGGTGTTTTTCCGCTGAGTCTCTTAGCCATGGCCAACAATGTAGCTCCTGCAGCATGTAGCTTTTGTAGACATCTGGTGATCAAAAACTACTTGAGATCTTTGACATGTCAAGAAAGACACCAACTGTTTGCTGTGACATCTGCAGAACGTGAACTCACCAAAATGAAACAAAAAATCCTCCCTTGCTATGACAGTCTGATATATGGATGAACACAAAAAGAAAGAAGAAAGCTCTTGGAGTCTGAGCTTGATATAAATATTTATATCAATTAAGCAGGTCAGAAGAGTGAACTCCATTTTCAAAAGTGATGAGGTGTTATCAGTCCCAACTTTGGGAACCTGAAAGGAGCCAGAGTATTAAAAAGGGGTGAGCCTCTGAGCTCTGAAAAGCTGGTCTCTTTCAAGAACTGTTTAAAATTAAATGCTCATAGAGTGAACCAGTTTTCAAATCAAAAAGACTTCCAGGAGGGTGATTGAATTTAGAGCATGGTTTTAGTGACAACCAGGGAGTTATGCTGAAGAGGGTCTGGTAGCAAGGAAAGCAACAGAGTGGCACTCATGCTTTCCTCCTCTATATTCTACCTGTTTTTCTTCTTTTCCTCCCGTGCTCTTCCATTCCTCCGTCCTTCCCTTTCCTTCAGTCTCTTTCCCCCTCCCTCTCTCCTTCCGAGTGCTCATCTATCTGTCTCTTTTATCCTCTCCCTGTCGCAATCTGTCTCAGCACCTCTGTCTCCCCCCACCCCAGTCCTTTCTCCAGCGCTCTGCCGGGATCTAGCGATCATCTGTAGCATGGCACTTCTGAGCAGAAGTGGGGATAGTGGCCTGGATCAACAGGCCTGTGTCGATGGCAATAACCCAGCTCAGCTCCTGCACTCGTTACTCTCAGCAGTGGCCACTTCCAGACACATGGATCAGATTCGGGGTGAGGTGGGGAACAGCTTGAGGACTCACACTCACTCAAAAGTTATGTAGAGAACAAGGCGGCAGCATTTTTTCATGAGAGACCTGAGACGCACTGCCTGCAAATGTTCCAGCTTGTGACTCTTACAGGGGGCCATTGTGCTAGGGGTTATAGAAATCATGACAAAACCCTGTTTCCAAGGATATTAGGACAGACCCTGAAAATGAGGGCTTTCCCAGTCTGCAGGGATGCAAGATAATGCTAGAAACACAAAGGGAAGGAGAAAGGAGCTCCTGTTGGATAGGACACTAGCCTAGAATTTAGGTGACCAGGGTTCAGTCAGTCAGATATCCTGGGTGACCTTGGAAAGTCATTTTATCTATCTTCTGCCTCAGTTTCTCCCTGTAGGAACAGAGTTCACCTCTCCCTAACTCTCAGAAATGGGTTGAGGATGAAATGACTGAGAGCCGTTGAGACGCTGCGGTGGCACAGGCCACCTAAGTCCATTGATGGAGAGGTCCTGCTTCGTTTGCATCTTTTGTCAAGTGAGACTCCTGCACCACCCCTGGCAGGACACCATCGTGGGCATCGAAGCCGTAAAGTAGGTTTTGAGCCACCAGGCCAGGAATCTAAAAAGCCTCTGGGATCAGGCTGCTGCCACAAGTCCATCAGCTGATGGTGCTTGTCTCCCTTGCCCCAAAGCAACACCCCAAGACCTGCTGATATCCCCCACTTCCCCCTGCTTGTAAAAACCATGGAGTCAGTAGTAATTCAGAGCCAGGCTTTTCCACAGTTCGTTTCCAAAGGGATAGCCGTGTTAGTCTAGTCCAGTAAAAAAACAACAAGCAGTTGTGTGGCACTTTAATCTGTTAGTCTTAAAGTGCCACACAACTGCTTGTTTTTTTTCCACAGTCAGTCAGGCTTCATTGACAGCCCTGGGGTGATGCCGTTAGCAGCACTGTGAGTGGACATGGTGGATACACAGCCCACTGACATGTGGGAGAGCTGTGGATTTGCTTTCCTGGTTTCTCAGCATTTTGACCCCTCTCTATTGAGATTTCTGTGGTACTTGCATGTTCCTTGTTACCACAGTGTCCAAAAGCCTCACCATCTTTAATGCATTTGTCCCCACAACACCCCTGTGAATGCTTTTATTACTATTCTACAGATGGAGAATTAGGGCACAGTGAGGCTAAGTGACTTAGCCAAGGAAACACAAGCACAGGACTTGAGGCCAGACCTCCTGCAGCCAGAACTAGAGCCCGAACCCCTGGGACATCCTTCTGCGGGGCATTTATGTAAATAGCCTGTAACTAGCTAAAAGAGCAGAAAAGCCCCTGCATATCACTTAATCCTTCCAATAGGAAACACGGGCATGGCAACTGCAGGGAGCCCTTGTCTCAGCACCTGCACCTCCATATTCATAAAGAAGCTGAGATGTCAGCCAGAGAACGGAGTTCGGTTCCTGCGTTCTGCTGCAGGGTCCCCACAGCGCCCTTGGGCAAGTTATTCTGTTGTTCCACTGATTTCCATTGGAGCAGAGTCCTAATTTAATTGTTGTGAGTGCCCATTCTCAGTCTTCTTGGAGAGACTGAAGGAGCTAGGCTTATTTAGCTTGCAGAAGAGAAGACTGAGGTGGGGATTTGATAGCAACCGTCAATGACTTGAAGGGATGCTCCAGAGAGGAGGGAGCTAGGCTGTTCTCAGTAGTAACAGAGGACAGAACAAGGAGCAATGGTTTCAAGCTGCAGCTGGGGCAGTCTAAGTTGGATATTAAGAAATACTTTCTCACTAGATGGTGAAGCATTGCAATGGCTTACCTAGGAAGGTGGTAGAATCTCCATCTTTGGAAACATTTAAGGCCCAGTTAGAAAAAAAAATCCTGACTAGGAAGATTTAGTGGGAGTGGTCCTGCTTTCAGCAGAGGGTTGGACTAGATTTTCCTCATGAGGTCCCTTCCAATCCTTTGATTCTTCCTGGATGTCATATTTCTTCCTCAGACTGTTTGTCTGCATTACCTAGTCTGTAATCTCTTCAGGGTAAGAAGAGTCTCTCACTGTACGAATCTGGTGCTAACCTGAATTAGGACCTTTTACATGCCAGTATGATATCCATAGATCACCTTTGCTTGCAGGAGGGCTATCATCTAATAAGCTTTGTCCATCTCCAACTACTGTGGTCATTAGTACCTTGATGCCAAGTGCCTCTTGCATCAATTATTTCTCTATGACCATTCCTCTGTGTAGCTGTAAACCAAAAAAAAAAAAAAAAAAAAAACTAGGTACAGCTCCAAGGAAAGGCAAGACTCAGTCTGCATTAGTGATAATAGAGTGCAATATTCAACCCGTTCTTCAGTACCCACTAACATACCAGGCAGTTGTTTCAATCACTGCATTTGCAAAATTCCCATGACAGGGTTCCTGGCAATTTGCATGCCTGTCAAGGAAACCAGTCTGAGTCAGATTCTAATGAAGACATTGCAGATTTCTAAGTGTCTTCGCCATCTAGGAATCAGCCAATTTCACCATCCCCTGGGGATGTGATACATCAGAACCAGTGAGAGACCAGTTCAGGTTGGAGACAGAGTAAATCTCAATGAAATGGCTGTATGAATCAGCTAAAATGACCTACACATAGAATAGCATTCAATTCTTTGTTCTTGACTCATGGTCAAGATAGGCATCATCTCCTCCAAATTCTTCTTTAGCTATCCTGCCTTGTGGTTTCTTCTACTCTCAGGACACTTGCAGAATATGGGGCATCCCTAAAGCAAAACCTTTCTTTCTTCTTATACTTCATCATAATCGAAATATCTGAGCTCCTTCAGCAACAAATATATTTAGACTGCCACCATGCCAGAATTTCACTAATGTCGCAATCATTGCTCATTGGAGAGTAGATTCCTATTCCTCTCTCCCTCCTCTCTTTTGCTTGGATTTACACCGGTGGGATTGAGAGCAGTCAATTCTTTCAACAGTCCAGCATGCTCTTTTTACAAGCTGGCCGGATACGATCATACCGAGTCCTTTGATTAAAGAATCCCCCCAGGAGTCTGATGGCCTCCCTCTGCAACGAGCAAAACCCTGTTCGAGCCTTTCTTGCAAGGGATATGCTGCAACCACACAGACTGTTCCTAGGACTCCATATCATGACTGATATAGCATGGTAAGGTAGAGACGCAGAACTCTGATGGCATTTGCAATCAGCTGATTTTCCCCCGGGACTGAGCTGATGTTGCATTTGGAGTTCTGCAATCCAATGCTTAATGCCTACTGTCCCTGAGGAGCAGGGGGCCAAGAGATGACAATTCATAAGCTGCTCCTTTGAAAACAGTTAATCTGTTCATATCGATCTAGGCACTTACAAGGCCTTCCTCACCACTGAATATGTGCACCTCACAGACAGCAGTGAAATTATCCTGGCAGCACCCCTTTGAGGTAAGGAAGTAGTGTTACGTCTCTTCTACACATGGGGAAGGGAAAACCAAAAGACTACGGCCAGCTCCTCAAAAGTAGAGATGTCTTTGAGATCAGTGCTCACATGACTCACCCAAGATCAAACATGGAGTCAGTGGCAGAGCCACATGCTGAACCCAGATTTCCTGGTGCATCATCTTCACCAGAACATTATCCCGCCTAACAGAACTACTAATCTCCAGACAAGCTGATTCAAAGCCATTGACCTCAATGGGAGTTTTTCCATTGATGTAAATGGACTTTGGGTTAGGGCCTATTTGCTGGCCAAGAGCACAGGCTTCCTTGTTTTCTCGCATTCAAAGACAGCATCGTAAAACAATGGGAGGAAATTTTTTAAGGGTATTTCAATGCAAATATGTCTTCCGAGCCCAGGATTTGGGGCACTCTTATATCACACCACACAATGCCGTCTGTAACATTCTGATAGTTAGAATAACAGCAACATAGAAGGTGAGGACTAGA
The DNA here is from genome assembly GCA_007922195.1 of Podocnemis expansa. Classification (NCBI taxonomy): domain Eukaryota; kingdom Metazoa; phylum Chordata; order Testudines; family Podocnemididae; genus Podocnemis; species Podocnemis expansa. Next base: position 73,943,311 of record ML681964.1, read on the forward strand.
AGGCACGCAAGGAGGTGTCTAGTCCAACCCCTGCTCAAAGCAGGACCAACCCTAACTAAATCATCCCAGCCGTGGCTTTGTCAAATTGCACCTAAATATCCAGAAAGGATGGAGATTCCGTCACCTTCTTACGTGACCCATTCTAGTGCTTCACCACCCTTCCAGTGAAAAAGATTTTCCTAATATCTAACCTAGACCTCCCCAGCTACAACCTGAAACCATCGTTCCTACTTCTGTCATATGCCACCACTGAGAACAGTCCAGCTCCATCCTCCCTGGGACCCATTTTAGGTAGTGGAAAGTTGCTATCAAATCCCCTCTCATTCTTCTCTTTTGCAGAATAAACAAGCCTGGATCCCTCAGCCTCTCCTCATAATTCATGGGCCCCAGTACCTCTTCATTTCTGTTGCCTTCCACTGGACTCTCTCCAACTTGTCCCCATCCTTCCTGTAGTGGGGGACACAAAACTAGACACAATACTCCAAATGTGACCTCATTAGTGCCAAACAGAGGGCAATAGTCACTTCCCTCCATCTGCTAGCAACACTGTTACTGTACAGAAGAGGAAAGAAGACTATAATTAAGAAACTACCCCAATAATTGCACATATTTCCCTTCCTTCCCAAGGTTCACATTCTTGGTATTAGAAGAAGGCTTCAGTCAGTGAGTGTTCAAAGAACAGAAAGATTTAGTTCACAGTTTTGTACTACATATAGCTGGTCCTGGCCCTTTTATTTTGTTGCTTTAATCCCATAAAGTGAACTCCATGGGAAAAAGATTAAGTTCCTTGAAAAAAAATAATCTATGCAGCTCTCGTTCCTCAAACTGCATCCCAGTCCACAGGGAACTAAGCAATAACAGCCTAAGAAAGAGAATCTAGGAGATATGGGCAAAGAAGGGAGAAAGGATCAGTTTGCAGTCACCTGAATTAAAGAAACATATAGATGAATCAAACATAAAGCTGGCGAGGCCATTCCAGATGGAAGGAAATGCAGAGGAGCTGACTTTTGCCCCAGCAGAGATAGGGTCACCCATCCCTTTGCTTGGAGATGAGGCAGAAACTGCAGGCGGAGCGAGCAAAGTGAAGCTGGAAAAAGCCATGAGAAAGCCAGTTATTTTTATAATACAGGTTTGAGCTGGATCCTTGCTATAAAAATAGGAGTGGTTGGCACTGGTGCAAGATAGGAGGGGGCGTGGTTGTGATCGGCACCGTTCTGAAGTCTGAGACATCTGAGACACATATTGTCATGAGGACGGAGAAGATGTTCATGAGGGTGAGGATCTCAGCAGGGTTGGCCTTTGAGCTGGGAAGGACAATCAAGTTGTACCGTCTCCCACCTAACCTGAGACAGAATGAAAGACTCAAGTTCTGGAGTTCATGGCTGCACCCCATGGCTACGGGACCTATTTCTCCATTTGCAAGAGGGGTTTTTCATCTTTTTTTCATACTGAAAATCCCTTTGTCCACAGCAGGACCGCTCCACGACCTTCTGCTAGCCAGCTGAGGTGGCCCAACTTCATTAGCACGAGGTAGATGTGCCCCTCTGACAATGGATGCAGTATTTCCAGATTGATAAAAGTGGAGTCTACACGCCATCTTCACTGCACTGTGCCAACGGAAGAAGCTTTCACACTGACACAGCGCTATGCCGAAGAGGTGGTATTACTAGATTGACATTTGGATCAACTGAGCATGTCTATACTGCCGCCATAACCTAACCCATGAGTTTACACTGTCATTTTAGACTTAACCTGTGATTTTAGAGCTGATTGAGACACAGAAAAACTATTTCATAAAATTGTTTGAAATTCCAAAGGTTGTCTCAAAGGTTGTGAAACAGATGAAATTTTCCATTTTTTTTACATTAAAATTTGCACTGCAATCATTTTAAAAAAACGGGGAGGAGTTGTTGACAGAAAACCTGGCTTCCAGTAAGAAAACTCGGTTTTCAGTAAAAACAAAAATCATGCTAAATGAGTGGGAGAGAACATTTGATAAAAGCATCATGGACAACTGTCTCCCCTGCCAAATGGGAAACATAGAAAATATCAGCAATTTGGGAGGAAAAAAGTTTTGGTTTTGAAAAAAGGCCTTTTTGTTTTGTGTGAAGAGTTATCACATGGAAAATGTATACCTGCCTAGAAAGATTTATCTATTTCACAGGGTTGTTGTGATGTATGTTTATGAAGGCTTGTCTGCACAACAAAGCTACGCCCCTTTAATTAGCCTGGTATAATTCATCAAACCTCCTAATTTGCAGGGTGCATTGGTGATGGAAAATGTAACATGTCACAATGTTACCTATGTCGCCACGGTAACAAAGAAACAAACAACATTTTTCCTCCTGAACCTGTTTTTACACAAGGTCAGTTGTATCTGGTGCTCGCTTGGGGAAGAAACCATGAAAATCTGAACGTTTACGTGAAGGATACGAACTACCAAGGAAAAGTCTTAGCTGACCACAGAACTTTTGCAAAATATGTTGTACCTAAAGAGCTATTAATCAATTAAAATAAATATTTCATAAATTCTGTTTTGATTTTCCCCCATCATTTTTGATGGGTTACAGCTAGTAAAATATTATAAAACCAACTGTGATCTTCTAGTCTGACCTCTGTGTAACAGTCACAGGCCATCACTGGGTTTCCCTGAGTTAACTCCTTTTTGAGCGAGGGTACATATTTTAGAAAAGCTGCCAATCTTCAGCTCTGTTGTAGCCTAGTATAAAGATGTTTTATACTGGTGAAACTTCTCCTATATGAGAATAAGCTATGCCCAGATGAGGTACTGTATGAGGGTGCTTGGAGGGCAGGGTGGCCTAGTGGTTAGTGCGCCTGGCTTCCAACCACTTGCTTTCCTAGCAGAGTCCTAGCTCAGTCCTTAAGGATGTGTTGTTGGTTCTCTGTCATTTGAAGCTAAGAACATGCAAGTGTGTATTCATTAAAAAAAAATGGCAACATTTGGAAAATAAATCTATAAGCCGTTTGACCTCTTTTTTTAAAGCTCACACTGGGAAAGACTGACAAATGCAAAGGGAAAGGGGAGCAGTGGTGGGTAAAACAAAGCCCTGGCTGCAGTGATTTAACTGAGCTTTGAGCAGGGATTGGACTAGATGACCTCCTGAGGTCCCTTCCAACCCTCATCTTCTATGAGTCTATGATAAATGGCATTGTGAGAGTCCAAGTTTAAAGGCTGGATAGGGAGACGTGCAGAACGGGTGATGTATCATCACGCTGCTTAAGGCACAACTAGAAGGTCCTCCGTCTACTCTGCACATTAAGCCTGGGCTCTGACTCAGGATCGAGCACACCCTCCGTTCTGTCCACACACAAATCAATTGTACTCGAGTCAGCAAGCTCTGAGGACAAGGGTCGTAGGATGCTACTCAGTAATGGGGGAGAAAGCCTGAGTCCTGCTGTGATTTGGGTCCAAAGTTTTCTCCTTTTGTAACGTGGATGCGGGTCAAGCCGCAGACCTGAGTCACTAGCTCTAAATAACATAGTGTGGACACGCTACAACAGCTGGAGAGCCAGGTGTAGCAATTGTAAACCAAGGTAGTGAGGATATTTGAGCAAAAGCTTGGGAATCCCAGCTGCATAAGGCTGGTTCCCCACAGATCTGGACCAGTGTAGACGTCCCCAAGATGCTATGGTGCAGTGCACGGCATGGGAACAGATACAGAACAGAAACAGAATTGGGGGGATTTCCTCAGTCCTGCCAGATGACGAGCCCTCTGGCTGTGATGCACCAAAGCGCTTCAACACGCGCTGAGCATTCAGAACATGAGCAAACCCACTGGAGTCAGCGGGTGCCTGTAAATCCTCTCCTACATGTTCAGCACTCGGCAGGATGAAACTTCAGAACGGTGAAAGGAGGCCAGTGCGGAGGGAGCAGGACTGGGCCTTGCAAGAAAAGAGGAATGGGGGAGTGGCACAAAGCATGCTCAGTGAGGGTCTGAAGTAAAAAAAGATCAAATATTCCTCCACCAGGCTGGGAAAGAGCACTGCTCCATAGCTACTAGTGCTTCCTCACGGCTGTGGCGACCTGCATCCACCCACCCTACACTCTGTACGTGTAGATGGTCAGTTGGTTTAAGCAGCTATGGATCCACCAACCCCACCTCTATTGCTCGTCACCTCCCCCAGTTCTGTCCCCTTCACATTCTTCACCCGGCTCTCCATCGCTGTAGTATCTGAGCTCTTTCCTGGAGCATATCCAGTGTAACAGCCCAGATCCTCGAAGGCATGCAGGCACATAACCCCCCACTGAAATCAACTGCATAAAGCCAAGCACGTGCCTTGGTCTTTGCAGGATCGGGTTCCCAAAGCCCACTGATATCAATGGGAGTCTCTGGATCTGGCCCAAAAAGGAGGTCCTCCGAGGTAGTGCACAGAGCAGCCTAGTTCTGCAGTGAGCAGGGGGCAGACCCGCGATTAAAGCTCCATTTATCTTTGCTCTCTGCAACAGAAAAGTGTGTCCAGGCCCTTTCTTTCTTGGCTTGGAGGAATATTTTTTATTTTGCACTTGGCAACTCTGACAGTGGGCCCATCACATTCCAGTGGAGGTGGGGAGAGGGGCTGTTACTGGCCTAAATGACAGTCGGCTCGGGCCCTCTTTGCCTACTGGAAACACAGCACAGAATTTCATGTTTATATCACACACGCCGGTAGCCACATAACAGTGCTATATAAATCTCAGCTGTCCAAACGCAACACACGGTGACTCAGAGCCCGGAGGATTTCCTTCTGTGACACCCTTGTGTAATGTTTGTTAAGTGCTGTCTTTATTCCCATAAAGTCCTTTGAAAGTCAGTCTGGCTATCTGAATCACGCACTCTAGGAACACAAAGCAAGAGAGTTAACCGCCAAGAGAAACCATGTAAATGATCTGGGAGAAGCAGAACAGCCTATTGGCAAAAGTAGCTTATTTTTTTCCTCCATAAGAGCAAAAATAGAGCATTTCAGTGTCTTCTAGGAGTTTTAATAGAGGAAAAAAAGAAAAAAATCATTTTGAGACACTGTGCAAATCTGCAGACCTTATTTGTATTACAGTCATGCCAAGCATGAGCAAGACTTGTGCTAGGTGCTGTACAAACACAGAGCAAGAGACAAGAGGTGCCCTAAGAAGCATACTATCTAACCCAGTGGTTTCAAACTTTTTCCATTGGGACCCAGTTGAAAAAAAAATCATTTATGGCCACGACCCAGCAATTACATATTTGAGCAATGCACTCCAGTCTTTTGGCAGTGGCAGCCAGGGGTGCCGTGACCCAGTGCTTGAGGGCCTGTGACCCAGTACTGGCTCCTGACCCTAGGTTTGACAACCACTGATCTAAGCAGACAACAGGTAGAAAAGAAAAGCACGACGAGACGAAGTATTTATATGTCATTCCTCTGATATGTCACTTTACATTAGTAGATCACAAAGCATCGATTGAGGAGATCAATATAATAATTCCCATGTGATGGGGTTTCTCCAAGCTCGTGCTAGAATCGGGAAAGAACCCCAGGCTATGGCATGTGTCGCACCTGGGGGCTAGTAGACAGCTTGCCTTCTGGCCAGATGGGGGAAGCTAGGTAAGGACCATTAGGGACGTAGGAGCCCAGGAGAGGGGAAATTGTAGAGAACAGAGGCCCTTGTTTACCATTGACTGGGGCATTTTAGATGGAATTGAAGAAGGGCCTTGGTCTGCGAGAGAAGTCTCAGAACATGAAGACAAAGATAAACTGGTGCAGCACTGGGTAGATGCAGAGTCTCTAGACAGACAGACAGATCGGTGCAGTGCTGTAAAACAAGGAGGCACTAGACATTGAGTAGAGGAAGTTACATCCCCTTTAGCAGCTAGGGAAACTGAGGCACATGGCCTGAACTTGCTCAAGATCACCCAGCAGCAAATGAAGAATAAAACCCGCATGTCCTGCAGACTGGTCAAGAGCTCAAGCCATCAGACCACAACAATTCTCAGGAGCTAAACCTTTGAGGAGTGAGTCCGCAGTTGCAATCCTTTAGCAAGCAGAAAAGGGAGGAAGAGTTTTCCGAGGTGACGCTGGGAACTAGGATATTGGGGTTCCAGTCCTAGCTCTCTCATGGACTCCTTGGTTGATGCTGAGCAAAGGATTTAACTTCCCCAGCTCTGCTTCCCCATTTGTAAAGTGGCATTTACCTCTTTCACAGAATTAATGAACGCCCATAGAGTTCTTCGAGACGCCCAGAAGAGAGCGATCTTATGAGTACAAAGGACAGTCAATGGACGTGCTTTGTGAGTGAGGCTTTGTAAGACAGATGGTCTCAAACAGGTAACTAACTCATTTCCCCCCCGTGGGAATAGAAACACTTGTCCCGGCCTCGATGTGCTGTTTCAGTTTCCACAAGGCTTTTGGTTTTTGCCAATTCACCTGTGTATCTGAAAAGATATCTCAGAACTGAAAAGAACACACATGAGCATGCAGTAAGATAGCACAGGATCTCAAACCAAATCCTAAATGACTGAAAACTAACTTCTTTTGAGAACCCACTTTGTAGAGTCCCAGAGAGCTTTGCAAAGGAAAGCGCAATGGTACCATGGCTAAGACACTAACACAGGGTATGTCTACACTGGAGTCGCTGTTAAGTCGACTTAATGAGGTAGATTTAACTCGAATTTCTTCATCGGCTTAGACAGTCCACGCTGAAAACTCCTGTCAACTGCCTGCGCCCACACTGGCTGGTGCTAGGCTGATGGAGGAGTGGTCTGTTGTGGGTAGCTGGAGGCTAATTAGATTGACTTAAGGGCTTTCCCCATCCACACTGGCTTAAGTCGACCTTAAGAGGTTGTGTTATTAAGTCGACTTAAGGAAGCTCTTAAGTGGATTTAATAAAAAGCCCAATGTGGCTGCAGGAGTCTGTAGGTCAACTTAACCTTCCTTAAGTTGACCTAAGGCTCCAGCGTAGACGTACCCTCAGATTCTAGGAAATTGTACTTGAGTTCCTGTCCCTGTCACAAGCTTCTAGTGTGTCACTGGGTATGCCACTTAATCACACCGTGCCTCACCTTTCCCTTTGTAAAATGGGTATAATAGTTGTGCTTTCGGTCACCCTTTGTCTTTTTAGACTGCAAACTTTTTCAAGGCAGGGGTGTGCTCCAATTACATGTTTTTACCACTTCTGGTAAAATGGGGCCATAACCTTAGCTGGACACTGCAGCCGTTGCTGTAGTGCAATAATTGTAACTTGTGAGCTGTTTAACGTACAGGAATCATTTCACTCATTCCTGAAGTGCAGCTACCTCTGGGGTGGAGCACAGCATCTGTTTAAGAGAACACAGGAGTACTAGTCAACAGTACAGGAAATGGAGAGAGATACCGTCCCTATGAAAAACCTCAGCTGCACCAATTGAACAGAGCAAGGGCAGGTGAATGCCCTGCACATTTCAAAGCCCTAGAGATTGCCTAGGTGCTCTGTGTGCCAACAAATGCTGCCCCGCCGGTGACTTGCCTGTAGGTCTCCCTCCTCACTCTCCAAAGAGCCATCATCTCTCACTTAACATGCTCAGTTGCTGCCAAGTCTCAAGGTAGGTCTTTGCAGGGTTCAGCATGCCAAGTCTAAACTCAGATCTATGGGGTTTGCATTGAAAAAAATAAAATCCATGTTTCTTTCTAGCTAAAGGGTGTGATCCAGCTCTCACCCACTCCTGCATAAATCTGGAGTAACTCCACTGATTTACTTTCGCATTGGAGCAAGAGCTGAGTGAGGCCCCCAGAACTCAAGCAAACACCTGGTCCCGTCATCACCGTTCTTTCAGGCTGCCTGAGTAGAAATCCTGGAGCTATATTGCGCCGGCAGTTAAACGCCTTCTGGTTTGGAGTAACACCACTGCTGATGAGCTCACAATCCAGTGTCCTGTACTTCCCTTCCCTGAATCCTAGAGACAGACACCCAAGACCTATTAGCTCATCTCTTCCATTCCTGAGGGACTTTTGCAGACTTGTTTCTTGCTGCGTAATTTCAAGGGCTTTGTCCAATCTAGTTTTAAATAAATGGCTCAAGAGATGGGGCTTCCACTGGTATTCTCAATAACTGTTCCACAATCTAATCCAGCTCCCTGCAACAGACTCTTGCCTGATATCCAGCCTGCTTTCTCTTTCTGTATCTCCTCCAGTAATCACTAATTTTGCACCCTGTTTGCATCACTCTGCACAATTTTCCTGCCACTGCCATCAGATGCTCACAGATCCTGCTGCCGTCACTCCACTGACAGGGTGGATTGTGCATTTGCCCTCACAACCAGTGGTTAAAGTATAATTTGACAGGCCCTGGAACCCTCCTAATTTCTGGATCCCCCGCCGACTCCTCAAGCTCCCTCCTTTAACGCCTCCTTACCTGGCCAGAGCTGCTCCCTGGTCAGGCCGCTCCCGCCTTGAGCACGCATCTGAGCATGCACAGGGCAGGAGATTTGAAAACTCCCCAGGCCTGGCCGCAGCTCCCAGGCCAGGGCAGGGCAGAGCATGCTTTCCATCTGATTTTTCTATTTTGGGGGCCCCAGAACTCTGGTCCCTCGAATTTATGGGCCCTGGAACAGCATTCAGTGATTTTCTGGCTTACTTTAACCCCGGCATGCAAGGCTTGGGATGTTTCATCTGCAGCCGCGGATGTGGCAGGCAGAGTCCTTAGAGTACCACAGAGGTCAGGAATGGCGCTAGCGTTTCTGGTGCCCCCCTGCAAGCACAGCAGCCGCCGGTGCAGAGAAGTGATGTCAGAGTGCGGCACAACGGCGTGCTCCGCATTTTGGTGCCCCTCAAACGTTGGTGCCCTCCTTCAACGCTTACTGGGCTTACTGCTTTGAGCCGGCCCTGACAGAGGCTGCTGTGACCTGTTGCGGACCTGACTGGTTGCAGCCGGGCCGGGGCCCTGCTTTGCCTCTTGATACCACATCAAGCATGTCCCTCCTAGGTGCTTTTTCTCCAGTTCCACTCACTGTGTTACACGGGGGCTCTGAGCAGTGCCTGAGGCAGCAGAGCCACCACTGGCATGGGGCCCAATGGTCCTCATCCTCCACAAATCTCTGCCCTGCTTGGACTTTCCCTCGCTGCCTGTTGTGCAGCCCCAGTCTATGCAGCGTGACCAGAGGAGGTGGCCTGGGGGTGACCTGATCCAGGCCCCTCTGAGGAAGTTGCACCAATCCCGCAATGTGCAGTGGGACCCTGCTTTGGCACAAGAGTCGAGTCACACAGAGATCATGCAAAGCAGGGCCTTCCCCAGTTACCCCAGATCTGTTGCCAATGTAAATACAAAACCACAACAGCAGATGGGCAATGAAGCAGAGCAGCATGTCACGATCTCTGTGGGTGATAATCAACTACACAACAATTACTTATGCCCGTGTTCTTTGCACACTGCACCTTTACTTCACCAGCTATTCTGCTTTCTCCTGAAAAGAGGTAGCTATTTAGGGCTCAGTTTGGTGCAGATTACTGGAGACAAACACTTTATCTCTTGGGGGGGGGACTTTACCTTTGTTCTTTCTTGTTTTGGTGTCTTCATTTAAAATAAAGACCATTCCAATAGCAGTGCCTGTTTGCTCTTGATATTGCACAACTCTTTCCTGCTTAGCTTTCGCTGTTACAGGATTGGCCTTGTGTTCTTTGACATGTAAAGTCCACTATGAAATAGTTAGGTAAATAGTAATTGTTCTTCGTTTTTTCTTCTAAATTAATCCCTCCGACCTCTTTAATAATATTGGGTCCTCTTTTCTATAGGCAGTCCTAGCAACATTTTAGAACACTGATGGAATTGTAGAAAGTTGAATTTATTTTTCATCATGTATGCTGTCAGTTTACTAGATATGCTTCACACATCTGGGGTAGTGGAACGAGACTGATGGGGAATTTTGCTGATATTTTTCATCATGTATGCTGTCAGTTTACTAGGTATTCTTCACACATTTGGGGTAGTGGAACGAGACTGATGGGGAATTTTGCTGATATTTACAGTTACTCAAATGGTGCTGGTGTGCATGGAGATGTTTACCATATAGGGGAATAGTGAAATCTAAACATGAAATGATATTCTATGCCTATTAAGTCTTCTCTTCTGGTCTTATACTTAAATTTTAAGCATAAACTATCCATGAAACAATATTCTATTTCTATGAAATTTTCTCTTCTTGTCTTATAGTTAGATGGCAAGGACTTTGAGATAGAGCCTGATTTTTGCTCTCTGTGTATACAGCACCTAGCACAATGGGGTCCTGATCCGTGACTAGGGATCTCAGATACTACAGTAACACAAATACACAATGATAGTTATTGCTAATAATAATACGGACAAGAAGTCTGGGGACACTTTTAAAGACTAACAAATTTATTTATCACACGAGCTTTCATGGGCACAAATCTCAGTTCATCAGATGCATGAAACGGAAACTAGTGTGTTACAAAAATGTAGTGCGTTAGTATATATACACCAACAGTTTCCATTTCGTGTATCTGATGAAGCGGGATTGTGCCCGTGGAAGCTCAGGTGTTAAATGGAGTTGTTAGTCTTTAAAAGTGCCACAGACCTCTGTGTTTGGCTGCTCGAATAGACTAACAGGGCTACTCTGGAACCTGTTACTAGTAATGATGTTAGTAGTAATATTCACTCTCTCCTCATCTCCTGTCCACCTCTTTGAAAAATGGGCAGGGAGCTTCTGCAAAATGCTGACAAAATATTTGTTTAATGGCTGGGCCGCTAGAGGATAAAAGCCTACTACAACAGCTAGTTAATGGGATCGTTTTTAGCTCGGGTACAGAGTTCTGTGCTATGCTGGTGAAAGCCGTGTGGCAAGGGTTGTTCTATGTCAGTGAAACAAATGTGAAAGTTTCCAAGGATTTTAGTGGGAACAGAAGCCCCAGATAAAGCCCAAATCTTAGCTACATCTCTGTAAATCCAGAGTAACATCACCAAAATCAGTGCACACTAGGAAACGGACCCATCGCTAACAGTTGTCAGCATCTGGTCTGTCTGAGGTTAAAGCTAAGAACAAGCAAAGACTCCTGTGGCACTTTTAAATACTAACTAAAAACAGCTGATCTGGTAGTATATATGGGTTGTCTCATAGTCTCAGGGAATCAAGACACCTAAAATACCCATCTTTGCAAACTAAAGATCCCTTCATTGCTTTGTTGGCTGTGCTGTAGGAACTTTAAAATCCCAACATTAGCCCTGTGAGAAATAGTTTCATCTTAAAAAAAAAAAAATCCAAGATATTCCAGGGTTTAATCTGTTCCCTCAAAATATCTGTGGAAAAAGTAAGAAAGGAACTCACATTTACCATCACTATTGGTCAGTTAAATACATTTCTTCCTGATACGTTGGGCTGGTCAATTTATTTTTTTCCACTTACAGACCAGGCATCTCTGTGCTTGAGCAGAAGCGAGATGCAACTCAGCCTGCCTTAACAGAGTAAGGTAGAGGGAATTTGATTTTTTTTATCTATTGAAACCATGCTGGCCCATACACAAACTTCAGCTAGCTTACAGGAGGAGGAGAACAAAGTTATGAGCATGTCCTGCTGCATCCCTGCCTTTTCTGGCTGAGATCACCTAGAAACCAAATGTAATAACTAAACGAAATCAGGGCGGTTTGCATTTCAGACACAGACTGATATTTTGCCAATCATTCGGCGATGGGGACAGAAGGCGAACACCCATGAAAAACACTCTCATCTCTGCTGCAAGTTTCTAGGTGCTACAGGCTGCTTTGGGCTGGGATACACCAGGCTTTAAGGGTGACGACTGTGGAAATGCCATCTGTTTTTTCCTTCCAACACAGACTAAACAGTTTGGGACCCAACTAAAAAGAGCAATTGGATTTGCCTGATCACAATACGTTTGGCTGGGAGGGGAGCTGAACAAACCTTTCAGAGCGTCATCTTTATTACACAACTAACTTGAAGCTGCAAATTTTGTGGCGTGTATAATAAACCTTCAGGACAACCAAAAACAAACACACACACACACAAAACCTGACACGCCCACACCTTCCCCCTCCCTTTGGGTTGTTTTTTCCCAAGTGACTTGGGCGCCTGCTTTTCCCCTGGCCAGCATCCCCAGCCGCTAACCCATGGGAATCTAACCTAGCCTGGGAATAAACCCTGGTGTGGGCATGGAGGGGATTTAGGCAGCCCCAGAAAGACCCGAAATCAGCATCTCCTTTGCAATGCCATGCCCTGGGGGTGTCTCTCTCTGCTTGGGAAGGAGCTACAGCCAGTGCCTCTTTGCAGCAGCTCTCAGCCCCTTTCCTGATGCATGTTTGCAGCCACACACCCACCCACACACAACACCTGCTGCCCTAACAGCCCCCCGGGCTGCACCCCAGAGAAAAGCAGCCAGATTTTTCTTCTCAGCTCTCCCTTTATTTTGCAAAGGGGGCTCCCATCCCCTTCCCCAGCTTGCTGCATCGCCTGAAAAGGGACCGAGCCTTGGCAGCCTGACTGTAGCCTCCAAGGATTTCGGGGCTTTTAGGGGGAAAATGCAGATTTCTCCAGCCCTCCTCTTCATTTTTTCCTGGGGTGGGTGACAAGGGGATATTTATGCCGGCATTGGCGGAATGCGTTTCCTTCTCCAAGCCGGTTTCTAATTATAAGTTAGGGGGAGGCTGGGAATCAAAGATGGTTTTTTAATGACTCCAGTCCAGGTGTGCGCTTGGCTTGTCTTATCAAGGGCGCATTTGCATTTTATTGCCCTTCTCCCATCGCAGCGATTTCCCTGCTGCCGACATACCTGAAATATCTGGGGCTGCTGCCTTCGTGACACCCCTGCCCCGACAGATAGGAAAGGCAGGAGAATATGCCACGACTAACGAGTGTGATTTAACCCAGATTTCCCCTGCCTTGCTCCAAAATGCTGCTTTTAGGGGACGAAGGAGGCTGGATGGGGCTGCAAAGCAAAGCAAAGCACGTCCCCCCCATTGCTTGCTGGAAATTTTTCCATCGCATCTCCAAGTGCATGGACAGAAATATCCTCTCGAAGCATGTTTTTTGGTCTGGCATTGAGGGGACGAGTTGCTGGGCTGAACTGGAGCCTGTCCCTGGAAATCCTGTTCACACACAGGGGGTGGTTTTAATGCAACCCCTGAATGTGGGGCTCTGAGCTACCTGCCCTCCCAGCCTTCCCCACACGCAGGGGCCCCCAGCTCCTGGCTCACTTGTGGGGCCAGTGAAGTGATCTTGCCAGGAGCCCCCTCATTGCCTCGCCAAAGGTTGCTTTGGGTTTGTTTGCAAAGCAGGACCCTGCCCCTGCGAGGGTTTCCCTCGTTGCAATTATCCCAACTTAGCAATTAGGCAGATCTGCAGGTACATGCCTCCTCCAGTCCCCCCCACTTCGGTGGCGGGGAGCTAAAATTATCCGTAAAGGGCCGGGCTGCACCCGCGGTGTTGCATGCCATGAATCCACCTGAGCAGGGGGCTTGGGCATAAAAATCAAAAATTGCAACGAAATTTACACTTTTTTTTAAGCACCCCATCCCAGGCATGTTGCTTTTTGGAGCAGGGGGGAATCTGGTCTTCCTTCCTCCCAGCTGCTCTCCTGGGTGGTTTTTGGGGCTCTGGGAAGTTTGGGGCCCCGACTGCGCTGCAGACCCGCGGCTCCTTTTGCATCTCGCCCCCCTGGCTGCAGCAAACCCGGGTGCAAAAGCCCCGAGGGGCAAAGACGAGCTGAGCAGAAAGGGAGAGCTGTTTGCAGCTTTTGTATTAGGGCCCTAGGAGTAAACCTCCTATGCCAGGTTGCAGGGAAACGCGCCCCGCATTTATTTCCAAGCAAAACTTGGGGTTCAGCCCCCCGTTGCAGCATGCACGGCCCTGCTGGGCGTGGGAAGGGGCAGTTTTGCTTCTTAATATTCATATTTCGGTTGCAAGGAGCAAAGCCCCGCCACAAAGGTCTAAGGTGGGTCCCTGCCCCTGTTTTCTGGCTCATTTTGCGCAGCAAGTTGGACACTTTGGTGGTTTATCGATCCCCTTTTCGCCTGCACAGGAGCCAGCTGTTTCTTTTGCACGGCGTGGTGTAGCCCAGGTGGCATCGCCAGGCTCCCCTCTCTGGCCTGGCTGATTTGTAGCCGGGATCCCCAGGCGGCTCTGAATTCCCTGGCCCCGTTTAGACGGGCCGCCGAAGTGAAGTGAGCTCCGGATTTGGCCCGGGCTTTCCAGGAGCTGCGGGAGAAGAGCCTGAACCTCCCACCCAGCCCATCACCTAAAAGCAAATCGGTGTCGTGTAAATGCCTGGAAATCCGTCTCACTTCGAGCCCCAACCATTTCTCTCCTCCAGCTCCCTCGCTTCGCTTTCTCTTCTTCAATCCCTCGCACCTACTTCTCCTGGGTTTGTCTGATTTTTTGTAATACTTCTCAAAGCCAGGGAAAATGTTTTTCCCCCTCCCTGCCTCGCTTCCACCTGACTAGCTCAAAACCACCTTGAAATGCTCATGTCAGCTCGTATCATCTCTCTAATTCACCCAGCGCCTTTTGTTCTTGGCAGGAGAGGATCAAAGCACTTCAGGAAAAAAAAAATAACTTTCCATCTCCCCCCTTCTGTCTTTTCCCCGTGCAATAACGAGACAGCAGGTAAAAGCCAGGCATGGGAAAAAAGCAAATGTGGAAATAAAAGAGGCGAACGGCGGATTGGGGAAACCGGCGCCGTGGGAACCGGTCCCTTCCCCAGCCCAGGGAGAAATGGAAATCATCCCCAAAGCAGGGGTGCAGAAAAGCCAGGAGGGGGCAAAATATCCTTTTAAATACCGGGAAGGGGGAGAAGAGAAGAATCAAACTTACCACCAGATTGGGTAACTTGCCATGGCTTGATTCACCCCACACAGCACCAGGCAATATCCAAACCAACCCATCTCCAAAAGCGGGGCAAAAGCTGGGTGGTTTTGGTTAAAAAAAAATCAGCCACCGTTGCCAGCACTTTCCTTTCTTCCGATTTGGGATTAATAATAATAATCAAAACCAGATCAAATGAACTCAGCCCCCACCAGGTAAATAATCCTGTGTCTTCGTTCCCCAACTCCTCTTAAGGAAAAAAAAAATCACAGAGAGGTAAAAACTCTTCTCTCAGCCAAGACACTGAAGGCAAATATTAAAAAAAAAAAAAAAAAAAAAAAAAGTTTGAAGTAGCTCTCTTTAGAAGGACCCAATCAGCATTTATTGCCAAAGGGAAAATTGTGATTCTCTCGCTTGTTCTGTCAATCAAGAGCAGCAAGGCAGGAATGAACTAATTGCGAGGAGATAGTGTTTTAATACTCATTAGGGGCATGTTGGCCCACAAGCCAGAGATAAAATGTAGTTTTAAAAAGGGGGAGGAAGATTTAGGGAGTTTAAATAGACGGGGGGGGGACCCCTGTGGATTAGGGTAGCTATAACAACCTGCCCGGATTTCACTCCCAGGGGAGAAGCTACTAAAATGCAAAAACACATAAATGTGTGAAGTTATTTTTTTGTTTTAGCTCGTTTGTTTGTTTTCATTTGCTCGGTCTGTTCCCCCCCCCTTGTCTTCCTCATAAATCTCTTTTTTCCCCCTCACACTGGCGTCTGATAGGTTTGCGTGAATTTTGGGAGAAACTTTCTTTTTTCGTCCTTTTGCATTAAAAAAAAAAAAAAAAGACAGAGAGAAGAGAGGATTTCCCCAGAGCCCCGGACTCTTCTTTCCCTCAAACTTCCCAGGGCTCAAATGCAGACATCTGCTAAGAAATCGACCCCTGATGCAAAATATGCATCATCAAAATTATTTCAAAGAGTCACAGAGTGAATCCAAAATTATTTAAAAAAGTGACAGTGAATCCAAAATTATTTCAGAGTCACACAGTGAATCCAAAGACTTCATCCTCCCCATCCACCCCAAAGGAGGACTAGTAAATGATCAATTTTATTGAACCATGTCTTGTAACAATTTGGGTCAGTGTTGGGGTGCATGCAATCTGCAGGAAACCTCTGGTTTTCCTGCACCCTAAAATGAAAAGAAATAATGAAAACTGAAAAGCTGCAGCTGCCTGCAATGGGAAAAGTGGCCAGATTTCTTGCTGTTTGGGCACATCTTTTTTGAAAACAAGCGTACTGGAGACAAAAATGTCACACACCCAGCTCTCCTGCTTTGGTTGCAGTGAAGGGGTTGGATGGACGGGAGAAATGGAGCCAGCTGATATAATTTGAAATGCAGAATAATGATTGCTTTGCAAGTACATGGGCATTTCCCGTTTGCTAGCAAAAAGAGAAGTGCAATGTTGCCAGAGAAGCTTGGACAGCAAAGTTTCTCAGTTGCTGGTGAAAAATACAAAACCCGAGATCAGATCTTTTTTAAAACCATTTTTTTTTTGGAGAAGGGGTTGGCTCTTGTGCCAGTTTCAACCGAAAAATGAATCCCCCCTTGCCACCAGCTTTGCAGAGACACTTTTCCCTGACACAGATGCCTGGGTGAAGACAAATCTGTATTTGATTTTTTTAAAAAAAAAGATTGAATCAATCCTGATGAGACAAAAACCTGACCCCATCCTGGGGTGTAAGGAATACATCTGATCCTGGCCACTTGAAATTTGCAAAGATCAGGGTCTTAATACTTTCCTTTTTTTTTTTTAAATGAGGGAAGGGAGATTTTTGCTCCCCTTCCACCCAGAAAGTAGAACTGCCTGGAAATGGGGGTGATAGGCAATTTTGCTAGACTTAGGGAAGAGTTTGGAGCCCAACTGGATTTGATGTTAGCAGAGGCTGTTTCCTTCCAGGAGGATCATTTTGATGCCACCAGCCTAGGAAAGACTTTGTCTGATGCTGCAAATGTACTAATTCCCCCCCCCCCCCCAGCACCCCCATCCTGCATCCTGCTGAGCCAGAAAGGTGGGGGCAGAAAAGTGAGAGCCTTGCACATGGGGGGACAAAAAAGGAAAGTGCTTGTGTGTGGAGGGGAGGGGGGTGAAAAAATCATGTTAAGGACTTTCCCTGCGTATTAGCGAAAATCCCATCCAATTATAGCCTGGCTGGAAAGACCCCAGCTCTCAGGTGGTGTTCAAAGGAGGGGATTTCTCCATCTTTTCAAGTGAAAATTGCTCACAGTGCAGGTCTGGTGGCAGGCAGGAAAACTCCTGCAATCATGCTTGGAGATGGCTTTGCCCCCATCCCAGAATGGGCAAGGAAGGGGGTGGCTGAGGAAGCCCCCAGATCTGGCCCAAGCACCAGGCTTTTGTTTCTTGGAGGGTTTCAAACCTAGGCCACAGAGCCTTGGCCAATATCCCTGGGGAAACAAACAAGGAGTCCTGTGGCCCTTTTGAAGACTGACAAATTGATTTATCACGAGAGCTTTCATTGGAAAAAAATCCCACTTTGTAACGTGGCTCCCCCTTTGGAACTTATGGGGGGGAAATCTCCTGCACCTGCCACCCAGAAATCACCCTGGAGGTCCAAATTCAGCAACCTCTTGTACCTCTATACGGCTAGAATGGCCACAAGCCCGTTTTGTCACTGGGCCAAAGCATAAATAAAATAGCCAAGTGGATCCTTTTAATTCACTAGGCAGCCGTGGCCTATTTTACAGTCCTGCTATTAATTCCCAGCTCAGTGATTTTAACTGCACACTTGGGGGTGAGGATGGTGTCTGGTCGTGGATGAATGTGGCCACCCTGAGAAGGTCCCTTGTAAGGGCTTGATCCAAGGTGTCAGATGCCCCCAAAGCAAAACGTTCCCTGCAGCATCTCAGACAAACACATGGGGCCAGTTACTAAGCCAGTTTATGGAAAATAACAGCCCTACTTCTCCTTGGCAAGGGCAGTTAGGATCATTAATAATGTGACAATAGATTAGTTATAGTTAATTAACACTAGCCCAGCAGATGCTCTATCAAGGCAAATTGCTGCATTTTCTGGTCATCTTTGGTCCTCTTTAGGCAAGGATCCTGCACCTGCCGTAGCTTTACTCTTCTGCTTGGCCCCATTTGTTTCCAGCCTAGAGAACGATTGTCTTCAATAGGGCTACCAAAAGGCATAAGAATAGGCAGGATCTGGCTCCTAAATGCTGTGATTCAGGGCAGTCTTAGACTTCTTGCTGAAACATGCTGGTTTTCTTTTTTCTTTTCTTTTTTTTCTAAATCATGTGTGAGAAGGCGGGGAGGGAGGGAGCACGGATTGTGATTAAAATACAGGAGACATGATCTTCAGCTGGTGTAAATAAGGCTTTGAGTCAATAGAGTTACACTGATTTGCACCAGCTGAGGGTCTGGCCGGAGACCCTTCCTTTTGTGATCCAGAAGAAATCATCGACGGGTCTGATCTTGCACCATCAAGGACATAGCCAGGTTTGCTCTGGACTTCGGTGGTGGCACAGGTAGCTCCTCAGTTTCCCCTCTCAGTAAAACAAGAAAATGAATATTCACCCCTCCTCTTACAGGGCATGCTGCAAGATTTAGCTCCTAATGGTCCCAGGAGCCTTTGCTGCTCGAGCGTCTGGGGGCAGGAGAAAGGGGTGGTGGTGGAAAGGGAGGCCACTGAGTCAGGGGATGAGCTGATCAGGGCATTCACTAGCTTTGATCCTGTTCCTTCAAGAAAATGCTCACGCTGAAATCTTGGGGCACCACTCCCCTAGGTAGAGACCAGAAATTAGACGCCTGACCTTGGAGTGACAGGGAGTTTGTTAGCTACCAGAGCTCATGTAGTCTCTGCTTTTCTGTAGTTGAAAAGGCTTTTCCATTGCAAGGAACTAAAAAACGATGGGCAGAGAGGGAAGAGGAGAACTGTTCGGGGTTGACAGGGAAAACAGGCACATTGGCACACTAACCTGCCAACAAAGTTTGCTGCCACAAGGATGAGACACACTCCTGCATCACTTCTCTTGCCCTCCTTTCCCCCCAAACCCAGCCCCTCCCTGGACAGCACTTGTTAGAGACTTGGTGAGGATGGAAAAAACAGGCATCATCATTCAGGGCAGAGCCTGCAGCAGAGATCAGCAGTTGCTCTGTTTGTCTCTGCGCGGGTGCACACACGCACTGCACCGACGGGGTCTAAACAGCATTTAAAAATTGCTTTTTTTCAAACACATGCTGTCCTTTATGAGAAGGACTCTGAGGAACTCAAAAGTATTTTGCCCTTCAAAGTGCTTTCTCACCAAAAACCCAAAGCATGTTTTGAGCATGAAGGACTTCATCCTCACAACAACGCCAAGGATGCACTCTAGGGATGGGATCCAGGAGATCCTGGGTTCCCTTCTGGAGTCAGCTACTGAGTTGCTGGGGGATGCTGGGCAAGTCACTTCATCTCCGTTGGCCTTCCTGCATCTTGTCTTGTTACGGTTGTAGCTCTTGGAGGCAAGGGATGACTTCTTTTTCATCTGTCCACTGCTTAGATCCCAGTCTTGGCCATGGCCTAAATGCTACAGCAACATAATTAATAGGATGACAAGTAGTATTGTGCCCATTGTAGAGATGGGAAAATGAAGGCAGGGAATGGTTAAGTGAGTGGACCACAGTGGAAATCAGTGCTAGATTTGTGACTCTATCACCCTCTTGCTAGCACCGGCTGGATTTTCTGTACAAGTCTCCTCTGGAGTGAGGAAGTGGGAGCTGAGAAAGTTGACGCTGGTGCTGGAAAGGGCTTTTAGACACCCCCCCAATACAATCAGCAGGGCTCTGAGGGCATCTGATTAAGGGTCAGCTCCTAGAACTTAATAGCCCCAGTGCACCTCCAACGCTAGAGCCCCAGCTGTGCAAATGAGCATAGCTCTGTTGACTTCAACAGACCTACACGTATTGACAACAGCAGAACAGCTGGCCAAGGAGCTCTCAGGGAACTGGATTGAAATGCAGAAGATTATTCTATGTCCTTGGCAGACTTGATATTGGATAATTTCAGTGCTGCTGGTCTCCCTCCATTATATTTTATGTAAAAACAGTCAAAAGGCAATGGAAGAAGAAAATTATAAGCTTCCATCTCACATCCTCTTTGCTTACCAGCCACCCTTGCCTAGTATTTGTAGTCATTAGCATCCCAAGGAGCTGCTAGGGCCCTATTAACTAAGCGAAAAGGCAAAGGAGAGAGGCACTGCCTGTTAGCAGCTAGCACTCCAGATTGTCAGTCTGGTTGGTTTTAATTTCTTGACTCTGCCAGTGGCCTATTGTGTGACCCTGGGCATGTCTCCACTTTGTCAACTGGAATCAGCAAACTGTTTGCTCACGCCCGTGTGCCGGAGAGGTAGAACGCTGCCTGGCGTAACTTTTGCCTCTGCACTGGTGCAGCCAGAAAATGAGGTGGGAAGGGGAAGGGAAAAAAATGGCACAGAAAGCAAGCTGAGATGTAACTGAGTCCCAACCATCACATGGGGACTTCCTTTTTGCATTCTCAAAGAGCCAGTTAGGACTAAGAAGAATCCACAGAGCCAGAGACTGGGAGGAGTACCCACATTGACGACTCGGTCACAGGGGTCTGAAGGATCTGACCAAATGGGCGTTCAGGCCCCAATCCAGCCCTACTCACGCCTCTCAGTAGTCCTGCGTGTGGGAATGCAAATACCAACAAGCTGTGTATTTAAATAGCAGGCCTGTCTCAGGCAACTGACAGCACTGAAAAGGTGCCTGGTCCTGCACTTACACATGTGAGGAGCTACGCTTGTAAGTGGTCTGGCTAATTTATAGGACCTTACAAGCCAACGGTCTCCATCTCTAAGAAAGAATAGTCCATACGGTGTTAAAACCCCCACAATGGCCAGTCGCAAAACCCAGGGTAACTGACTTGGTCTTGTAGATCCTTGCAATTTTATAGTCGGCAGTCCAAGTCCTGTGGGTCGCTCACCCAGGCCAGCTATAGCCATCCTTTATCTCAGTGTGGACGTACGCTGAGAATGGAGCCTATGTGACATTTGTTTAAGCAGGGGAACATAATTTTGCATAATGTCTTGGAAAAAAAATAAGACCGGGCTGTTTTTTATGAAATGGAGATTTGCTTGTGAAATCAAGAAAAATAAGAAATATGAGAAGGTCTAAGCCAGGGGTCTCAAACACACAGGCCATGGGCCGCATGTGGCCCCTAAAGGTATTTCCTGCGGCCTGCAATGACACTATCATTACCGACATTTGCAATATTGTTGTATGAAAAGGTTTCAGTGGTGCAGCCCTTGGAATAATGTACTAGTCCTCATGTGGCTCTCATGGTAATTTAGGTTTGAGACCCCTGGTCTAAGCAATTTTTATATACAGTATCTTAAAAAAAAAAAAAGCTTGCCGTATTGATCTTAAAATAAGAGAAAATGGATTTAAATAATAAGACCTCCTTTGGTTCAGAATTTTGTCCTTTTTAAAAAATTAAAGCAACCAAAATATTATTTCCTTGGAAACAAAGTGACTATTTGTCACCAGATTAACATATGAGATTCAGTCCTGCCTTTGCAGTACACTATATGTTTTTAAACAGGAATCTTCATGCTGTTAAAAGATTTTGGATTGAAAACAGAGCCTGGAGTCTCTTCTATTTATCCAGAAATCACATCCCTGTGTGATGAATTAAGAACAACTAGAAAAGATGGATTGAATCTGAAGACTGAGGACCAGATTATCAGCTGGTTTTATCAGTGGTTAACAGTCATTGCCTAGCACCCCACTGTGCTAGATGCTGTACAAACTTGGGATAGAAAAAGACAGCGCTAGAAGGAACATCTGGCCCTGAATTTTTAAGACAATTTGTATTTAATATGAACCCTGCAAAGTTGCCATGAAATTTTCTAGACTAGCTAAAATGAGTCTAATTCTCTGCTAATTTGTGCAGAGGAGAGGAGAATGAGAGTCCAGAGCAACCTGCCTTTGTTTTGCTATGTGGATGATGCTAAAAAATAGAACAAAACACTAAAGGTGATTTAACAACTCATCCAAACTCTCTCATGCTGGCGGATGGGTGGATAAAGTCTGAGTATGGGACATGAGCCTGTCCAACAGGAAGGGAAAAGGGGGTAGAAAGTTTCCCATCTGTTTTGAATCTGGAGAAAGGGGAAGGGGAGGGGGAGAGATGCAGATCTGGAAGAGAGACAAAAAGGTGTCTTTTTAGAAAAAACAACAGAAGCAGGTTGAGTGTTGACAAGGGATCTGAGTCAATACATAAACAGAAAGGACTTAAATGACAAAACAGAGAAAACAGAAGCTGGTGGAATAACAATGGTGTTTCCCTCCATTTTCATCACAAAAGGGGGGAGAGTTTAACAAGGCAGCAGTCTGACTTTCTTTTTCTCTCTCTCTTTTTCTTTCTTTTTTTTATAAACAGAGAGGACAAGAGGTCATATCCTCGGGGTTTAAAAACACAGCTCTCCCTTTTTGGGGGAGGAAGGATGTCCTTTCAGACTGTTTACAAATTAGTCAAAGTTATGATGTCTTAATGGAGGTGTGGGGTGGCCACCCGCCCTGGCCTTCTGACTTGGTGGGAGTCAGTGCCTCCTGCAGTTTCTTTGCCGTACTGCACCTCGTACCCTCTGATCCTTCCCGGCAAAATGAGCGTAAAATTCTGCTAGATCTGAACAAGATTTCTTTTTACAACCACTTTCCCCGGGTGAACATGTTGACATCAGGAACAGGGCAATGGTGAACCAGATTCAGGATTTGCATCCACAAACATGGACTTCTCTAGTCCCTGCTGTCTCTTATTTATTTGCATTAGATTAGTAGTTACAGTGTGCACCCAAGCTCAGGACCCAGCTTCGTTAGGCGCTATGCAGACATGTAAGTATGGATCAACCATGGGCGTAAGGATGCTAAGCTCCATGATGTAATGGAGCAGAAACAGCTGTGGTTGCATCATGCTGGGTTACTAATACAGCTAGTCCTCACTTAGTGACCTACTCGTTTAGTGACCCCTCAGAGTTATGACCGGCTCTCTGATGAGTTGGTATTATGGCGATGTACGAGAACTCGCATCAACTCTCTCAGATTACCTATATTTACAGTACACTATGCAAACTAAGTTCAGTACATTAGAGCTTAAAACATTTAAAATATATATGAAAAATGTTATAAATGATGCAAAGGTGACATTAAAACTATCTACCGATGGTTGAAAAACCCACTACCAGTAAAGTACATTATGCCTGAAATACCGGTAAGGGCTGCTCCTCGTTTAGTGACCAATTCGTTTATCAACCGGGTTTCAGGAACGGAACCCGGTCACTAAGTGAGGACTACCTGTAGCTTAAAATTTATAGGAGAGAAGCAAATCGATTTGGGAGGATTCCCCTGTTTGTTGTGCTGGTTTTAAAAGACTGTCTTTTAGAGCTTTGGGAACTTGTCAGCAACAGGAGGGACAATAAACAAGGCATCTTGTGGCTCTTTTAAAGACTAACACGTTTATTTATTGCATGACCTTTTGTGGGAGAAAATCCCACTTTGTCTGACATGTGAAAATGGAGGAAAACACAGGACAGGAAATGCAGATTTTTTTTTTCCATTTTCAAGCATCTCATGAAGTGGGATTTTCTCCCATGAAGCTCATGCAACAAATAAATTTGTTAGTCTTTAAATGTGCCACCAGTCTGAGCAGAAGACATTCAGGAAATACATCATTTTACAGCACAGCCAGTCCTCGGCATTCTGATACCATGGGGCAGGCTCCAGAAGTTCAAAAGATTTTAGGGAAATATGTACATTTGGGTGGTGGTGGAGGGTTATTTGCTGTCTGAGTTTTGAACACATCGGATATGCTGGGAACAGGTTTGCAAGCATTTCTCTGCAACCATGAGGTCCACACATTTGCTTGGAGGAAAAGCAAAGATTGTAACATGACTCCAGCAACTGGGGCTTTAAGAAATACACCAAACACTGAGAGCTTTGGCAACATGGCCTTCAGAAACACACAGGGTTAGTGCATGGGTAGGGAGAAGCAGATGTAATTAGTGGTGTCAGGCAAACTTGTCCAGAGAGAAACAAGCACTGAGTGGAACCTCAGCCCAAGGTACTAAATGTTTCCGATTTAGGTCTGAGTTATATTTGAACATGCCCTCTTTGCAAGCCACTTCATTGTATTCCTAGCTGCAGTGCTCAAGAGCCAATGTGGGACCCGACCGTATTCTCCTAAGCTCCAGGGTGGTAGAAGAGAAGAGAGATGCAGCCCTGATGGGACAGAAATCGCCACCTTTGCCCCGTCACTGTCAAAATCCAGCTCTGGACCGGCACTCTCTGCCGAGTCTTCAGATCATACGTGCTTTGAAGCCTCCTCAAATTCAGAGGGGGCTGTTGCATTCTGGGGCGTCTGACCCTTGGTAGCACCAGAGCAAGTGATTTCTACTAAGCAGCTGGAGAGTCCCCTGAGGAGACCGTCCCAGACTTCTCTCCATCTTCCCATGCAGAGCTGTCTTTAGGGTACCGTGAATCAGGGCGACCACTCTGGGCCTCACGCTTCATGCCAGGACCAGCTGGGACATGGGCAGCTGCAGCCCAGCCCCTAGCTGTATGCTGGGGCCAGGCACCTCCCTAGGGATGTCTTTAACTCCTGGAACGTCAAAGGTAGGCCAGTGGTGGAGGAATTTGGTGAGGGCTGAATCTGTGAGCCTTATTTGTATTCATATGAAAGAAGGGGGCTCAGCAGATCTTTTGGAGATGCATGGGAGTCAGATTGGGAGGAGAAACGAAGAAGAAGGTGGCTGGTTTGGGACAAGAGGTGGAAGAAAGTGAAAGGTTCAAGGAAGCTCTTTGCTTTACCATCCAAATGTAACAGGCTTTGTGTGACCCAACCCTAACTGAGCCTCCCTGGGTTCACCCACCAGTATGGCCAGACAGCATTTCAGTTCTGCCCCATGTCGAAACCTGTAGAGTGAAGACAGCTTCATTCATTTCCATCAGTTACTAATTTACAAGACAACCCAACAGAAGTGATGCTAGGATCTCCTCCCTGGGATTCCAGGGCTGACAATACATGGCAAATGCTAGAGAAGGTCCTTTGAATGTTCCCATTTGTGAGTTGAGGAGGCTACATGCCAGCAATCCCTAGGGCTATTTGTCTTCAAGTTACTTGCTGGCCCCAAGGTGCTGCTGGGACTTGGTTCAGATGCTGAGGAGGAGGGATGCATTTTCAAAGCTTTCTGGCACAGTCACATAGATCGATAGGGAGGTGAGAATAGAGCTCTTCTCTTGCTGTAGCCACTGAATTGTACCAGAGAGTATCCAGTTTCCTAGACTATGTCTATGCAAGGCTTTGCCTACTTTGAACTAAGGAATTGCTTAGTTCGAACTAAACAAAGATTAATTTGAACTAATTAGTTTGAACAGTTAGTTTGAACTTAGCGCTTAGTTTGAACTTTAGCTCAAACTAGCGCTATGTAGATGCTTTAGTTCAAACAAAGAGGTGTGTTAGAACTAACCGCACTTTCTAGTTCGAACTTTTGGCGCAACTAGTTGGAAATAAAAAGCCACGGGTAGTCCTAACTAACCCATGGTTAGTTTGAACTCACCGGGAACTGCTTAGTTCAGACTAAGGAAGTCTGAACTAAGCTGTCTGATGTAGATATAGCGCTAGGGTACAAGGGCTGGTGCAGCTCCATGGAGTGAAGAGCAGTGGATGGATGGTTCAGAAATCAGTCCTGTGAAGGTAAAGGAAGTGCCAGACAGGGCAGAAGAAGAGAGTAAAGGTGAAACCAGGGGCTGGTAACTGCCATCCAACGACATCTTCTAAGAGAGTGGGGA
This sequence comes from Podocnemis expansa, assembly GCA_007922195.1. Lineage (NCBI taxonomy): Eukaryota > Metazoa > Chordata > Testudines > Podocnemididae > Podocnemis > Podocnemis expansa. The sequence continues at coordinate 73,968,943 of ML681964.1, forward strand.
GCAAACTGGATGGGAATTCTGGTCTCTTCTGAGACACCTGGCTATTCTCCAATGTGGAGGGAACAGGGAAAAAGTGAGAAGAACATAGAAGATTGAAAAGGTTCTCTTACGGTAACCTCTACGTAGGGGAAAAAGGATCAATTTTCATCACAAAGGAGGGTTAAGATGTGGGGTGCGCCAAGGACAAGTGTTTAACATTTATTAATAACCTTAAGGAGATGGCAAACAATGAAGTGGTGAAAGTCAACGATGACAAAGCTATTCAGACCAGTCAAGACTTGAGAAGCTGCAAAGAGGCCAGAGCTAAGCTCGGCAGTTATCCAATAGACAGGCAAAAGAAATTCAGTGCAGGTAAGCACAAGGAGATGTTCACTGAAAAAAAATCTCAACAGGTCATATACGCTGATGGGTTCTAAATTAATCTGTCTTTCTGGGCTGCACGGGTCTACAAGGCAAACCAGGCCATAGACTATGTTTAGAAAGGAATAAAAGAATGCAGAGAATGCTGGTACATCTTAAATACTGTGTACAACTGAGGTCACCCCATCTCAAGAAAAGGGGAGTGAGGGAAGGAAGAGATTAAAATATTAGAGCTTCATAGCTGACAGATGACTAAGAGGTAAGTAACATAATGAATGAGTTCAAAATAAGTCAGGAGCTATAATTTGCCTTGCCTTATGGTGCTAGCACAAGGGGACGCCCAATGAAATTAAAAGGCAACCAGATTATGGCAGATAAAAAGAAATGTTTCTCTATACAATAAATAATTAACCTATGGAACTCACTGCCACATAGGCTCCAAGAATTAACTGAGGTCAAATGAAAGACATATTTACATGGAAATTTTAAATACAGAAGACAAGAAAGCAATGGGTAATTCAGGTGACCAACTAATGTGATTTAGTAACAGAGATGGGAGGGACATTTGGCGGCAAACGTCAAGCTGTGGACAGTAATTGCTTTGGGGACAAGATGTGCTGAGATTTTCAAACCTGAATCTAGGGCTGCCTTATGGCTGCATGTCGTAACTCAAAATGGACCAGCGAGGTGGCGCTTGATGATGGAGACACTCAGTGCAGTGAGGGTGTGGACTTCAATTTCTTTTCCCAAGCTCAACAGCTTGGTATCTGGGCGAGAGCTGAAGGCCAGGGCCTGAGTCCAGACAATTATTAATTTGTGTTAGGGTAGCAGTTAGAAATCCTAATCAAAGATCAGCACTCCGTTGTGCTAGGCACTGTATAAGCAGATAAAAAAGAACAGCAGGGATATTGCAGTCCATGCATCAGACTGGACACAAGCAGGGTGGAGGAAGGTCAAAGGGTAAAGGACATAGATTTGGATTTAGTTCTCATTTCTGGCAGACTCCTTGTGGGACGTTGGTCAAGTCATTTAATCTCTGTGCTTCAATTCTCCACCTGAAAAGCGAGAACAATTCTCCCTTTCTTCTACCCTGAGTATTGTTTGTTGCAGGTGCCGTATCTTTTGTTTGCACTGAAGAGCTTAACACCATTGGGCCTGATCTTAGGTTGGATTTCTAGGCACTACTGTATTAGAAATAGAGAGCTGTGGGCGTCCAGGTAAGCTCTAGGCCTGTATCCACGTTGCAGTGCCCTCCCACTTGGTGACCAAAAACTGATGTAGGGCTAGGATTCCTCCCACATTCAATGGTGCCAAAGTCTTAACCAACTGTGGCCATGTTCAGCGCTCAGCTTTGGAGACCCGTAGATACCGAGTCTCTATAACGCGAGGTCAGGATGGCCCTTCTGAAGCCCAGAATGTCGGTTGAGTCAGCGTGATGGGACGGGAATGGCTCAAGCATGGCTAAGGGCTCTTTTGGCTCAGAATGTCACCTTGGTCAGTCACCGCAGGGATTCACTGTCTGTCACTATCCAAGTTTCTCAGACATTTTGGCTTTTAAACAAAACAAACAGAACCCCACATGACTTAACAAATTACACCCATGTCACAGCCCAGGCTTTCAGCTAGTGCCCTTGTCCAGTGGTTCTCAACTTTTCATATCTTACCCCCCAGCAATCACTCTATCAAAGAACCTGGGTCCTGCCATGATAGAAATACAAAGCCCACTTTTTCCAAGAGGACATTTATATGTTTCCAGGCATTCTGTTATATTTTTAATTTCAGTAAGTTTTAAGGATATAAAAAATTTCAGTAGGATTACTGGGAGTAAATTTTATTGCTATGGTTTTAAAACACAAAGAAACAACAATTCCGTTAGTAGATGAAAATTGTAACAATACTATTGAGTCTAAAATTCTCAGTAATTGTTACGAAAACTCTGCATCCCACCTAGATTACTTCTGCATCCCACCAGTGGTACGCATCCCACCGGTTGAGAAGCACTGATCTAGAAGAAGATCCTTTCTCGTTGTTAGGATGCAGGGGAGATTTTCTACTTTCCATATAGTCAGGGAAGACCCCACCACACCTCCATATCCCCAGGTAACATGGCTTGGCCTTGGTCGTGTAGACGACTGGACCAGCTTTCTGCTGTGACAGGATCACAGAAGCCCCAGTTGTCCGACAAGACCCAAATCAGCAGTGGCATGGAGCAGCCATTAAAAACCCAACCAGACGAAGACAGTCTTAGAAGTAGATCCTCTGCCCCAGAGACTCCCACATGGGAGAGGGGCAGAAGGGCCAGACGAGTGCATCCTGGCCCTTCCAACTAATCATTACCTCACTAGAAAGAGAGATGGGGGTGCATGATGGGACCGTAGGTACAGCCTTCCAAGCCCATTGATGAGTAAGGAAAAGGTCTCTTAGGATGGGCAAGGCAAAACCCTCATGGATGAGGTCGCGCTTCTTCATGCGTCTCTGCTGGGATGTTCCTCAGCTGGTGGCTAAAGAGACTTCAGGCACAAATCGCTCCTGAATGGATTTGACAGGGAGGGGTTCCCATTCCTCTGATGCTCCCCCCACCCTTTCAACGGCACAAAGACCCGGCCAGGTGATTCTACAGGGTCTCAGGAAGGGAGAGGAGGAAGCCAAGTACACCGTGGGCTCAACCTTTCCCCCTAAGCGATCTGCAGGGGCTGAGCCCCATCCATCCACTTGCAGCTCTCACAAATTCAGCAGCCAAGCCAGCACAGAGGCTCGGCTCCAAACCACCGCCCCTGTAATTAGCATTGCTGGGTGACCGACATACGCTCAGCTTCATCTCATCCTCTGGTTTCCTCCCAAAGCACTCCCCTTCCCCCTGTGCGGCACTGGAAGCTTCCACAGGACTCCATTCCTTCACGGGCTCATGATGCCACCTTTTTCCTTTTTATTTTTGCCAGCCTTGCTCAGCCCCCCAGAACAGCAGTGGCTGCTGGGGTACCTTGCAGTTGTCAGAGCCCTTTCTGTTCACTGCCCCTGCTATGAGAGAACCCAACTGTTGTGCAAGGGAAGCCTAGTATCCGGGAATCTCTTAGATCCTGCAGGTGCCCTTGGTGCAGGAGAAGAAGGCTGGTTTTTGAGAAGGATGGTCCTCAGGCTGGACATCAGGGGGATCTGGATCTGAGTATTGAATCTGCCTCCAAGACTAAGCAGTTTTCTTGCAAGTGCAGGTAAAATGGGGAGACTGGTACTTTCTGTGTCTTGTCAAGACTGTAAGCTCCTTGGGGCAGGAAATGTTTTTGACTACAATTCTGTACAGCACCTAGCACAGGGCTTCTCAATATTTTTTTTTGCTTGGACTCTTTTGAAAATATTTCAAGCTGTGATGCCTCCGCCCCCACAAAAGTGGATGCCAGGCCATCCACCCGTCGAAGCCAGAAGAGGCTGTTCGCTGGCCACCCATCTCTGAAGGGCTATGGCTGCCAGCCACACACAGGGTTGACGGCAAGGGCTGACGGCTCATGACCCCAGCCCCAGAGTAACCCGATGACCCCTTGCGGAGTCCCAACTCCCAGTTTGAGAACCCCTGGGTGCCTTGGTCTCAGCTGGGGCCTCTATGCTCAGTTATAGCAACGAATTTCCAGAGAGAATGCCGCACCATGCCTTGGCGGCACCAACCCAAAGGACATCCATTTTCTCTCTTTAGCTAACCCCTCTGTCGGCTTCACAAAGGCTGGGTTGTCATAGCAGCAGGTTGCAAATTATAACAGCGCCTTGGTGATCCAAGGAGAAGAATATGGCCCTGGAAGGAGAGATGGTTCAGATACATATGAGTTTACACACACAGCGTAACATAGCTGACCAAAGGAGGTGAGTAGAACAACAAAGGGTTGACTTCCCAAGTAATATTGATGTTCAAGGGTTTATCTATTCTACCTGCAACCAGGTATATCCCACGCCAATTGTGACTGTCCACACTACAGTCTGAGTAGGAATTTCCATACTGGATCAAATCAATTATTTACCAAGGACAGCGACTAGCAGTAGCTACTTGAAAAGCAGGAAGGCTTTTACAGGATAGTTTGTCCCCGTGGAAAGTGTCTTCCCAACTCATCTTCACAAATAATTAGAAGTTGCTTTAAGTCCCTGAAACAAGAGAGTGATTAGATCCCTGCCTAACGCCACAGTTATTGTTCATACTGTTGTCTCTCTGGATATTCACGTCATCCAGAGAAAACATCTAATATCCCAGGACCAACAGGACTTCACCATCGCTCTATTCATATGAAATGTTTCGTCCCTCTCTGAATCTATGAATCTGTCAGTGGTACCTCATGGGAATTTATTCCAGTGTCTGTGTATTTTGTGCAAGAGTTCAACTTTCCTCCTTTCACCCTGAGTGAAAGAGTTAAACTGAGATGGATCAAAGGTATTTTGCTTGTCACGCTCAGTAAAGGGGTCTTCTGTGGGCTAAGTTTGGGTCTGGTGAAAGTGAGTCCAACTCCATTTCACTTTGGCTCTTGATGCTCAATTTGCTCCTGGGTCTTTTTAGTACATTTGTTTCTTTGATGCTTTATTGGATTGAGACATCTTGGTAACTCAGGGAAGAAGGAGGAGTTAGAAGTCTTGCTAATAGGCTGGGATGTCTCTCACCTATTCAGTTTGACTTCAGCTCAAAGGCAATCAAAAGTTATTAGCCAGGGTGGCTTAGCAGCCCATGTAATAGGAATTGGTGACTCAGCCCAGTGCCTGGTGGACAGATGCCCAGGCCACGGTTAGCTGAATTCCCCAGCCCACCACTGTCAATCCAATCGTTCTCTGTTGCTGTAGACAACCATGCTGTGGACTGTCAAACCTAGTGGCAGACGTGAGAGTTTGGCCTAGCTGGTCCTTGACAACCGTCATCATGGGCTGTAGTGTTAGTTTGCAGCATCCCAAGTAAACCCCAAAGGTGCAAAAAGTCCCCCATCCCTACACAAGCTTGACTCTAACTCCAGACTCCACCATGGAGAATATGGAAACTGAATTCAAGTGGCATCCCTTGGCTTCATTGCTGCTGCATTTGATAAATGGTCAGGGCATTCACAAGGATGCTGCATGGCAAGCAACCCTCCTGACCCCCAAGCAACCAAGCCTTGCCTGTCTGGGAGGAAGGAACCATTTCTGATGATAAAGAAAACCAACCCCTCCACCGCAAAATCCCCAAACCAAAACACCCAGCACTGGGTTGTTGCTGGGGAAACCTAAATTCTATTTCCAACTCAACCTCTGCTGAAACACCTTGACTAAGTCATTTTGCCTCTGCATTCCCCGCACACCCTTTGTATTGTCTATTTACATTGTACACTCTTTGGTGCTAGAGACTCCAACTGTGGGTAGGTTCCAGATCTAATTAATGTCAAACAAATAATTGCCTGAGAGGGGTCTAAGTAGTGCCAGATGTGATGGAGCCATCCATTCCTGGGAGCCCACCTGCCCATTTCAGAGAGGGGTGAGATAGGAATAAGCTATGTTGCATTTTGAGCTGGATTTGAACCCGGGCCTAGCAGTAAAATCCATAGGTACTGATACCTAATCACCAAGCCAGCTTTTATTGCTGTGGCTAGTTTGAAGTTGCCTGAAGTTCTGGCTTATTTTGGATCTTGATTGTATTGTGTTTTCTGCTTCTCTTGCTCTCACCCTTGGTCCCAACTTTGGGGGAGGAGAGGAAGAAGAGGTGGGTCATGGAGCACCCTACTTTCTTGGGACCAGAATTAACTGAGGCTTAGAGTCAAGTACATGATTGACCTGGGAAGTGTCCTAGCCTGTGTCCTGTTCTACTTCTCCAGACAAGCAGGGCTGGCTGGCACAGAAAAGACAGTGAACTCAGAACTCCTAATTCCAAGGCTGTCAACCCATGTTAGATGCAACCCCTTCAAATGTGAACAGGTCCTGCCACCTAGTGTTGATGCAGAACTTAGTTGGAACGTCAAAGAAGCTTGGTTTCTCCAAAACTTGCTTGGTCTTTTCTGAAACTGCTGCAGAGCGGGTATTCTCCAGAGCTGAAACTCACCTGAACACAGAGGGCTTATCCAAGACCCCATGGAGCTTGAGCTAAACACTGGCTCTCCCCGAGGACTCAGCCATTCTTCAAAAGAAAACTAAATTGGACTGCAGCATTGCCCTGTGATATGTTCTGGGTATCCCTCGCCTCTCACTGCCAAAAGTGGGGGGCGGACAGCAGGGAATGGATCATTTGCTGATTGCGTATCCTGTTCATTCCCTCTGAAGCAGCTGACAAAGGTGACTATGGGAAGACTGGCCTGGATGGACCATTGGTCTCACCCAGGTCATCTATTGTTACATATAACTTCATACCTGAGTCACTGCGGCTCAAGTTATCAGCAAATGACACTCATTACTCTTAGTATCCGAATGGGCCTCAATGTGGTCTTACTTTCTCCATCACACAAACCACTAAAGCAATTTGGTACCAGTCTCAGTAGGATGGATAAAGGGAGAATGGGCACCTTGACAGAGGCCAGCTCTACACTAGAAACTTAGCCCAACCCAGCTTTGAGAAATCTACACGCCTGAGCAATGTAGCTAAGAGTAAACCTAACTCCCATCATATACAGAACTAGGTCGACAGAAGAATTTTTCCATTGGCCTAGCTATTGCCTCTTGTACAGGTGGTGAAATCTCCATCCTTTTAAGGCAGGGCCTGACAAAGCCCTGGCTGGAATGGTTTAGGTGGAGTTTCTCCTCTTTTGAATAGAGGCCTGGACCAAATGACCTTCTGAGGTCCCTTCCAACACTGTTCGTCTATGATTTTCTTTATTATGATAAACAGATGGATCTCCTTGGCTATGTCTACACTGGCAAGTTAGTCTGGGCTAAGGAGGCTTAGTCCAGACTAATTTAGCTCATAGCTACACTAGGCATTCTTTGGTTTGAACTAAGAAAATTTTTAGTTTGAGCTACGGAAAGCTTAGTTTGAACTTGTAAGTACCGCCACTTAGTCTGGACTTCCGTGAGTTCGAACTAAGTGTGGGCAAGACTGGGACTAAGGCTTAGTTTGAATTTAGGAAGTTCAAATTAAGCCAGTTAGTTCAAACTAACCTCACATTCTAGTTCAAACTAATCACTAGTTCAAACTAGAACACACAGTTATTTCAAACTAACCTTGAACTTCTTAGTCTGGACTAAGAAGACCGAGCTAACTGTGGCTCGTGTAGACATAGCCCTTAAGTCTATCCCTAGAAGGCAGGTTTTCTAATCATTTAATCATTTTCATGAGTTTTCTCTGAACCCTTCCCAATTTATCAGCCTCTGTGAACTGTGGACACCAGAAATGGAGTATTCCAGGAGCCGGCCCACCAAAGCCAATGAGAGGGGTAAAATAATCTCTCTGCTTACTAGAGGTTCCCCCGTTTGTGCACCTGAGGATTGTAATAGCTTTTTTGATCACAGTGTCACACTGAAAGTTCATGCTTGGCTGGTCTTTTACAGTTACTGCATCCCTGGATAGAGTACTCTTATCTTGTAAGTACGGCATCCATTTCTCATTCCTGGATACATACATTTACGCTTAGCTGGATTAAAACACATTATTTGTGCTTGCATCTAGTTCATCAAACAATTCAGACTGCTCGCAGTCAGTGATCTCTCTGCTTCATCTTTGACCATGCCCCCACTATTTCAGTTGTGATCAGAAACAATTTAAAATTTAACACCTTGGCAATACAGCAGTGGTCCATGTATTTTCATCCTTAGAAGGGCATCATCCTGCAAGAAGCTGTGCTGCTTTGGAAGGGCTGAGCGCCCTGGACTCCAGCAGTTGCCCAGCACCCAGAACTCCAGCTTCCTCTCTGCCAACTTCCTCATGTCAAGCAGGGAAGGCGTTTGGGGTAGAGCAAGAGCAAATTTAAAATGCTTTGCATTCCTGCTCTGCAGGAGTAAATCGGAGCAGCCTCGGGGACTTCTTTAACTCACATCCCTGCTTTCCGTGGCCCCTGGGAAACGAAGAATACCCATAGTGCAGTGCAGTGTGACCACACCTGCACCCCACTGCTTAGCCAAGGGCTACAGAGTTGCCTTCAATCAATCAATCATAGGGCTGGAAGGGACCTCATGAGATCATCAAGTCCAACCCCCTGGGAATTGAACCCAGGACCTTCCGCATGTTAAGCAGAGGTGCTAGCCACTACACTATCAAGCCCTTGAATACCTTCCTACCCAAAGGACACCGGTGTAAAGCTGCTGTATCCTCAGCACAAGACTTCTCCATGCCGCCAGAGCGGCATAAAATGGCTGTAGTGTAACAATCAGTGAGAGCCAAGAGCATGGGTGGTCTGCTGTTGGGTTATAACCATAATCTTTCCCTGAATGGACTTCAGACAAGCAACTCCAGTTCCCATACGATGAAAGAGCGCAGATGTAGGCGAAATGTGTTTCCTGCCACTAGATGGCATTAAATCTCCATGACCGCTCCATACAGTAACAGGTGCATTGGCTAAGATCTAGCAGAGTTTCTCAGTAAAGCTTGTATTACAGGCTCCTGAGAAACATGCAAAAGAACGTCCCAGGAAGCTTGCCAGTTGCTGGATTATTAAGACACATGTTGCTTTGTCCAGGGCTGGCCTTGCCCAGAGCTTTGGGGGATCACATCGGATCCTAGATAAGGAACAGAATCGGGATTCCCCTAGGAGACAGCACAACTCAGGCTGACTTGACTAGTGCTTTCTGGTGCTGGAAGGGGTGGATCGACAGCTCTGCCCTGGTGCCATCAGCTGGAGAGGTGGGAGAAGTGATCCCTTTCCAGTCCAATTCTTAGCCTGGCTGTGGAGGTTACCCACTTGGAAGCCAGCACATGCCAGTCGCAATGGAAATCTGCTGGAGTCACAAAAAGGAATGGAGCAGCCGTTCTGCACCATACATGCTCCTGCTTAATTCTTGTGAGTAGACGAAGTCCCATGGATTTCAAGGAAGCTGCCTCTTGGCTGACTGGGTTTGCCCATCTGATTGGGCCAAAACCATTTCAGAGCCAGCACAAGGGCTGTTGGGCAATGGGCTAATCTCAGGGGTAGTGCCAGCGATTTCAGGGCATTGGGCTAAGTCCATGCCACCAGGGGTGGATTTGGCCTGAGGCTTTTACATTCACTTCTGCTTGGTTCACAGCACCATAGAACAATTTTAATACACAATCCCCGAGTTTATAAAGCTGCTGATTGCTTTTCCAGCAAAGAGCTTGGCTTTCTAGCTCATTCCTCACCCCGCTTTCAAAGAGCACAGCTTTCTTAAAGGACCAGAAGCATGAAAGCACAATTCATTACCAGGTTGCATCGCTTGGTTGGACCAGACCTGCTGCAGTGTTGGCTTTCTTCAGAAATTGCTGCTGCTTGTCACCCCCCGTGTCTGATTTTCAACAGCCACCAGCAAAGGGATCAGGTATGGCCATGCTTATGCCAGTGGACTTTTCGGAGCACGTCTAGCCATCAATATAGGGGAGGGGGCTGGCTGATAGTAACCGCCTCCTGTTCCAGTGGACTCTAAAGGCAAACACAAGGGTGGAGAACTCTGACTTGCTGAAGGATGCTTGGCCCATTTTCCAAGCACCTCCCAACCTAGCAGTGGTGAAGAAGCCAATCAGCTATCTCAATTGACTGTCAAATTCATCTTCTGCAGCTGGACTTGTGTGGGGAGAACAGAAATTCCCAGGCAGTGGTGTCAAACACCTGGTCCGCGGTGTAGCGACGGTCTCCAGTGCCTGCCAGGGCCTGGGGGCTGAGCCCACATTTGTGCTCCCCTGGGCACCCTATATCACCCCACGCCCTGCAGACCTCCCTGGTCTGGTGTCCCTGCTCAGCCCAGAGGCCGGGACTTGGCTCTCCAGAGCTCCCCCGTCGCTGTGCCACTGCACCTGGTGTCACTTGCTTGTCCCATTTATTCATCTTCTGAAGACTGCAAACTTTCATTGCAAGTAGCAGGTACCAAGTCCTTACAATCAGCAAGAGCCTCTGAAGGTGAAGGGAGGGCTGATTGATATCGTTTCTCTTCCAACTTGGCAAGTGGCCTAAAAGAGCTCTACAAGAGAGAGAAACTGCTCCCCGTCCCGTTCCCCAGGTCTTATTATGACATGCCTGAGCCAGAAGCTAAATTTGTAAGAGGAAGCAGTGATTTGGGGTGGTTAACCATCAGGCCTCTTGTAGGCATTGTATCTCAAAGAGTGGGCACGCACCCTCAATCAAAGGAGAAGAACTTGCCTTCAGGTGGGACGTTCAGACCAGCAGTGAATCCTGAGGACACCGCTGTGTCTGAAATATTGACCTGCATTGGCCAGAGATCAAATGAAGCAGAAGGAAAGGTCTGCAAACCTAACATGGTATCGTGACCAGGTGCCATCGGACTGCAGCAAAAGTTGGGGAGCAGAGACTGGTGGCTCAAATGAGACCGTCAGTGACGGTCGTGAGAAAGAGTCTGGGTAAATCTTAGTTCCTGGACTAGTTGACTAGACCCCAAAAGAACAGACCTTGCGGTCTGGATGTTTGCCTTCCTGTCAGTTCAAGTTGTTCTTCTTCAACTTTCGTCATCAATACGTCTAAGGTGGCAGAACCCACAGGCCTCAGCTGGGATCAAGGCCCTCCACAATCATGGACCAAGCCTCAGTTCCCATCCTTAAGTGTCTGAGATGACTGACGTACAAAGGGGTGGGCAGGAAGATGCATACCCTATTTATATACATGAAATAGGGCATTTTGTGTCCTGGCATTAGACAGATCACAGAGCCGTGCCTTGGTCTCCCCTCACTCTTCCTGGCTCTCAGGGTCTCAGTGACTTGGCCCTCCAACCAGCTGAAATTTCCTTCCCTTCCTGGGAGGAACAAGAACTCAGGCCCAAAAAAGCTTCCATTCGATAAACCTTCTGCCCCTCCCAAACAAGATACTTCTTCCCACTTGGTTGCAGGGGACAGAGGAAGGACACTCTTCTTCCCATGTCCTTCTTCCCACCATTTCTGGAAATCCAAGTCTGGGAACCAATCACTGATAAAGTTTCGAGCCCCTGGGGAGATTTCAGTATCAAGCCACCCCTACGTCTTTTTCACCAAGGCTTCCCTACCGCTCACTGCATCCTAACTAAAACGCTACTACACCTGCCACTGCTCTTCTGCTTATGTTTTATGGCAAAACAGACCCACTCACCGAGTCTATGCCTGCCAAGCAGTGAATGCCATGTATAATAATTCAACAATTAAAGTCTTTCACCTTTCCCAGAATTCTTAATGAACTGCAATATTGCTTTTTGTTTTTAATAGGCCCCCATATTCCTGATGCTCTTACTAGGTGTTACAGGAATATTTGTGATAATTTAAAGCCTCTAAGGCTTTCATATCAATACTCCCTTTCAGGGGTACATGCCTTGCACTCCCACAGGGGATGATCAGCTGTTTCCTGGACCTTGCATGTCCCACATAATCCATCTTTATGTTTGTTTTTTAGAAACACCTTACTATTTAATCCACAATGGCCAGTTAAAGTTCTAAATGGAGCCACTTCAATCTTCTCCCAGGGCCTTGGAGTATATCAGCGTTTTCAACTCGTGGGCATTATTTCATGGAATCTTTTCCCCTTCGTTTCCGTTGCCTTATTTCCTGCCATTCCTCCCTTAACTTACTTTTAAATTAGACTTTTAAATTCCAGTCTGAGGGAGCTCTAAATCAATTTGCTCGTGCTTGACAGTACCTCCCCCCCACTGCTTTGACAGCTCATTGCCCACTACTGCCCACTGTTGAGCCACATGCAAGCAAGTCTTTTGTAGCCTGGCCTTTTCCCATCAAGCTTTGCTATAGCTTGCAATCCTGTGATCCCTATGGCTATGTCCACACAATGCTTTTAAATTGAAACAATGACCGTTGTTTCGATTTAAAATTTTCATGTCCAAACGATGTTTCGTTATTTTGAAAGGACGAGCCTCGTCATTGCAAAATAATGAACCTTATTTCAAAATAGTAAAAGCTAGGCTGAAATCAGAATAGCCATTATTTTGAAACGGTTGTTTTGAAATAATGCCATTCGGACGTGTTATTTCAAAATAACCATTATTTTGATTTAACACTTTTGCCCGTCTCCTTCCCAGGGTGCCTTCCTTTTTCTATATATTGGCTGGGGCCAAGGCCTAGGGAGGGGGCCATGTTGCCACACCTCCCATGTTGCCCCTCTCCTGATTCAAAATAGCAAGTCCTGTGTCTGGACTTGCTATTTCAGTTTGAGGTTTTTGCTTATTTCGATTTAAGTTAATTCAAAATAACGATCTTATTTTGAATTAACTTATTTCAAAATAAGCATCTACGTGTGGACATAGCCTATGGGTGTGTTCACACAGCAGTCTTATTTCAAAACAACAGAGGTTGTTTCGAAATAAGAAAGGCCATGTTCACATGACACACCGTTGTTTCTAAACAACAGGGTCCGTTGTTTCGAAACAACAGCATTGTTTCAAAACAACTTAAACCCCATGTGGGGATGAAACAACGTTGTTTCAAAATGATTGTTTCAAAACAATGCCATCTGAACATGTTGTTTCGAAACAACGGTGACTTGTTTCGAAATAACTGTTGTCTGAACATGCTATTTCGATTCCTTCTTTTTTCCTTAATTTGAATTAACAAACTGTTAATTTGAATTAACTTATTTCGAAATAAGGTGTTATTTCAATACAACTTGTATCGAAACAACCCCCTGTGTGTGAACATAGCCTATAAGAAACTAAAAGTCCTAAAATGGCTGTCCTTACCTTAAAGGGCCAGAATTTAGATCAAGAGGTAGGTCCATTCTAGGGCTAGTCTATAGTGTAATTGAACTGTTAAATAATAATAGAACACCAATTATTTAACGAGTGTGGGTGTTTTCTGCATTTCCCAAAATATCGATTTCCATTACCACATCATACACAGTGTACAGTGCTCATTTTATATTTATTACAAATGTTTTCACTGTAAAAAAAAGAAACCAGTGAAATAGTATTTCAATTCACCTCGCACAAGTATCGGAGCGCAATCTGTTTGATGTGAAAGTTGAATTTACAGATGTAGAATTAATGGATTGTTGTTATTGAGCACAGCCCACTATCGGCATGGACACACATCCCCTGGAATGGTTTTCAAAGAATGAAGGAGCATATAAATGTGTAGGACACCAGCACATTAATACCTCACAACACCAACTATAACATGGAATCATAGAAACTGGAAGGGACCATGAGAGATCATCAAGTCCCATCCCCTGCACTCATGGCAGGACCAAAGATCCTCTTAAACCATCCCTGACAGGTGTTTGTCTAACCCGCTCTTAAACATTTCCACAAATATTACACACACACACACACACAGAGAAACATGGGATTTTCAACTCAATTAAAATTTTATGGGAAATCTCTTTTTGTCTTGAAAATTTTTCAGTTTTCCAAAAAGTTCAAAATCTCCAATTGAAAAACCCCAAAGGCTTTAGTCTGAAAGCAACTCCTCCACGTAAACAAAACCGAAACCCAGGGTTTTTCTAAACCAAAAGTGGATTTTTGGCAGGAAAATGAAAACAAAAACAAAACAAACCTCCAGCCAGCTCACTTTGAACCTGGCTATTGCTAACTAGTGTCATCAATGGGAAGATTTGCTCCAAAATAATGGATGCTTTCCAGCCATATAGAAACACAGGTCTCTGCCCTGTTAAATTACCCTTTTATTCCAAGTGATACCCATGGGAATTGTCCTAAATAAGGGCTAGATCCATCCCCATGTGGGTAACTCCACTGAAGTTGATAAGACTCACTAGAATAAAGATTTTTCTCTCTTTTGCACTGATAAATTTTGGAAACCTCATATTCCATGAAGAGTGTGTATTGTTTTAGCTGGTGTAGGAGGGTTGTTGTCCATCAATTGAAAATCTATCCTGTAACTAGTTAATCGTGGGCTTCCATAGCCCTGGAGCAGCGTGTCTACAGTCCACCCTTTTTCCCATGTACCTTTTAGTTTGGAACGTCCTTTACAACAGAATTAAGAGCTGGGAGGGTGATTATAGAATTAAACTCTTTAACACAATGGGTGTGAGGAAAACAAAAGGTTCCGCTTGCTCTGAAAAGATGCCACTGAAGCTGCAGATCCTCATGTCCCACCCAACTTGCCAAGGCCTGGATGTGGGTGCAGTGTCTGCCAACCACCCCAAATTAGGGGTGCAAAAACACAATGAGAGTCCTGTGACACCTTAAAGACTAACAGATTTCATCAGGCGTAAGCTTTTGTGGCCTCCAACTCATTTCATCAGACACGTGCAGAAAAGTTACTCATGCAGGAAATGTAAAATGCTGTGTGATTTCTTTCTTTAATGTAAGTGTCCCCACCTCTCGCTTCAGTTTCCTATCTATCACTCTAGTATCTCGGCGCCTAACACTTTTTAAGTCTGTGTTTTTCAAACTTAGGGTCGGAGCCAGTGCTGCCTCACAGACCCACAGGCGCTGGGTTGCAGCATCTCCTGCTGCCGCCATCAAAAGACTGGAATGCATTGCTCAAAGATGTAATTTTTGGGTTGTGGGCATAAATGATTTTTTTCAACTAGGTCCTGAGGGGAACAAAAAGCTTTAAGGTATTTATCTTTACAACATCCTTGTGAAGTGGGAAAGTAAGTTTATCTCCATTTTACAGAAGGGAAACCGAGGCACACAGCTCTGTGGTTTGCCTAAGTGCACACACAAAGTCTGTGGTAAAGCAAGGCATTGAACCGCTGTGCACTCCAACACCCTAGCCTGAAGAACTGGCAGGACTAGAAAGTGGGGCTGTAGTCCATTGATACTTCCCTTTCTGCATGGCTAGTGGAAGCTTAGGTTAGATTTCTTCCTGGGGATACTGAGGCTTGATCTTACACCCAGCAGGGCTTGAGTTGTGGCCCCCAGCAGGCCTCTCATTGACTCATGCTGGTGGGTAAACAAGAAAGCCACCCTGGGAAATTTTCTAAGCAACGGTGCTGACACTACATGCTTGCATCCACTTCAGACCATGCCTCGCTGACAGCCTTGGACTCCAACTTCTCATGCTCGTCCGTCCCTGACTCTCCTACATCCCTGCTGGCTATAAATGGGTGCCTTACCTTGACTCTCTGGTTTCCTGACCCTGTCTCCAGCTAGTAGCCCACCAGTACTTAGTGTCTGTTCACAGCCTGGCTCTGTTGCTAAGCACTCAGCAATGCTTTCTGTCACATGCATCATTTTCTGGAAATGAACCACACGTTTGTCGCACAGAGCTGACTTTGGGATGTCTGGCTTGCTTCTTTGCTGCCTGGTCTGGGACTTGCAAAGCACTGGAGTGGGAAACTCTAAGCCTCTGCGGGTAGATGAGCAGTTCCTCATGGAAACAGGCACCACAGGTGGGCAGGTTTTCATTTTCCTTCTGCTACAATAATCCCATCTGGCTGATTCCTGCAGTGTTGATTGGCATCTGGGGGAGTCCTCTTCAGTTCTCCTTCTCCCCAGATGCCCTCAGGCATCACACAAGATCATAAATAAGGAGAAGAGTAAAGCCAAAAACTAGAGGGTGGGAGGAAACTTCAGGAAAGGCAGGGTAGCCTGCTTGGGAGGACACTAAAGGACACATCGGGAAATATGCTTCTCTTCCAGACTCCACCACTGGCCTGATGCCTCACGTTGCTCACCCCACCTCTGTTTCCCCCCCCAACAGAAGCTGGCTCAATACAAGACATCACCTCACCCACCCTTTGTCCATCTTCTTGATAGCAATATCTCTGTGGCAGGAA
The DNA here is from genome assembly GCA_007922195.1 of Podocnemis expansa. Classification (NCBI taxonomy): domain Eukaryota; kingdom Metazoa; phylum Chordata; order Testudines; family Podocnemididae; genus Podocnemis; species Podocnemis expansa. The sequence continues at coordinate 73,985,058 of ML681964.1, forward strand.
TCGTCTGTCGCTGCATGCCTGTGCAACACCGAACACAACAAGGGACTGACCTTGCATTTGACAAAAAAAGAGATAAAAAGGTGCATCTCTGAGGCTTTATGATTCTGTCACTCCCACCCTCCCTCCTTTTCACAGGCAAACCACCACACTGGCCTGTTATGAACACAGCGGTAAATTGATACGTCTGGGATGCAGTTTCTTTCTCTTTCCCTCTATAACACACTTGTACTAGTCCAAAAAGTAGTGGGCTCCAAAAAGACACTGTACCAGGGAACAGGAATGAATAAAGGCCCAGGAAATTGATTGAGAGAGAGAAAATGATTCTGGGAAGTTAGGAATTGTTGGGGGGACTCCCCAAGAGCAATCCTGTAAGGGCCCACGATCGGGAACCCAGTAAGGTAGGATACAGCTCCCCTCTCTTCCAGCCAAGCAGAAGATGCTCCCTGGAGCAGGCTGTATATACGCGGCTTCTCCCTGGAAGAGGGTGATGCTGACAGAAGAAGGCAGCCGGGGCCTGAGGTATGGGCAGAAAAGGCTGGGACTGGTACCTCTGGAGGTCCCTAACCTGTGATTGCCAGAAAGTGGGAGCGGATGACAGAGGATGCATCACTCAATGATCGTCCTGTTCTGTTCATTCCCTCTGAAGCACCTGGCAGTGGCTGCTGTCCGAAAACAGGACACTGGTTCAGGCGGGCCATTTGTCAGTATGGCCGTTTGTAGAAGCAGACAGGGTCAGAAGAAGAGGTTGACGTGTGGCAAAAGAATTAGGACTGAACATGAACTTTTCTGCAGTCATTATAGACTTTATACAGGGGACTGCCTGCTGACTTTTTAAACGATTTCTGTTATTCAGCCAGCCCCTGGGTGAGGGTGCAGCCAGCCCCAAAAGAGACTGTGTGGACTATTAAAGAGCCCTAGAAAAGGGGGCTCCCAGAGGCAGGGTACATGAAAAGCAATCAAGAGTCATGAGGGATGCTCAGTGAGCAGGGCTGGATTAACTGCCCTGGGGGTGCCAGGCTGCCCCCCCATCATGGCCCCCCCATCTTTCCCCCCATTGTGGGATCCCTGCCCTCCAGCATGGCAGCCTGTGGGTTGGCCACTGTTGGGGGGCCAGAGGTCCTGCTCCAGCCAGTCTGACCTGGGGATGGGGCTGGCTGGCGTGCAGCACAGTCCCCAGGTGGAGCGAACAGGCCCCGGGGTCCTGGTCCCCACACAGCCGGCAGGGGAGGAGTCCTCTCAGTGCTCCCCCAAGCCCTCCTGGTGCTGAGCAGGGCAGGGGAGGGGAGAAGAGGTAGGGGGGCTTTAGGGGCTGGAGCCTGGGGTCCCGCTTCAGGCCAGGGCCCAGGGTTGCAGCCCCCATAGCCCCTGTGATAATCTGCCCCTGTCAGCAAGCACCTGGTACACCCCCTTTTCCTTATTGCTGCCCAAACTGATAGCGCTGAGACGTACAAACATCAGTCCAGGTATCCAACAAACTCTGCCTCCCGTCTTGCTGCTTGAAGGTAGCTGGGAGGGTCAAAGATACAGCTGGCTAGGAAATGTAATTTCCATTCCATATGAAATTCAGACCCTGACAGGTGCGTTTCTTCTAAGTCTGAACAATAAAATCCCTCTTGGAGACTCAGGATATCCTCCCTTCTCCCTCCCTCCCCCTCAAAAAAATTCAGTTTGGTTTGGAGTCAGCGGAAACGTTCCACTGGAGCACAACATGACATTAAAATTCATATTTGGTTCTCGAAAGGTCACCGTGAAATGACTCGAATGGATAAAATCAAAATGAAACCTTTTTGCCATATGGAGATGAAACAGGTTGAGGTACCTGAAACAAGGAGGTCCGAACAGTTTGTTTGAACTTGCTCCTAAAGGCCAGCCGAATTGATGCATGCCTACAGCACGGTTCAGTTTGCTGAAATTGTATTTTGTGAGGGTAAACTTCCATTGAAAGTTTTTCTAGTCAAGTGCATTTTAGATCCTAGAGCCTGGGAACCATGAAAGCAAGCAAGGGTTTCCTCTGGACTGTTCTGCAAAGGCCATGCAGGGCCTCAGGGCGTAAATCTGGGTTGCAATGCCGTGTTTGAGAGGGGATGCTTCATTGGTTAGTCCCTGAACTATGGCCTAAGAGGTGTGTGCCCTGACAATGATTTACAGGCTATGGGTGGTTGGCGTGTTGACACACACACGTGCTGACATGTGCTGACATTGATAGACACCTGCCCCCCTGCCCACAGATCCAGGGACAGAAGAAACCCAGCTTCTGACTCTACCCTCCCTTCCCCCAGCTCAATGGCCTGATCGTTTCCTCACCGGGCACTGATGGAAATGACAAACTTCAGCAAGAAGCTGGTGGAGAATCAAGCCCAGGATGATTCATCTGGCATGAAAGTTATCCCATTGTGGGTTAACTTGTGGAAGGGCATTTGTACCTCGTAAAACCCCTTTTAATCCTATAATGTGGGATCTAGCTGAGCCAGGGTATATTCCACACTTAATTTGAAAGTGCCAGGTCTGCTTCTGATCTCACAGCTGTTTAGCAGCTATTTCTTGTTTTTACTGTAGAAATGAGGAGCACGAGTCATGGACTAGCAACACAGGTGCTCGATGCTGTACAAACAAAGAATGGGAAGATGGCTGCTGCTCCCAAGTGCTTATGATCCCACCGGCACCTTCAGTGACGCTAGCCAGATTCATGGTGGTCAGAAAGACCTGGCTGTCCTCTGTGTTTGGGAGCATCCTGTGCAATTTGAAATAGTAAGAGATGGTCAGAATAGCCCAATAGTAAACCTAACCTTGTCTATTTTGGAGGTAATTCAATAGATTAAACTCTATTTACCAAAAGCTGTTTCCAGATACATTGGGGAGCTGATGGAGAGTGGACAGAGATGTGGTTTTCCACCATCTTTGTGCTCTCTCCTCCAGTTTGGATCCAAAACCACAAGTCAGAGTAGCTCAGGTTTTCTCTAAATGGCATCGGCCTTCAACAGGCTGGGGTCAGTGAAACTCGTGGTGGCTTTGCTGTGCCTCTTTTCCCTAGTGCGGTGAGAAGGGGAGATGGGGAGTAGCCACCCTGGCTATATCCTAGCTAAAAACTCCCCAATGCCAGGAGAAACTTCAGCCTGTTGGTTAATTTGGCTTCAGGCCCCATGGCTTTGTTGGGGACCAGACCAGTTCCATGCAACACCCAGGGCATGTCTACCCTGGAGCCGCTGTTAGGTCGATCTAACAAGGTCTACTTTAAGTTGACCTCGGTAAGTTGACTTAGAGAGTCCATATTGAAATCTCCTGTCAGCTGCCTACATCCATACTGGCAGGTGCTAGGTCAACTGTTTCTGGTGGCCATGAACTCTGGGAGGGGGGCCTTCGATTAGGTTGACTTAAGGGCTACTCCCCATCTACACTGGCTTAGATCAACTTAATAAGGTTGACTTAAGCATTAAGTCGACCTTAAGAGGTGGTGTTATTACGTCAGCTGAGGGAAGTGCTTGAGTCGGCTTAATAAAAGCCCAGTGTGACCACAGGGGTCTGTAGGCCGACTTAACCTTCCTTAAGTTGACCTAAGGTTCCAGCGTAGACGCACCCCAGTGTCTTTCCTGGGGAGCATCACTCACACCTGCAGGATGAATTTGGCCCATTATTTTTGGGAAATGATTTCAAGTCATTGTTGAGAATGCAGACACAACCGTTTCAAAGCTAGGGCTTCTGATGACATGCAAGAGGTGCAGAGTCTTTCCCTTTACACTGGTTCTAAATGAAATGGACTATGGACTTCACTGGAATTATTCCTCACGATTTTCTCTTCAGAAGAAGGTTGGCCGAATAGCCGGATTCCTGTACTAAGACTCATGAAAAAATGACTTTGATTCCTGGTTCTAGCTCTGGCCCAGTGGGTGACCTTGGACAAATCATTTCCATGCCTCGGTTTCCCCAGTGGTAGAAGGGGGCTAACGATTCTGACTGTGATAAGACACGTCCTAGATCTACTGCTTAAAAGTACCCTCTCTGAAGAACTAGGCTTCATTGTTAGGGTGACCAGGCAGAGATTTGTGCTTATTTTTATTCCATCTAGGCTAATGTCATTTTTCTTTGAGTGGTGGGTGGGGTAGGGGGAATATTGAAAGATTGTCAAGGGTGTGTGTGTGTGTGTGTGTGTGGAGGGGGGAATTGTGCAGGATGAAAGTCAGAATGCTGGACAAACATTTCCCCCCACCGAGCCAACAGCATTGCGAGACTATACACATATTTAGTGTTATGGTGTGACCCTGTTACCTGGCAACCTCCTGGACTACAGCACGGCCGCTCATTGTCTGCATCGCAAAGTATTCCTAGATCCATGCCTATAGACAGCCACGGACTCAAGTGAGAAGGCAAACAGAGGCAGGACAGAGCAGAAAGTCACTGCAAACTACATACTGACTTCCCTTCCCCCTGAGAAAGACAAAATAGTAAGTGAAAGACTAGAAAGAGTTTTTAGAGATGCTTGCAAGGTGACAATTCTACTTCTCAGGAACTTTTGAGCTTTCAGCCTTGAACGTCTTTCCATATTGAAAGAAAAACCAAGCCTTTCCCCCTTTAACAGAATCGGTAAGACCTGTGGTTTGGGATCAAAATCTGAGCTTTGCAATGAAGGAAGGTTTTTTGGGGGTCCAGGGCTTGCTTTGTCACTCTCAGCAGAAGTGGCCAGAGAAATAAAGAGGCTGCTGGTAAAAGCACTGTGTGGACATGCACAATTTCAGAGCAGAGGTTCCCTCCACGCCTGCTCACTCTGAAACAGGCAGCCATTTAAGCATAGGCATCCCAGGTCTATAGCCTCCTACAGCCATGACTAGAGAGCCCGGGACCCAGAAAAACAGCAAAAGTGACATAGTCTTCTGCCAAGCCGTGTTATTAAGTCAGAAATGTTCTGATCAGCTGGAGGGTAGTGCCTTCAGGCCTAGGAAGTGATGAAACTACAAAAAGGCAGGTCAGCTGGAGATGAGGCTTTGCAATCGCCACTGGTGGAGGATTTTAGAGAAGATTGGACAAACGTGTCAGGGATGGTCTAGGTTTAGTTGGCTCAGCCTCAGCACAGGGTGATGTCTCTTGCAACCCTACATTTCTACACTTTACAGAAGCACTTGGGAACTTTTAGCACGTACAAGCAGGGCTCACACAGGCCGGTCGTGTTCAGCAGAATTTACACACTTGCAAGTGGAAAGGCACCATGTAGACAAGCCTGTAGTGACTCATCCAAACTCACATGAAATTGAAGAGTGAGCCAGGATGTGAAACTAGAGTTTCTGATGCCTAGCCATACTTCTTAACCACAAAGACTGAGGAACTCTGGCCAGGATTTTAGCCACATGAGTTTTTGCTTCATAACGTAAAGACGTAAATGGCGGTAGCATACCCAGCAGATATGAAGGAATAGACAAGGTCCAGATTAAGGACTACATTGTAGGACTCCTGGTCTCTCCCTCGTAGAGTCAACCCACCCCTGTTAGTGCACAGAAAATTACTAAAGCTCAGATATCAATAGCATTGCTTCATGCTAAAGTCACTGGGGTTGCAAGAGTGTTTCATGGCAGACAATGGGTTGCTGAGGTGTACCTGAGGACTGATTTTGATCTGCAGAACCTCTAGCAGTGATGGTGAATGAGAAGGAAAGAATTAATCTCGACTGTCAAAACCCACCTGAATTTGTCACCACCTCAGTTTTGTCTCCTAAGGCACAAGATGTGGTTTTATTTGTGAAAAGAGCACCTGTGCTGAGGAAAAAAAAGCCAGACTACTGATAAACAGGTCCACACACTCCAAAAAGCTGGTTTTACAACAGCATAATTCAGAGTAAAACCAAAGAATGCTGGCAACTCAAACCTAGAATGTTCTGAGTAACAGCTATGAAGACAATAACCACGTTTGGCAGAATTTGATTATTTTTCTAGTTTAAGTTGACAATTATTATTTTTATAAAAAATAAAATTCAGTCATACAAGGTGGAGAGTTTTAAGCCATGTTTTACAAATTTTATCACCTTAAATTTTCAGTTGACTGACAAGTGACTGTAAATGTTGAGATTCAGAAAGTTAAAACCATCTCGCTGTTAAATTGTCAACACATTTGTCAAAATAGACCAAGTAAATATCCTTAAAACAAACTACAATGAGTTTAAGCATTCTTCTTATTGTGCCTTTCTCTAAGTTTCCATTATCAATGGAAATATTTTTTCATTGGTCTGTGTGTACAGTGAAAGCAACATTTACTGATAAAAAGCTAAGATTTCCAAGCCTGGGTATAACTAGGCCTTATTGTATGAATTGAACAGCTTTCCCCATTTCCTCTTTAGGATCAGTTATTTAATCAGGTCTCTGTCTTTCATGCAGCAATAGGTGAGGGACTGTAGAACAATTGTCTTAGTTCGTTTTAAAACCACAGAAAAGGGTCAGAATTCAAAGGCAGCTCAATTTCGTCTTAATGGGTGCATCATCACTAGGATAAAGGTACATTTGTGCCTCTAGTTAACAAGAATTAATCAAAAGCAAAGCAGTTTGCAAGTGAGTTACCAGACTGAATGAAACTCTAGGGGAGTTTACTCTAATCTGCTAATTCATATTTATAGTCTTATCTGCTTTGTCCTCATTGGGATTTGAGCTCAAGCAGCAGAGTTTTTTCCCCTGTAAGTGAAGACCAGAGCTAAAAATGCCTCAAGCTTTGTGACTTCCACCCTTGAGTCTTTGCTCTCATCTCCAGACTAGGTTCTTTCCCCATCCCCTGCGGCATACTCACTCCCTGACAACAAAGAAAGTTGGGGAAGCCAAGTTGTTAGCTTCCCTCTCCAACCCCGAAGGAGAAATTCACTTCAAAGTTTGCCACCTGCCCTCTATGATGCTAGAAGCACTTCCCGGGTGACAGAGTATTTACTGCACAGGAACAAACACTCAGTCTTTATGGACGGGTCTACTCTCATCTCTGGAGTGCCTGCTGACATTCAGCCAGTTGGATCAGTCAGCTATTGTGCTGGAGTGGATTTGAAGTGTGATCATGTAGAAACATAAGTGTTTCGAGATTTCCTCTGAACATTCGTCATCTGGTTCCATTTGACTTTGTTGTCTTCAGCTTTTCATTTGGTGGCAACGTCTGATGCCTGATGTCTGGAAGCAGCTTGATAAGCCGAATCCTTGGCCAATAGGATGGTGGTTGCATAGACCCAATGGGGATGAGTAAATGAGGCTTGAGCTTAGTTTTCGGCGTGTAAGAGGTTCCCCTAAACCGGGGGTCTCAAACTCAAATCACCATGAGGGCCGCATGAGGACTAGTACGTTAGCTCAGGGACCGCACAACAATAGTGCCGTTGCAGGCCGCAGGAAATAGCTTTAGGGGCCACATGTGTGAGACCCTTGCCCTAAACTATATTTATGCTATAGCTGTAGGATAAAATTTTCAAAATACACCCATGTGGGTTAAGAGCCCCTGTCCCATTTTCAGAAATGAACTTGGGCACAGATCCTTGAAAGGAATTGAGGTGCCTAATTCCCACTGAAATCTAGTGGGAGTCAAGTGCCTAAATATCTTTGAGGAACTGAGTCTTGGGTACTTAGTAGCCTTGATAAAATTGAAGCTCCTAAATGCTCAAGTTACTTTCAAAATATAGGTCTTTGCCACTCACATCATTTAGATGGCACAAACATCTTGTATTTCTGAATTTTTTGCCTTAGTCATAGGGAAAAGAAAGATTATCAAAAGGAGCACTGAGACAAGTTTGATGGTTTAAATCCAGGTTTCTTTCATTATGGCACTGGTTGCAAGCCACCCATTCTTTATTTAAAGTGATGGAGTACTGCCACATTCCTTGGTAGCTGTTAAAAATGGCTAATAAAGTGACTTCCCCCTAGGTCACACTAAAAGCCGAAGGTCTTTAGGATTAACACTCAAGTCTGCTCAACCCCAATCTCATATCTCAATGAAGCATGGCTGTTCAAGAGCTAAGGGATTGCAACCTGTCTTTGGAAAGCCAGAAGTTCTCTGCAGTTGTCACAGTCCCAACAAGACTGACAGCTATGGCAATTTACTGAAGGATTTTTGGGAGGTCAAATTAAAGAGAGTGAAGTCCCTTGTATGACATGCAACTGGTAGGTATGATGGTGGAGCTGGATGATTAAAGGATGATTCCGAATGGCACGGCAGACTAGATTGAATATTTGGGACAACACATGTGAAACAGATTTCCTGGGAAATATCAGGAGGAGATTAAGACAAACAATTCCCCACTCTCTCCAGCCGCACTTAGGCTATGTCTACACGGCACTTTTATTTCAAAATAACACTCATTATTTTGAAATAAAAGAAATTAGGTCTACACGACGTTTTCTTATTTCGAAAGGACGTATCCCATCCTTTCGAAATAAGAATCGTCATTCCGAAAAAGTAAAACCTCGATGTTTTCGAAACGGCCATTATTTCGGAAGGGATATTTCGAAATAACGCCGTGTAGACCTGTTCTTTTAAAACAACACTGTGTAGACTTGTTGTTTCGAAACAACATGCAGACGGTCCTGGGTTCAATTCCCAGGGGGTTGGACTCAATGATCTCACGAGGTCCCTTCCAGCCCTATGATTTGAATGGAAGACAGAAAGATTTGAACTTTTCGAAACAACGGGCCAATTGGCGTTATTTCGGAATATCCCTTTCGAAATAACAGCCATTTCGATTGCGGGGTTTTCCTTATTTTGAAATGAGCCCTTTGAAAATAAGGGTTTTATTTTGAAATAAGTCATTTCGAAAGGACTTATTTCAAAATAAAACTGTGTGTGTAGACATAGCCTTAGAGTCACTGAAAAACTCAGCCCTTTGAAGCAACAGTCTGAGGAGAGGAGGGTTGATTGCTGATTTCCAAAAGGTCCCATGATCAAAGATCCAACTCACATAAAGAAGGAACATTCAGATTCATGGATGGGCTTGTTCTGAGTTAACAGCTGTTCAGAGATATTAACCACAGAAACCCCTCCGTGCAGGATTTGAAGGACAAATGTCTTCTTGGACTTGGCGTGATCACTAGCAGAGCTGTAGGTTGCGTACCCTTTAAGATATTTTCTCTGCAATGCTGTCACCTTAAAAATAAATGTGCTTACTTAGAAAAGGCTGCGTAATGACTTCTGACTGCAGGCAATTACAATTTATAGCTTCAGAGGAGAAAACAAAACAAGCGTGCGTAGGCAGTCTAACTTGCTGGGGAAATTCAAAGTGCAGGCAGGAAACTGCCCAGCCTGGAAAAACCCTGGTCAGCAGGCCTGGATCAATGCAGGGGCTACGGGGGCTATAGCCTTGGTCTAAAGGGGGACCCTGGCTAAGACCCCTGCATGATCTGGCCCCTGGCTGGCAAAGTGCTGGTGGCGTATGAAGGATGCTGGGGGAGGGACAAGGCCCTGGGGCCAGAGACCAGGCTCCATAGGGCTCCTGCCCTGCACTGCATCAGCTAATTTGCCCCCAGGGGCAGGGTGGACCAGCACGTGTTCAAGGCATGCCAGGGCAGGGCTAACTGGTATGCGGTGCAGCCTCTGCAATGGCCTGCCAGGGCCCGGGGCCCTGGAGAGCTGCACCAGAGACAGCACTGCGTGCCAGCTGCCTCTGCCCCCAAGGGCAGACCAGTCGGCCAGGGGCCAGGGTGGGAGCACTGCAGCGTGCAGAGCCTGGCACCAGGACGCCCCAGCACCACTCCACCCGCAGCCGGGGCCCAGGTGGGCTGGGGTCCTATGGTCCCTTACTCTAGCCTAGCTGGCCAGGTGAAAGAGATACAGGTTTCTAGTTAAGAGGTGCTGGCTGAGAAACTGGGAGCTTGTGGCGTCCTTCATTGCTGGACCACAAAGGGGAAATCTAGGTGTAGTTGCACAGTCAGAGACCACGAGTCCGTGAGTCATCATGAAATCATGCCTTTCTCCCTGGCCAGTCAGTTCCAAGGGGCTGGAAGGAGGGTTTTAAGCCAAGGTGAAGATGCTCCTTTGGGTGGCATGCAATGGACCAGCAGCTCTGGGTTTGCATTTAGGAAAATGGTTTGATGTTGTCTGTGTGTTAACATAGAAGTAGGTGTCCCAAATGTTCCCACCACTTCCAAAAAATTGCAGCCCGATTTTTATCCTTATTCCTTACTGTCTCAAGTATGTTCTCTGATCCCAGCTGTGACTTCAATCTCACATGCTTTGCAAGCGGGGAACATTATCTGAGTCGGTTTACTTGTTTAACAATGCAGGTAGATGATTAACCATTAAAGCAACAGAGTTGGCTGACCCATTAACCAAATAGGAAGGCTTTTTAGTTTGCTACACAATGGGCTCAATACAAAAGGCACCCCAAATTTTCCATCTTGTCGGCTACATGTCCTGACCCCTGCAGTTACATCATCACAGTTACATCATCACGCTGACCGAATTTACTGTTAATCAACCAGTTGCTGGTTGGCCCAGTTCCACACTTTTTCCTAAATACTCAAGAGGGTTAAAGTCAGCTTGCAATTTAAAAATCAGTGGAACCAGCTGGAATATTTATATAAAACTGACTTGGCTCAATTCAGCTATGGGCCTTGTTCGTTTAGCTGTGATGCAGCATTTTCTCATGTACCGCTTTTTCAGAGACAATTTGACTGCAAACATGGGGTGTACAATGGGTGACAGATGTTAATGAGTTAGAGAAAAATTGGACCCACAGGGTAGGGTAGATTAGATAAGGAAAAATTCAACTAGAAGAGTGGTAAGCATTGCAACAGGTTAGCAAGGGGAGCTGTGGAATCGTCCTCATTGGGGTTTACAAATTGGCTGGGCAAACGTCCGTCAGGGATGTTCTAGTTATTGCGTCTGTCTCACCACAGGGAATGGTTAGAGAACTTCCCGTGGTCCCTTTCAGTCTTACATTTCTGCGATTCTAAGCTTGTTGGCCTTTCCCCAGGTTCATTTGAAACTTTCATTGGCTGTTATTCCTTTGAATGGTCTTGTAGCCACCAAACGTCTTCTTAATTTAAGTTCCAACTAGAGGAGGCTGGTGCAAGTTACCAGACAGGTATCCCTAACGGGATGAGATAAGGTATCTGACATAGGAAGGGACAGACAGCAACCCGCTAGCCGTGGCAGCTTCCTCCACACAAGAGCTGGGGTAAGTAGATGAATAAGGCCACAAAAAATCATGTTTTTTCATAGTTTCTGTTCTGCTGAGTTCAAAGCAAAATGTCTCCCCACTTCCATTGCCCTGTAGCGCAAGCTGAACTTTCAAAATTCAGTGTTCCCCCTTTTTGCTATTGCATGGGTGACCTGATCACCTAGGGGTTTCTCCCTCTCTCGCTCCCAGCCGGTAACTTTTCAAAGGTTCTTAAACTTTGCCAGTCTATGCCTTGTCACCTTCCCAGAGCTCAGGAAGCTCTGAAGAGCTACAAAGTGGGGTGGGGTGTGTGTGAAAGCAACACAAGTGATGTAAAGAGACCTCACGGCAGGACCGACTCTGCTGCATTGCGTGCTGGAAGAGGGAAAAACGGAGACGGGGCCAGAGGGGGGCTGAGTTTCTCATTTTTCAAGAGACTGAACATTCAATTTCAATTCCAATTGAAATGAAAAATATCTTTTTGATTCACTTCAAGATTTCCCGCAACAGAACCACCTGCCTTATCCAGGTTCACGTTAGCCACTGCTTTACATTTCTCTTCTGTCAGCCTGGACTCCGCCGGCCTCCATTCTGGTTTGGGTGGTGCAATAGCTAGTTTCTTAGCCAAATCAAAGAAAATTTGAAAATAAACATGATGCACAATTTTTTCATCCTAGTCTTAAAATGGTCATATCCCCTCTGTGCTAAGGGCTTGTAGTATGATTTCTGCCCTTCCTGGGCTTTTGGGAGCTGCGCCTGACATTTTCAACCTGGAGTCTTACTTCATCCTCCCAGCTCTCCACAAGCTTTTCCTTGCTACATGTCAGAGGCCTGAATGAGCCACATGTTCTGCCAGCCATGTGACATTGCAAGCCTGCAAAAGGTTTCCTACGCTTGCTTGAAGGGTAGGGAATTTTGCAGACACGCTTCAGTCGTGTGAACTGAGCTGGCCTTTCTTACTTAGGGAGCATCCTGCTTTGTCTGGGTTTTGGTTCTTGCCTGTTAAAGGTTCTGGATTGAAAAGGCCAAAGCATCTTTGTGACCTCCTCTGACATCCATGTGTATGCTGTGAACAGCACGACTCGTTGGGGTTCTTTCCTTTGGGAGTCATTGCACCCAGCAGATGGGTAGCTGGAGATGGCGGGAATGAAGGAAGAGAAACGTTGATTTAATGGACCCACTGGCCACTGTCTAGCCAAAAGGAGCCATGTATTTTGGGTCATGAAAGGGTTGCTGCAGCCCTAAGGCTGCAAGGATGGCTTTGGAGGATCGCTGCCACCAGCCCATAGTGGTGAGGACAGGAATTCCCCCTAGACTCTGGAGGCATTAAGGGTATGGGCAGAGGCCAGAGATTTGACCATAAATATGAGATCTTTAGATGAAGGGTTTCTTTATAAAGCCAAGTCATTGGCCTACCCCCATGATCTAGAAGGCTTGGCAGACACCTAGACCCTGCCAATGGCAATTAGTTATGCAATAACATTTGCTTAACAGTGGAAGGGGACAAGCAGTGCCCAATGTGTGTCAAAGTCCCAGGTAGCACTGGGCACTTCACTGTGCATCACCATGCCCCTTGTGAACAGTTGCAGTCTCTCAACAGGGCTCTGCTGCGTTTTAAAACAGAAGAGAAGACCGTGTCCATATGCAACACAAGGCCCCATTAATCTGGATAGACCAGTTAATGATCAAGTGCAGCTCCTTGCTCTCTGTGTCACTTGTTACTCAGTGTGCCTGCACCCCAGAGAAGGTCTGTCTCAGCTTTAATTCTGTAGCTCAAAATCTAGAGGCTCATGCTCTGAGTTGAAGGCTGGAGGTCAGCCCTCACTGCTTAACTGAAGAAGAGGTGCATGACAACACTGTTAGCTTGAAGTGTTGTAGTTTCAACCCAACGTCAAGCTTTCTCTGTCCAGTGGATTAGGCAGCCCCACGGTCATAGTGCTTGTGGATGTGTCTACACTATGGGCTTAAGCTGATTTAAGAAGGCTTAAGTCAATTTAAGCAAAGCCCTGGCCACATCTGGAGTTCATTAAGTCAACTTAAGGGCTTCCTTAAGTCAGCTTAATAACTCTCACTCTTTAAGTCGACTTAGGCATTAAGTCGACATTATTAAGTTGACTCAATGCAATGTGGACTTCATAAAGTCGACTTAAGCAAACACATTTTTTATTAGGACGCTTTCTTTAGCCAACTTAACCGACTTTGTTAAGCTAACTTTAGAGAAGGGTGGACTCACTGTCGACACAACAAAGTTGACTTTAAGAAAACTTTATTAAGTTGACTTAACAAAATCGACTTAGTTTTGTAATGTAGACATAGCCCACGTGCCCTCTTGGGCTTGACTACAGGCAGTCCATCTGCTGCACATGGTAACTACAAAACTTGGTCTTTACTCTAAGTAGCAGAAACTTGTTTCCTCCCCTTGGAGTTGCTAATCCTCGAGAAGATGGTTGCTGTAGACATCAGGTTTGAAGCATGGGCACCCAGTCCCGTGGAGGTGGATGCTTCGTTAGTCCTTCTACACTTTTGGCTGAGACACTGGGGATATCCGGGCCTAGAAGCATGAGTGGCTTGAGCTCAAGAGCATATGGGCCCTATCTGGAGTCTTAGAGAACTCATCCTTTTTGGATTAGTGCAGGACGAGATGTGTACCAGACAGCAGTGGCTTACCCCATCCCCTGGAAGTGTAGGATATGGTTAACACTTAAATGAATTACTGCCTGTCCAGTCCCTAGTGGAACTCTTTCACCTAGGTCACCAAATACACAGCTGGGTAGAGCTTTCAGCCACCCGCAAACCTGGACTGGACTAGAATTGGAGATTTCCTCAGCTAGCCTATTTTCTATTTCCTCCCATGTTGTGTAAAAAATAAAAAAAACAAAACAAAAAACCACATTGGAAGCTGTGACTCTAAACAGAGACATGGGAATCGTGGCAGATCATCAGATGAATGTAAGCTCCCAATGCGATGCTGTGGCCAAAAGACCTAATGTGATTCTCAAATGTATAACCCTCCGTATATGGCCTTATGTGACGGGTGCTGGAATATTGGTGCCAGTTCTGGTGCCTACAATTCAAGATGGATGTTGACACACTGGAAAGTGCTAAGAGATGAGCCATGAGAATGATTAAAGGATTAGAAAATGCTTTTAGTAACAGACTCTAGGAGATCCATCCATTTAGTTTAACACAGAGAACGTTAAGGACTGATTTGACTGCTGCATGTTCAATATTTGTCCGCTCTGTTGACACTTATAATGGGGTCTTCAATCTAGCAGAGGAAGGTGTGACACGATTGGATAGCTGGAAACAAGCCATAAAAATGGATGTAATTCGCCATCGGACCAATGTATCGAGGTCATCATGGGTGGATTCTCCATGATTGGCTCTTGACAGAAAAGTTGCTGATGCAGTTCAGACAAATTAATTCAGGAAGTCTTATGGCCTCTGCTATATGGGAGGTCAGACTAGATGTTGACTCTGCTTTTATAAATTCAAATCTGGGCTTGAACGCTCTAAATTAAAAAGCCCAGAATCCCAGATCTGAATATTCATTGTCTGACCTTCTTTATAACACGTTACTTCCTCTCCCACTCCAAAAATCAAAATTAGACCAAAGTATTGCAGCCAAAAGGTCACTGGATTATTTTGTGTCGTATGCAGAAATCAGGAGGAACCTGAGGTGCATCAGTGCCAGAGGCCCCTTCAATGGCAGGGACTTGATTAAGTACAATTCTCTGTTACCTAGAACGGCAGTAATACGCTTGTGGATCATGACATGCTTGGTGACTTATGTGACCCTCCAAGACACACCAGCCCCCCGCCACTGAATCCAGCACCCCATGCAGGGAAACTTTTGCCATGCTTCAGCTCTGGTGTCAGGCAAGTGATGCAATAGGCTGAAAGTTAAGCATAACTTTTCCTACCTGGCAACTGGAGCGTCATCAGTGTTCGGCCTGTCCTACTTCAAGCAAGTGACGAGATAGGCTGAACACCGACTCCAGACCTCCCGTTGCCAAATGAAAGGTTAATCGGAGTGTGGGCATCACAGCTGCTCCACCCAACTCGATATGCAGAAGCAAGCAGCCAATCAGGTGGGTTTGCTCTCCAAGTGGGTGGGCCTTGGCCCACCTGTAGCTATGCCTCTGTTTGGCAGGCGGGTGCCGGCTCTTCCCAATGCACACGTCATGGTGTGGCGACATAGTAATGTGTTTTGACACAGCGGTTAAGAGCCACCTACCTAGAAGAACTAGTGACAAAGACTGGATCCACAACGTAGCTTCGCCAAGGCTCAGGCGAGCCGGCATAAGGCTCATGTGTTTGTCTTGGGGCCCATTTCTCCCTCTGGGCTTGACCGTGAGTTGCAGCCAGAGGTCAGTGACCCCAGACCTTCACTATCCCAGCAGGCATCCTGTGCGTTTGAAGCTTTGGCACTCCTATTGGATAGTCAAGCAACTCCATCACGCAGTTCCCACGCTCACGGCACCAGCCCCAGACTGGGGGTTTGGACACCTTAGCAAAGTCATTGGTATGTTTCACGCCTCGACACACCGCAACGCCCACTTAAAACAAGTGAACCACTGTGCTTGATTAGCCCAAAGGGGATGAAAGAAACGTGACCGAAATTGCCCTCTCGGAGTGAACAGTTTTCAGCAGCCCTGGAAAAATACTCAGCCCATATTCAACGGGTGGGCTTGATGGTGTGACTACAAAAATATTTTTGCTCCGTTTGTTTCTGGCTGTTTTGCAGCTGATGAGAAGCCAGATCTCTTGGCCGGATCCTGTACCCCTTGGGATGTGTGGGACAGGCATGCTAGCAAAGCAGCTGACTTGAACAGAAGCAGCGCATGCGGGAAAAGAGCCGATAGTCCTGTTACAAGTATTTCAATATTAAAAGCTACTAAACTGTTAACAGTTTCAGAGGAGGAGGAGATCCTCACAGCTGTTTGAAAGACATCCCAGGGCTCCTTCTGGCTTTGAAATTTGGAGGAGGGTGTTGGGGGAAGGGCAGTTTCCCCTGATCCAAATAAATACACTTATTCAACAGGCAGAGAGCATAAAGGAAAGGAAGACAGATCCCCTGGTGAAATGCCATCCAAGTGCAGATAGCCGGTGCTATTTAAAAGATCTCTGTTCTCCTGTGCCACGAGTCAGCCCAGCTAACAGCAAGAAGTTCATCACTCCTGTGCCAAGGGAGATGTAGAATAGTCTCCACTCCCCTGAGGCTACAAGGAACTGGATTATACATAATAAAAGCAGATCAACAGAATTTCTTCTCTTAGTACAAACCTGCAGCAATAACCTCCTTAAAATGCAAGTGCAACACGCACTCTGCTCGTCCTCATATATAAACCGTGACTGGTTTACATAAAGTAAAAATCAGGCCCCATTATTTGCCTTGTCTCATGATGACAAGGGGACATCCAGTCCAAACGGGGTAAGAGAATAAGAATGGATGCAAGGAGGCAGTTTCTTTTGTACATGGTGTATAATTAGTCAGGGGATCTGAGCACTCCATGAAATTACTGGGGCAAAGACCTGAAGAGGATTCAGTAAAAAGACTAGATTTTTTCTAAGACAAACGCAAGCTTCCACTGTTCCATTAGTCTGGATGAAAGAGTACAAAACCCACTTTATGTGGCATAGGCCAGCCAATTTGCCACCAATAAGACAGAACTTTGCTTTGGTTTCCTCCACCTTCTTTTGACCTACTCTGGCCATAAGAATTTCCTGGTTTTCTAGCCAAATCACTTTGCAGTGTCCAGCACCGTCTAAGGCCACAGAATCCTTTATCAAATCCAGCCCAAAAATATATGCAAACCCAGCTTTCAGGCTGCTTGGGCTCAGAGGCCAGTCAGCTCATTACAGGTGTGCCTGGATCGCACGGCATTTCCTTTTCTGTGGCAGTCCCAGGAACCAGCATGCTCCTCCCCATGCTCTGTCTTTCTAGCTAGCCCTAGCTTATCAAAGCCCCTCTCTCAGGCAAGTTTTCAGATCATCCCTGAAGGAGCTTCCCTGGGCTTTTTCCTTTCTCTCTCCAAATTTCGTTTCACAAAGCTGGTTAGCAAAAAGGCACTCACTCCCCACCTCCTCCATTCTGGGTCCTTGTTAAAAAGCTGCTCTCCGCCAACTGGATTTTATTTCTCATTAGGTGTGGCAAACCCTCCAGGTGCACCCAGGTTGGTGAATTGGGCTCCCAGGCCCATGTTAATCCTTCTTCATTCTGAGTGGCATGAATGCCCCATCCCAGCAGCTTATTCAACTGCGGGGTTGCTTGCTCCACAGCCCGAGGCATCTGATGCTGCTTACTGTCAGCGACAGGTAATAGCATAGCTGGACAGAGGATCTCATCCAATCTGGCAATTTCTTTTCTGTTTGTTTTTTTTTCTAAATATGTTTTTTGCTCTCTCATCCATCCCTCCGCATATTTCCCCCTTCTCCTTTCCTTTCTGGGGCAATTTTGTGTTCTTCAGTGGACTTGTTTAATACATTTTCAAGGTCAGTGACCCCTGACTTTGTCCTTGCCATCAGTAACTGAGATTTACAGACCCCACGGGTGACCTGAAGATAAAGTTCTGAGTTACCAGGGGCAACTGTCACTCTCGCGGATGAGTTAAGCAACAGACCCTCTGAGCCATGTCCCTTTAAATATGCATTTCATTTTTATTTGAGTAGAGCAGAAATACATTAAGGCCCCGATCCAGCAAAATGCTCAGTGTCATGCAGAGCCCCACTGAAATCAGGAGCATTACATACTTGTTTAACATTGGGCAGCTGATTAAATACAATGCTAGACTGGACCCTCCAAAGCCCTCAGGAGACTCTAAAATGACCAAAACTGTTTCCTCAAGTCACTGAACGTCATACAGCTACTAAGGCCCCAATTCTGCTGTGGGACTAATCACAGTAGGAAGCCTTATAGGCTAGATTTCAAAAGGTATTTAGGTGCCTAACTCACCTGGATGTTAATTTTCTGTTTCTGACAAGGGCTGTTTGAAGGACTGGCTCCATAGGACATGCCAAGTAAGATCCCTGTCCTGCAAAAATTTCTGCAACGATTTAACTTTAAAGAGAAGAATAGTTTACTCCAGTGGTTCCCAACCTTTGTGAGGAAAAGCCTAGTTAACATTAGGTAAAATGTGCTCTCCCTCATGACACTTCTCCCATCTGCCGTAAACCCATATAACCCCTATAAACACACATAATAATTATAATAACAATATTTACTCTTATGTGACTAAAACACTGGTGTGGTTGTCATCGCACACCATGTTTGGACCCACCTCTTCCCGTCTCTTATGGATGGAGGGTTATGGAAAGGGTGGGCACCGGTGGGCTGGCCAGGGCTGCAGTGATGCTCTGCTCTGGCTGGGTGCCTGGCCAGCGTGGGGATGAAAAGTTGCATCTTCACTCCAGTGGATGCAGAGCTTGAGGACACTGCTGCTGGCTGGTGCAGGCCTCGGCGGTTTTAATTACCCCAATATTTCAAAACCTGGACCTCCTGTAATCTTTGGTGCTTCCTGGGGGGTTTCTGCAATGCGGGTTCGAAACCATTCATTGATTCAGCTTCAGTGTGATGCCTTGAAGTTAAACAGGCATGTGAGTCTTTGGGAAGTCAGGGCCTGAACCAACCAAGGACCTGATCCGAGCTCCTCCAAGTGAATGGGGGGCTCTTGTCATCAACTCCAACAGGCATTGGATCTGGGATTCTTGCTTTTAGGGCTTTGTGATTGAGTTGCAACGTGGTCTGCCTCTTTATAAGACTGGGGCCACTCAGCCCTATAAAGAATAGGCTGGGGTCTGGTCGTTTGCAAGAGGTGAAATGATGAGTGCCTGAATCCTGTAAAGGCTGAAAGAAGAGTTACTAGGAAACAGGGAGACTCTGGCAAGGAAGCCCTGGGGCAGGAAAATTGCCTGGTTGTTGGATCTATGTTGAATTGTTTTATTTTGGGGTTTGGTTGGAAAATCATGGGAGCATGAAAGAAATGGGCTGGATAGAGGCTGGTCATGGCACTGGTTCTTTGCTGGGCTGAGAAGGCAGTCCAGAAACCTACAGGGACCAAACACAATAGCCCATGGCAGGTCACAAGAACCAGATGTGAAGCTAGCTAGAAATCATCACAGACTAAAGGAGTCTTTGACCTATACAGGTGCAAAAGGCTGTTTGGGTCATTACTGGATTTTGGCCTACACCCTGCATGAAATATACTGCAGGAATAGTGTAGAATCCTGTACCCCCGTGAAGTTCAATTAACTCAGTTGAGGACGGAGGCCCATGTTGGGGGACCTCAGGTAGGATCAGAGAGTATAGTAGCTGAAAGGCACTAGAGGGGGAAAAACATCTATCCTTTTTTTTTAGTATTTACTTTGTATGTGTAACAAACCATCAGTGTTTGCCTGGTTACCTACCCTTTCAGCAAGTGTTGATCTTGCTGGGAAGCATTAAGTGTATGCCGCTGACTCACAATTGCGGATGACTCAATTTCTCCACTTGGTTACAAGGGAAATGGGAAATAGCACTGTACATGGAGAGGACCTAGGGTGTGGGCTGATCAGTCCCTGAGGACCCCTCTGAGAAGGTAAGCCTTGGGGTGGATTTTTTATTCCTTCCTGTGGAGTCTGTGTATATGAGGAAGGTGTAGGATGGCTCTGAACTCACTTTTTAAATAAAAATAAAACCCAATTAATAAAATTTTAGGTTGATAGTCTCGTCTTAAGACACGTGATGCACAGGACTGTCCTTCTGAAGGTAGAGAAATGTTCTTCCTGGGATATAGCTGATGTGAAAGGTTGGAAACCAGGATGGAGGAGTTAAGCATTCTCAAAGGTCATATGCCTCCTCCCACCCCAGACTCTATGAATGTAAAGTGCAAGTAACTCCAGAAGATCTTTGGGGAATCCAATAACATCCCTAGCTCCGTTCTTCTTGTTGGTGCACCAGGAAAATGACATTGTAAACGACTGTTCACAAATCCTGAGTCAGACACCTCCACCCCAAAAAGTCACGAGCCTTTCCAAACTTCTGATTCTCGCTATTTGCCTCCTGGTTCTCATTTTCATGCCTTTCTCTATAATCAAGAAAACGAGAAATTTCTTACTTTAAAAAAACCCCAGAAACCTGAGGATCTCATCTAACTGCCTGACTCCAAGAAGGGGGGCTTTAAAACTGAAAGCGCTTGCAACATTGGGAAAGGATCTGAGATAGTCCATTATGGTGTGCTAGGGATAGTGATTGCTTGTCAGCAACATTTAATGAGGTTTAACAACTGTGTAACAGGCGCTCGTGTAGGAGTGCAACCCAGTTGTTAAGCCTCTTTAGAGGTGTCCTAATATTGACTCACCAACAGCTGCTGTAACACATGTTGATGGTCAAAGGGACATGGTCACCCGTCCGTGAGTGTGGCTGGAAAGGGGAGAGCACCCTTCCATGGGAAGAACCACGTCAAACCTCTTGTGCTTTGGGGTCGTGTGAATGAGGCCCTTGGAAAACTTACAGCCATGCGGCACATTCCACTTACAAGAAACAGACTTACACCCGTGCCGGTGAGACCCGGATCAGGGTCCAGATGCGTTGTTACCAGAGACAAAAGAACCACTCAAAAGCTGGATTGACACAATTGGAGGATCAGATTGTACCCTCTGGATCTGCTTTGGGAGGGTTGGTTGAGGTCTCCTCCCCAGACAAAATGGGGGTGTGGGATGCTGGAATTTCCACAAAAGATGCCATTTGCTCCTGTGCAGAGGACTTACTCTAATATATCATTTTAAGTCCCTAAAATGGAGGGGGGAGGTAAATGATGCAGTGTGTGGACTTTCAATGGGGAGAGCATTTTGGGGAGGAGTGACTGTTGGGAGGGTGCTGGGAGTGAAGCGGTTGGAGCATCAGGGGATGATGATAAGTGGTAACCAGTTATAGCTCCATGTTTCTTAGAGCAGAAGTGCACCA